>JAUJYZ010001161.1:102500-150000 GCA_033675265.1 Actinostola sp. cb2023
TCCAGAAACATCTAATCGTTGATGAAATAGAAGCTTTGGACAGAGATGAAGCGTGCCATCAATTCTCTGTGATGTTGAATTTAATATTCGCTGGATTGATGAGAGATCAAATCAAACGTGAGATGTTCAAGAACTGCCAAGGCTTTGTTCAACCAAGCAAGCATCCCAAAATGGATCTGGAAACCTTGGACCTTTACTATGATGATGCAGTCCAAGAAATGGATTATCAAGAAGTGTGGGAAACGGCATGCGATGTTTGTCATTTCATGAACATTAAACTCCACGATTCTTGGAAAAACTATCTACCTGAACTGCCAAAAATCGCAAGAACAACGATCCACCTGGCCCTCATTGAACTCGAAAAGTATCCTCGAAGCTCACCTCTCACATGTGTAGTGAGTTCTATTCTCTACTATGGACATATGAACTTGTATTATAAAGCTTATCCTTATCCAGGTTCTATTGATTTTAACTTTGTAAAAGAATCAGAAAAAGAAGAACTAAATCAATTTTCTGTACCAGAAAATTGGGAGGAAGAAAACCCAAAGCAAGAAAACTGTACCCAAGAAAAAATGTTTTCAAACCAAAACACAATCCTAATCAAGAAAACCTAGCTAAATAACTCTTATATTTGCTATTTGTTAAACTTGATCAAATTGAATGTAAATATTCAGTATACTGATTTTGTAATAAAATTCGTTATACAGTGTGTATAAATACCGGCCGTACCCTAATCCGGCCATTTTAAGAGCGAATGTCTGCTAATATCGAGCATACAGCGGTCACGGTCAAAATTTAGATTCCGTTCGTTTTTGGCTTGTAGATAGGCATTACCAAGTAAACAAACATGGTGTAGTTCGTTTTTCAAAATACGGCCCGAAAATTCAAAAATTAACATAAATCCATTTTGGCTGTCGACGGCTTCAAAAACAGGCAAAATCCTAAGTGATTTGGTAGGTCCCAAAACTTCGTTCGCGTGCAAAATGGAAGAAAGCTATGGCCATTCTATCTCCATATCTTGATTCAATAATAGTTTGCAGTCTGTTTTGGCATAAAACTGTAATCCTAGCATTTCTCTGAAAATCAGAAAGTCACTTTTAGAACGACAATGAATTTCACACAACGAGAAATAAGAGTTGAGCTTAGAAACGCGAGAAGGATTTTCACTAGGTGTCACACGTTTATTCTTTCTAAAATTCATGCTATGAGCTATTTATATATTGTTCTAAGATATATGAAAAATTTGGCTAGGTTTATTTTATCTACGCTTCGCACCGAGGCCGCGAATATCAATGAAATTTACGCCTTTCACTTTGTAATCGACATCGTTCTGGTTCTGGTGCTGTGCTATTGTCTCCAAACATTTTGTACTTTGTTCACGAATTTTTGCCAAAAGTGTACATATTATGTGCAGATCGAAATCAATAATTGTTAGCTGAAGATGTGTTTACCTTAGCAGTAAAAGGGCATTCTTCTATAATTTGTGGCCAATGTTCGCGACTGTATACGTAATTGTTTATTTTCATTTGCATGCGTGTAGCAAATTTCAACCCCAGTGGGGTAGGGTAGGGTAATGGGAGAGGTTATAAAGGCTGTATCAAAAACGTTTCTATTTTCTCTCCTTTTGCAGTGCTATTCACTTAAACTATAAATTCTGATGCTTACACTTTACATTAAAAAATGTATTTAACAGAATCAGATTTTTGTGTTTTATTCTAAGACTATAAATGCTTACATTTTTGTTCTCTTTACTCATATTTCAAAACGCTGAGATACAGAACATTGTATGCGTGTGCATTCCAGCTGTTTTAAAGGTTACCATCGTATAACCCAATAATGGAATAGCAAAATAGCTAGTTATAATTCTATCCAATTCGAATTATGAGTATTCGTATGTCACGTGCGCTTTGTGAACATTCCATCTTGGTCCTTGCAGCAAGGCTATTAAATTGTCCAATTTGCTTGGCTGATCCGGCGAGTCGCTACTATGTCTGGGGTGCGTTTCTCGAAACTCTCGATAGCTTTTCGAGCCGAAAACCAAGTACTAAAATCATATCGATTTCCTAAAAGCTATCGGGAGCTTCGCGAGAAACAGGCCCCTTGGCTTGTGTCCAATTTATTCAACTAATAGTATTCTTGAGGGTTATATATTGGCAATGACACAAACAGTCTTAGATAAGATTGTCAAGATACATCTTGTAGATTCACAAGGCACTAAACATTTGGCAAGTCTAACGTTCTAACATATTTAAAAAAATAACTATGATATAACGCGCACTCTGATTGGCCAAAGGATGCGTATTCCGCGTGCTCTACGAGAGCACAGTGCACGCGCGCGCAGATATTCAAATATTTTTGCAACGAACTAAATTGAAAACTTGCTTTAAAATCATAATTGTATTTTATAAAAGAAATAGAAAACTCGGAAGCTTTGCTCTATCTGGAGTTATAGACGCACTTGGGTATTGAAAGAAGACTCTAGAAGTGGCTACGCCTCGTGCTTCTCCTAGCACTTCTCTCGTCTTCTTCCAATTCCCGCGTGCTTCTATTCAGTTAACAATTAGACTACGAGTTCGAGTGTTCTATGAGTCAATAGGGAACGAGGCGCATAGCGTCGAGTTAACGATTTCAACTCATAGAAAACGAGAACGAGTAGTCTAATTGTTTTAGCTATAGTAGAAACCAACTAGCATACGATACATTATTGATTTTCTGCTTTGTTTTTGTTCAAAAGGCCGGCATTTTCGCTACTCACTATCTATCACTCAATAGATGGACCTTTCCGTAGTTTCCCAGAATGCTTCATGATTCTGCGCGCGCAAGGGAGGTCAGGGGAAAAAAATATTTAGAATTGATCGTGTTTTGAGGAAAACATGACTACTGTAACGAATCAAGAACAGAAGAAAAATATTTTATTTGCTTGAGAATTTGCATCTATCTTTGGTAATTCTTCTTACGCACTTTTAATTTAAAAGTCTAAGTTTTTTACTGAATTTCTTCATTCTCTCTTACTATTTTCGATCTATTTTGTACCCTGACCTCGCTTGCACGCGCATAATCATGAAGCATTCTGGGAAACTACGGAAAGGTCCATAGTGAGTACGTTAGCTAGAAAATCAGATTGCAGGATTAGTGATAGTATGCTAGTTCGTGACAACGTCGCGACGTCAAGTTCACGACGTCATTAATTTCACTTGTTTTCAAGTCCTCTTCATGACGCTGAGGACGACAACGGTCGTTGTCACTGTTATTCGTCAGCGCGCGCGCCGTTCTCTTTGACGTTGCGCCGTGTTTGCTAAGTCTCTCTTGAAGAAATCGAAAACGAGGCTGCGTGCTCTATCGAGTTTTAGTAGAAACCAACTAGCATACTCTCGCGAATCCTGCAATCTGATCGGCTAGCTAACGTACTCACTATGGACCTTTCCGTAGTTTCCCAGAATGCTTCATGATTATGCGCGTGCAAGCGAGGTCAGGGTACAAAATAGATCGAAAATATTAAGAGAGAATGAAGAAATTCAGTAAAAACTTATACTTTTAAATTAAAAGTGCGTAAGAAGAATTACCAAAGATGGATGCAAATTCTCAAGCAAAGAAAATAGTATTTTTCCTGTTCTTGACGCGTTACAGTAGTCATATTTTCCTCAAAACACGATCAATCCTAAATATTTGTTTCCCCTGACCTCGCTTGCGCGCGCAGAATCATGAAGCATTCTGGGAAACTACGGAAAGGTCCATCTATTGAGTGATATATAGTGAGTAGCGAAAATGCCGGCCTTTTGAACAAAAACAAAGCAGAAAATCAATAATATATCGTATGCTAGTTGGTTTCTACTAAAACAATTAGACTACTCGTTCTCGTTTTCTATGAGTTGAAATCGTTAACTCGACGCTATGCGCCTCGTTCCCTATTGACTCATAGAACACTCGAACTCGTAGTCTAATTGTTAAATAGAAGCACGCGGGAATTGGAAGAAGACGAGAGAAGTGCTAGGAGATCAGAAGCACGAGGCGTAGCCACTTCTCGAGTCTTCTTTCAATAGGCGACTTGCACTAAGAGGTCACGTGACCCCAACACCCTTAAATCGAACAGCGGTTTCAAAATGAACTCCAGAAATGAAAGAGCAACTCGAAATTAGTAAAAGGGCGAAGTTTCAGCGGATAATGTCTGACACAGGAGAAATGGCATTAAAAATAAAATTCATCGTTTTCTAAGATTTTGTTTGGAAAATGCATTGGAAATTCTCTTGCCATCCAATGCATTTTCCAAACAAAATCTTAGAAAAGATCCATTTTATTTATTTGTGTCATTTCTCCTGTGTCAGACATTATGCGCTGAAACTTCGCCCTTTTACTAATTTCGGGTTGCTCT
Organism: Actinostola sp. cb2023; assembly: GCA_033675265.1. Classification (NCBI taxonomy): domain Eukaryota; kingdom Metazoa; phylum Cnidaria; class Anthozoa; order Actiniaria; family Actinostolidae; genus Actinostola; species Actinostola sp. cb2023. The sequence continues at coordinate 106,870 of JAUJYZ010001161.1, forward strand.
TTTCATTTCTGGAGTTCATTTTGACACTGCTGTTCGATTTAAGGGTGTTGGGGTCACGTGACCTCTTAGTGCAAGTCGCCTATTCCCAAGTGCTTCTATAACTCCAGATAGAGCAAAGCTTCCGAGTTTTCTATTTCTTTTATAAAATACAATTATGATTTTAAAGCAAGTTTTCAATTTAGTTCGTTGCAAAAATATTTGAATATCTGCGCGCGCGTGCTGTGTGCTCTCATAGAGCACGCGGAATACGCATCCTTTGGCCAATCAGAGTGCGCGTTATATCATAGTTATTTTTTTAAATATGTTAGAACGTTAGACTTGCCAAATGTTTAGTGCCTTATGAATCTACAAGATGTATCTTGACAATCTTATCTAAGACTGTTTGTGCCATTGCCAATATATAACCCTCAAGAATACTATTTTGAATAAATTGGACACAAGCCAAGGGGCCTGTTTCTCGCGAAGCTCCCGATAGCTTTTAGGAAATCGATATGATTTTCGTGCTTGGTTTTCGGCTCGAAAAGCTATCGAGAGTTTCGAGAAACGCACCCCAGACATAGTAGCGACTCGCCGGATCAGCCAAGCAAAGTGGACAATTTAATAGCCTTGCTGCAAGGACCAAGATGGAATGTTCACAAAGCGCACGTGACATACGAATACTCATAATTCGAATTGGATATAATTATAACTAGCTAATTTGCTATTCCATTATTGGATTATACGATGGTAACCTTTAAAACAGCTGGAATGCACACGCATACAATGTTCTGTATCTCAGCGTTTTGAAATATGAGTAAAGAGAACAAAAATGTAAGCATTTATAGTCTTACAATAAAATACAAAAATCTGATTCTGTTAAATATATTTTTTAATGTAAAGTGTAAGCATCAGAATTTATAGTTTAAGTGAATAGCACTGCAAAAGGAGAGAAAATAGAAACGTTTTTGATACAGCCTTTATAACCTCTCCCATTACCCTACCCTTCCCCACTGGGGTTGAAATTTGCTACGCGCATGCAAATGAAAATAATCAATTACAGTCGCGAACGTTGGCCACAAATTATAGAAGAATGCCCTTTTACTGCTAAGGTAAACTCATCTTCAGCTAACAATGATTGTTTTCTGCACAAAATATGTACACTTTTGGCAAAAATTCGTGAACAAAGTACAAAATGTTTGGAGACAATAGCACTGCACCAGAACCAGAACGATGTCGATTACAAAGTGAAAGGCGTAAATTTCATTGATATTCGCGGCCTCGGTGCGAAGCGTAGATAAAATAACCCAAGCCAAATTATTTATATATCTTAGAACAATATATAAATAGCTCATAGCATGAATTTTAGAAAGAATAAACGTGTGACACCTAGTGAAAATCCTTCTCGCGTTTCTAAGCTCAACTCTTATTTCTCGTTGTGTGAAATTCATTGTCGTTCTAAAAGTGACTTTCTGATTTTCAGAGAAATGCTAGGATTACAGTTTTATGCCAAAACAGACTGCAAACTATTATTGAATCAAGATATGGAGATAGAATGGCCATAGCTTTCTTCCATTTTGCACGCGAACGAAGTTTTGGGACCTACCAAATCACTTAGGATTTTGCCTGTTTTTGGAGCCGCCGACAGCCAAAATGGATTTATGTTAATTTTTGAATTTTCGGGCCGTAATTTGGAAAACGAACTACACCACGTTTGTTTACTTGGTAATGACTATCTACAAACCAAAAACGAACGGAATCTAAATTTTGACCGTGACCGTTTTTTAAATATTTTGCTCGATATTAGCAGACATTCGCTCTTAACTTTAAAGCGCTGTGATTTCTCGAAAAAATGACAAACAAGATAATCGTATGAATTATTGATGAGTTTAAGTTTATTAACTGCTGTTGTAAGATTCCTGACCGCTTTTTAGGCCGGAATTCAAATGTGTTTTGAAAGTAGGTAAAATAATCGCTTCAGTAACTTTCATGTTTTCGTGCATCTTAAGTCATGCGCGGGCAAAGTCTTCAAACATTTCCTCGTAAATTATGGAACGTAAACAGATTATATTTGGCAGAAATACGACGATAATGAGTAGCTTTGGGCACAAAGAAAAACAATCATGAACGGCTTAAATAAACGAAAGTTCAGGTCAGGTGAAATTACGTGCATATTTTGGTAGGTATATGCCTAAATCCGGCCACAAGTCACATACAAAACAGAGCGGGAAAAGTGGCCGGATTACCTGAAACCATAGTTATTAACTATGCTGAAACAGAAGCCCGAGCTTTCCGGATCGAACTTTCAGATCGGAAATACACATACAATTTGATTTTCAAAGCGGAATTTCCAGTTTTTCCGGGTAAATGGTAAGCACTCTAGATGTCATTGTGGGCGCAGGAGAGACCCGTTATACAGGGTTCCCAATGAAGTAGTAGAGGAGGGTCTTTTTTCGGTCTTTTTACAATTTATCTTTACAATCTTTTCATGTAGAATGACTTAAAAAGTCCTTTATAATAGCAATGCGGAAAAAAAATAGTTAAAACGATGGAAGATAATGTAAAACTTACCGAGCAATTCCTGCTTATTTATGGCCGGAATTTAGGGCAACCTGGCCGAACTTAGGGCATCTACCTCGATCAGTATTTTTGAATATAGCAAGCTCAATGTTGAATTAAAACAAATGTCAATTTGTGACAAGGTAGGTGAAAGAGAAATCTAGCCTTTGACTGATTTTTAGACCGCTACTATTTTTCTAAAGTAAGATACAGCGATTAATGCAAAAAGCGGCCGGATTTAGGGCAACACACTGTACACCTAAACGACTTTAACTTGTTGTGAATATTATATAAATTCGTTAGTTTAAGAGCAAGCGTTATTCTTTCACAAACTTTGGTAATTGCTTGGAACTGTTTTCCGTTATTGTTTAAAAACAAATTGATTTCAAAAGGATGTGCGCAATTTGAATAATTAGTCACAGTTCTCCTGAGTTCATATATGCCAAGCAATGTAAAAACATGCAATTATATATATTTGTGTGAATATTTCCCATGCTATGAGGTCGGATTTGACAATAAAAACATTGACAAAAGGTACGTTTTCTTTCAACAAGAAGTTTATTTAACCATTGCAAAGTAAGAATTACATGAGTTGACGAAGCTACATTTCAATCATAGTTTATTTACTTGTACACAGGATAATGGTTCACATTGTGTTCTAGAATAGGCTGTTTGTAGAAGAGTTTATTCAGCAAGTACTTTCGTTGATTTATAGCTGCCACAGTTGCTTCTTCCCATCCAAAGCCTTCTGTGTCCATAAGATTCTGTTTTGTCGCCATTACTTTTTCGATATTCAGCATTTTTCTTTAATCCATGCATCCATTTGAGATACTCAAATAAAACAGCTCGTAGCTCTTTTCTGTATGTCGGTACCAAGTCGTTACTGGCTTTGATTTTAGCAGTCTCTGCATTTTCGCCAGCTTGTTCATAATTATCAACTAACTGTTGTCATTTGTTCTCATGGCGTTGTATTGCTTCTATCTGAATCCGTTGCCACACACTTTCTTCAACTCCATCATGACTGTCGTTTGAAGACTCCGATGTTGTTGTGTCCTGAGACTGACTTCCAACTGAACCTTCACTTCCCGGAGTACTATCTAAACTGGATTCTTAATCCTGGTAATGAGCGGACATGGTGGCTGTGTTAGTTCTCTCTCCCTTTCTCCTCTTGACTCAAATGAACTAGTTTTTATAGCGGCTCCTTATATATACATTTTAACACAGGCGAGGTCACCAAGCAAAGGAACCTCATTCACCATGATAAATAAGCCCCACCCCAACTGGTGCTCCATGCATGCATGCTTTACTTGGTTTTATGGTAGATGCAATTACACAGAAAAAAGTTGCCTTGACAGTGCGGACATATTGTTTTTGGATATCGTTTGTAGCATTCAGGCAGTAGACAATCTACGACTTCAAAGCGTCTGGTAGTACAGCGGCACGTTTCCTCTGTAGGAGTAAGATCCATGAGACTGTAATGGTTACAATATCGATTGATAATCACAGCATATCCTTGTTTGAAATGAAATGTGGTTTCACAGTCACATTCTTTCTCCAGAACGATGGGATCTTCACCAGTGTCAGCACGCTTTTTCAAATCAACCAAAAATCGTTTCATTTCAGCAAAGGTGCGACCGCACACCTGACAGTGATTCATTCGCGAGCAGGATCGAAGAAGTTCCTTCATACAGCATGTTTTCTTTCGATAACATAACATAACATAAACGTTATTAACGTGTCATGACTTCTAGCATACCACAAGTGGTACACTAATCGGGGACACTTAATTAAGACATAATTACAATCCATATTGTAATAAGCGGATATGGTGGCCTTGTCAGTTTTCTCCCTCTCTCCTCTTGACTGTCAAATCAAAATAACTAGTTTGATTGTGGCTCCCTATATATACACTTAACACAGGCGTGGTCACCGCACGTTGCATGAATAATCCACCCATCGCACGTTGGAATAATCCACCCACCGCATGTTGGAATAATCCACCCACCGCACGTTGGAATAATCCACCCACCGCATGTTGGAATAATCCACCATCGCACGTTGCATGAATAATCCACCAATCGCATGTTGGAATAATCCACCCATCGCATGTTGGAATAATCCACCCACCGCACGTTGCATGAATAATCCTCCCATCGCACGTTGGAATAATCCACCCATCGCATGTTGGAATAATCCACCCATCGCATGTTGGAATAATCCACCAATCGCATGTTGGAATAATCCACCCACCGCACGTTGCATGAATAATCCACCCATCGCATGTTGGAATAATCCACCCATCGCATGTTGGAATAATCCACCCACCGCATGTTGGAATAATCCACTCATCGCATGTTGGAATAATCCACCCATCGCATGTTGGAATAATCCACCCTGCGCACGTTGCATGAATAATCCACCCATCGCATGTTGGAATAATCCACACATCGCATATTGGAATAATCCACCCACCGCACGTTGCATGAATAATCCACCCATCGCATGTTGGAATAATCCACCCACCGCATGTTGGAATAATCCACCCATCGCATGTTGGAATAATCCACCCACCGCACGTTGCATGAATAATCCTCCCATCGCACGTTGGAATAATTCACCCATCACATGTTGGAATAATCCACCCATCGCATGTTGGAATAATCCACCAATCGCATGTTGGAATAATCCACCCACCGCACGTTGGAATATATCTATCTATCTATCGCAATCTGAGACACTATTTATTACAAAATGCTAGTAGCTAGCCTACATACTATGAGTCTCACATTATTATTCCTGTGAATTAATGGCAGAATCAGGAAGTATTATTCATTTTGTTTGTTTGTATCGACGGGAAATGAAACGATTGCGTTCAAACACAATCACAACCCCTTCGAAAATGTGAGATTTCGGTGACTTAATTGTACATAGAAACGTTGTACCTTGTGACTTGTATTATTTATATACACGAACCCTCAAGATTTAGCTTTAAAAAAAATGTTTAATCGTGTTTAAATAAAAGTCATCATCATCTTCTTCTTCTTCTCATTATTATTACTATATTAGATGGTCACCAAGCTCATTAGTATAGGAAAGCTAGCGAGACGACTGACAAATCCTTTGGAAAGAGCGGAATTCTCAGGAGAGAGAAGTTTGTATGTTCACTGTGTCAAATATTAGCTTTAGGGCTTCGTGCTAGTCATTGATTCGACTCCACCTGCAGTGCAGTGCCCATTATCGTCAACGAATGTAAACGACTGCTGGACTGTTAAAGTCGAGGCCTTGTGTAGACAAACTAATATATTATAGTTATGCATTAAAATCGCTTTTCTATGTTATGTGCTAATTGCTATCACTCGCGGGCTGTGACGAGAGCAGGAAGTTTATTCAGTTTGGGTTCACGAGCTGAAATAGTGTGACGTCACGTAGCTTTGGTTTCTTTAAAGGGCAACTGCCGCCTAAATAGGTGTTTTTTACAAAATGTTTTCTAGGGCATGATTATCACCTTCAAAGCGAAAATTAGTCATTCTAAGGCTTTTCGGGATCTCTTTTAGCTACAAAAATCCATATTTCCTCATATCAGTTCGTAAACAGATCGATTTCTGATCACGTGATCTGATGACGTCACACGTGGGTCAGGTTGGTTGATTTCAATATGTCTGATCGTTCAAGTATACACTCTGTATCTGGTAATAATAGCGATTTATCGACCTCCTTGAGCTCAAATTCGTCAGGATATGAAGTCGATTTGGTTGAAAATGTAAATGAAGTTATAAATAGAGAGGATTTTGAAGGAATCCAGACGGTAGTTGAAAATGATGACAAAACATGTTTTAATTGGAAATTGAGAGTTTCACTGCTGCGCTGTCGCATTATGATCGGACGAAAGCAATAACATTACAGTTCATAAATTAGGAGATCGAGGGGACCGTGTAATAGCTAGCCCGCTGCTGAGCAGACGTTCTGCTCTGGAGGCTATGTAATAGCGAACACACCGCAGACAACATTCTGTATTCGGCCGTTAAAAGATAAAGGTAAAGGACCTTGTTTAACGTCGGTAGTTCCTTTGGCCGGAGGCTAATCTCCCAGGAAGCCGACGGTGCGTTCAATTTATCCCCCTCTTTCATTCAGTGCTCCGTTTTACGGGTATTTAGAGCTAATTAAAGCTACACGGAAAGGAAAGCAGTCTAAACAAGGATGTGGGGATGTGGGTTAAAAGCCAGACTGTATAGCGATCATGCACTTTAATTTGTCGTAATCTACTGTATACGCTAAATGGTGTATGTTGTTTAATAACAATGGTGAATTATTTAGCAGTTTCAATAATGACTTCGATTCGAGAAACACATTAAAAAAACAGACTCAGTAGACAGTCACACACCAAGATAATAATAGTAAACATTTATTTATATAGCGCTAAAATAATATAATACTCTAGTGCTTTACAAAATTCGATGTTGGATATTGAAATTGTGCGTTGCTCAAGATTTCTCGATTTGTTCTAAACTTTTGATAAAAGTCAAGGATTCTCATTATCTGGCCCCAAACGGTGGTCAAGCAGAGCGAATTCCATTGAACACTTTTATTCAGCACTAGGAATTCCCCATGAGGCCGGAAATGACGTCTGAAACCAAGCAATATTCATATGTATAGCTCTATTAGAATGACTTGGTTTGCAAGGGTATCAGTGTTTCGTGTTCAACTGTGTGCAGTACAATCATGGTAAGTAAACCTCGACATTATAGATCATAAAACTAATCAGTCTGTTTGCTTTAAATCATGGACTTGAATATCATAGAAATCGTTGTGGTAATTGAATATCAATCAACATTTCAATTCGTTGACATGATCAGCTAGATTTTCGTTTATTTTTATTTCTACTCAGTAGTTAAGAAAGTTTTTAGCAAAGATCTGAGATCAGAGATTTGAGATCCTAACAGCATCTTCCCTTCACAATTCATTATCCATTTTAATTTCTCTTCCCTTCTCTTTCTTTGGGAAGAATTGAAAAACTGGTCAAAACTATGATTTGTGATTTGAAAAATGTGAAAAATCCCTATAGCAGCACAAACTCGGCACATTTAGCGGCACTTCGACCTTACTAAATATTAAAAATCAGAGATTGTAACTGGTCTTCTCTATACTAATGTAATATATATGTAATGTTGACTTCGCTAAACAGCAGACGAGCGGGGTCAGAATATTAAAACCAGAGAAAATGGAATCCAAGGCACAAGTGAAAACCTTCCATTCAACTTTTGAATTTTATTTTTATATTTCAACTTTGTCCCCAAAGGCAGGTGAAGAATACAATAGGACACTAGGTCCCCTACTAGGTATTAAACACCCTTCTCTCTGCACACAAGGTTAGACCACACACACAGGGAACTTCGTGCCCTACTTTTTATATTTTTCAGTTAGTTTTGCCTTGGTACTTTTTAACTGGCCGTCTCTCTAAAAACCTCTCAGTCGTTTTCGCTTCTAAAATAAATATCTCCCAAACTCTAGCTAGTGAAAGACTATATCAAGGTTATTACTAAAACGGGTTTGGTTTGCTTCAAAATATTTTTATTTTATTTTATTTTATTTTTTGAAATGATTCCGTCTGAGAGCTGGTCAAGAGGTCAAATTTGCATGAAATTATGCACTTCTTTACGGCGCTGTACAAACTTCGTCTCGCATTATCCAGCGAAACTTTTTATATCATGTTGTAGATAAATGTATCTAGTTTGTCTAGAGGTAAAGCGTTATTTAATCGGTTCAGCCGTTTATGAGAAAATTAGTTGATAATTAACCCCACTAAGATCTAACTGAACGGCGGCTCAAAATTACCCAATTTTACTCGATTATTTTGCAAAAGTGGCACATCGCTGGACTCTCTCATTGACACAATCGGAATGAACATCATTTCATTTACACAAATCTGTAAAAACCTGTGTACGTTTTGGATATTTCAAAAGTTACGACAATTTCAGTTGGTGCATGTTAGACGATTTACGAATATTAATTAGGTGCAATATCTCAGATATCTTATCCATATGAAGTTGAAAACAGCTTACCTCCTTCCTAAATCGCTCATGTTTCCCATTTTACCCATGCTAGACTTCATTCCAGGTCAACATTTCCAAATACAGCGATTTAGGAAGGAGGTAAGCTATTTTCAACTTCATATGGATAAGATATTGCACCTAATTAATATTCGTAAATCGTCTAACATGCACCAACTGAAATTGTCGTAACTTTTGAAATATCCAAAACGTACACGGGTTTTTACAGATTTGTGTAAATGAAATGATGTTCAATCCGATTGTGTCAATGAGAGAGTCCAGCGATGTGCCACTTTTGCAAAATAATCGAGTAAAGATGGGTAATTTTGAGCCGCCGTTCAGTTAGATCTTAGTGGGGTTAATTATCAACTAATTTTCTCATAAACGGCTGAACCGATTAATAACGCTTTACCTCTAGACAAACTAGATACATTTATCTACAACACGATATAAAAAGTTTCGCTGGATAATGCGAGACGAAGTTTGTACAGCGCCGTAAAGAAGTGCATAATTTCATGCAAATTTGACCTCTTGACCAGCTCTCAGACGGAATCATTTCAAAAAATAAAATAAAATAAAATAAAATTATTTTGAAGCAAACCAAACCCGTTTTAGTTTTAACCTTGATATAGTCTTTCATTAGCTAGAGTTTGGGAGATATTTATTTTAGAAGCGAAAACGACTGAGAGGTTCTTACAGAGACGGCCAGTTAATGCATGGATCAATTCCAGCTGTTACCATCCCCCCCCCGGGCATACCCCAGGGATTTGTAAGGACCTGTGTCCAGGGGCGGGGATTTTGTACAACAACGTGGTTGCCCCGGGGGTGGGGGGGCGGGGATAACTTGACCGAGCGTATAATCAATGGAGGAATTCATAATAATGGAATTTGTCGGTAAAGAGATTACTTTTGTCGCCGATTGGCTTGAAAAACAAGATCTTGCAAAGTTAAAGGCTTTCTTTGAAAAAAAGGCAGTGTTTAACGGCACAGATGACTTCTTATCTCTACTGTTATGGTCAATAATTAGTCGGGCTTCCTGTGGAAGCGCCGACTCTAAAAATGAGCTCCGTTCTTCGTTGACCCCAAATGACTAATTGGGTTCTACAGCGCATGCACCTAGTTTTATATTAAGCTACGCAGGCTAACGTCGAGCTAAAGCCGAAGGAGAGACATGAAGTCTGGCCAAGAAAGATTACAAAGCACAAACCAATCAGGGAAAGCACCGGAGGTCAAGGGGCCAAAATATAAGTCTTTTCTCGTCTAAATCTGAATTTAGATTGAAACAGGACGCTCTAGTAGCGTGAAGTCGGGCTATTAACGTTTTTACTGATATACTGTAAAGTTCGCAGTACTGAAATTGCAAGGAAAGCATGTTCTATCGAGCTCGAGTCATGCAACGACGAGCAACCAAAAACTGTTTCAATCGCACTGAAAATCGCACTATAAGATATCTATATTTAGTTCAAATAGGTTACATTTCATTTAGAAGCCCGACTTCACGCTAGAAGAGCGTCTAGTTATTTCTAAAAGGTGTCTAGCTTTATTGTTAAACATGCCGTTTAATATTATTCAATTGTTGGTTGCTTTTCCGTTGCCCTGGGGCGGGGGAATTTGTTATTTCTGGCGGCTCAGGGGCAGGGAATTTGTAGTCCCAAGAAAAAAAAAATACAAATCCCCGGGGGTCAGCCCGGGGGGGGGGGGGGGGGGGGGGGGGATGGTAACAGCTGGAATTGATCCATGCATAATTACTGTAGTCTTTTGGTATCGAAATCAGGTCGAAATGTGAGTTTTAAATTTAATATCCGCCATTTTCTGGCTAAAAAGTACAATAACTACTCAATGACCAAAATCAATCAAAACTGCAATTTTGGAGAACGTCTTACTATTTTTCAGTTATGATAGCCATGCTTGACCTTGGTCTCTGCTACTCATGGAGACCACACAGCCACTCAACATTTTCTAATAATTTGCAATTTTTGACGGGCTAATGATATACCGCGAAGTATATAAAAACAATGACACGATGTGGTAGAACGACAAAACGAAATGACGTACGACACGACGACGCGATTATGTAAATTGTCCATGAATTGACTTCATAATCACGGGGATCTAACCATGTCTCAAACCTTAGCTTTGCGCAACTGACCAGTTTTGTCGCGATCGTTTTCGTTGCTTTCTTTAGAGTGCGTCAAAGAATCCTTGTCGAAATTTATTTATTTATTTATTTATTTATACTTACTATTTAAATAAATGCCAAGAACTTCATCCATATTTATACTTTTGCCGTATTTGTTTTGTTTTAGGGACTTGATTCTTAGTTCTTTTCATATTTTTTTTTAACATGAGGAAATATTTTTGTTCACGAACGAGAGCGGTTGTCCACATGTGAAATTTCAAATTACGTGGAAATACCACCAATGAAATCCAACATTTCTTGGACTCTATTCTTAGCCTGTATTCGATCACTACAGAAAAAACCCTCTGAGATGCCTTTGAAGCGAAGGCTCATAGCTTAGGGGAAGACGGAGGGAAACTACTGTACTCGGAATACTTTGAATTCTAAATCTTGATGTGATAGTCACGGAATACTATATATAACGTGTTATCTGGTTGTTTCTTTTGATCAATAACTTTGTTTACTTCTCAGGCTTACATAACTACAGTTTTTATTCTCGTCGCGTGGCAGTCAAGACTCAGTTCACAACAGCAGTGCAAGCCTAATGTGGATTCAGAGAACAACTTCGCTTTGTTCGGCAAAACATTCAAATCCCTCATCACCAAAAGTTACCCAGAATGTTTTCTGGAATGTAGAAAAGATGCACGATGCATGAGCATCAACTTTCATACCGTTAAACTGGAATGTGAACTCAATTCCCAAACCAAAGAATCTCGACCTCAGTTGTACAAGAGAAGAGAAAACAGCATCTACACCAGCAACATTCATTCCAGAATCCCAGGTATATTGCTGTTTCCTCTATTTGAGATTTAGTTACTCTGCATCACAGCCAATCTGACTGCAGTTAGATCTATTAGTTACCAGTCGCCAATGGGGGATGTTCACGGGCACTTCTAGTACGCGCAAACAATTAATATAAACTGAGCCAACTGCAATTCTAAATTCTTAAGATAGAAATGACCTTCAAATTAGAGATTTTCCAGAGCCAGTAGGAAGAACAACGAAGACATTCTTTCCCAGAACAATTTCTTTCAAAGCTAAACGCTGTTTTTTCTTTAAAACTCTTTAAATTAAACTTCTCAAGCCAAGGGCATATTCACAAGCATCAAAACTCTCCATCACGCCATTTTTAATTTATGCCCCCTAAAAACTGGGGGGCAGATTTCTGATTGGTTGACAAAAACAAAGGACAAGCTTGTGCGCCCAGCCGTGAGGGGGAGAGTATCGCGGGCGCACGAAACCCCAGCGGCTGGATACTGAGCCTAAGGATTACACGAAAGCCGAGAAACCTCTGAATGAATTTTTTAACCTGGAAGCACGCAAGTCCGAAAATGTATTAGAAGTCAAGAGCTTCTTAGGAATGGGAACTTTCATTTAGTACCAAGTTTATACCAGATCTTTTATACGTAGCTGAACCGTTGACAAACCTAATCACGAAAGGACAACAGTTTTTATTTGGTCCTGAGCAAGCTGAAGACAGCATTTTGTGAGTTAAAGCAGAGATTGGCTCAAGCGCAGCTGAATCCCTGGCATACTTTATGAGAGATGCTACGACAAAGATTGTCACCGATGCGAGTCCAGTAGATTGGGAGCGGTTCTCATCTTTAATCTTTTACCCTCATAAGTTATTCCAATTCCATAAAGGTAACTACGAGAGCATCAGATCACATATGGCCAATCATTATTCTACATTCTTCGCCAGTGACCCCATCAAAAGATCTGTTGAGGAAAACAAACTGGAATCCAAGAACAGGATGGAATCAATCATAAGCTATACTAGCAGAGAACAGAGGTGGAGCAGCTTTATTCACAGACGGGTAGCATTAGGTAGAGTATCGGCGTGTGAACGTTTCCATGTTTACTTTTATTTCATTGATTTTGGCATGCGGACTGGCCAGAGACTATTTACATTCATTTACTCTAGCTACCCGTCTCAAGCCTTCAGCTCACTGAAATTGAGAGGTGGGTCCTAAGTTTCCAGCCTGATTCATTCACAGTACGTTATGTATCAGGAAGTCAGATTGCTGCTGACGTTGCAGTGTCAAGATTGATCAATGTATGTAAATCAGAGAGGCGAAATGTAGCGCTGAAGAGAACATATGATCTGTAGATGAGGTAGATGTAGTATCAGCAACTGATGAAAAGTTGCAAGAAGTAACTCTAAGTGTGTGCGATTCAAACCAGTATGTCATGAACTTTGACAGCAAACATCCAAACTGTGATACCATGGAAACTACGAGCACGGGAGATTGGATTGGGCCATGAGGGTCATCATCAAGGTTTTGTCCATGCAGACAAACTGAAACAGAGGCTTCCCATTAAAGTGTGGTGAAGTGGCAAGTAGTAGAGTAGTTTTATTAAGGATATGGTATACGTTCGCGCGGTCTCAGAACTCGAATTTGCTTTTTTTAGCTTATCAGCAAGAAAATATTACAAACTATGAGTTGGTGAAAACATTTTCTAAATCCGAATTTGTCTTTTTGAGTTATGGACGAAAATGTGCTCCGTCGAATAATATCAACAAGCACGAAATGTGTCAACTAATTAACACTTGCTGGGCGCACTGTTGATGGCGCGCGAAGAACGTCCGGGAATTTGAATTTCCGTAGTGTTGTGATAAAAAGTTCAGTTCGAGAGCAAAGCGTCTTGCCGTCTATATTAGTTTATACATTTTAGAAGTCTCGTTCGTTGGCTTCTTGAGGCTTGTAGAACCAGTTTGTCGGGAGTTTGCTGGCTCAATTAGTTTATGATGACCTCAGTGACCTCACATGACCTCATGACCCCATTCTGATTGGATAAGAAGGTGTCCCAGCCGGAAATGGCGGAAATGAGGTGTCTTTTGTTTACACAACTTTAGAAGCTTATTTCTCCTAAGTATATTTTGCCGTGAAGCTCGACATAAACGTGAATTAATAGGGTATCTAGAAACGTCTAATTTCCACGAAATTTGGCAGACACCATCTTTGGTATTCGATCTCAAAAAGCGTGTCGGGGATTGTTTGATTTCGCTATAGATTTCAAGTTATTAGCGTTCATATTACATCAACTCGAAAAATATCTAACATCGAATGCTTGTCATTTTTTTTAGGAATCAAATATCGAAAATCCCCGACACGCTTTTGGAAAACAATACCTGGTGATAGAGATTCAGCATTCAGATTCAGATTTGACCGTAACTGGAACGCTGGTAATTCGATTTTATGAAAGCGTCCATTTTTTGGAATCGGGCCTTCTTTCTCAATGGGATTAAAACTTTTACGATTTTTTATTATTTCATGGTTTTCTACAGTTCTTAAGCTTTACTATGATATATAGTTTTCTATAGTTTAGCCTTTTGTGTTGCGTACAGAATTTCTGAAGCGCATGACACCCGCGAACGTATACCATATCCTTAAACCAGAGCCACTATAGAGGACAGAACTACCACAAGGACCACCATGGCAAGACATTGCTATTTATTTTACGGGTCCACTGCCATTTGGAAATTATGAGTTTGCTGTAACTGATCAGTGTATTACAGCAGGTATTTGGAGATAATGATCACTAATATAAACACTGCTGAGCAATTGAGAGCCTAGAAAGAGTGTTTTCTACCCACTGGTTCCCATACACTGTGGCTACAATTTTGCTGCAGATATATTCAATGAGTACTTACAGACAAATATAATCATACATAATTGCCGTCGTCTTCGAGGTTGGCTGATGCAGTTTAATTTGCCAGCGCTGCCCTGCAGTATTTATTATTTTTATTATTACTATTTTTCAAGATTCGCCAGTATAGTTTACAAACAAAATCAATAAAAATGCATCGGACACATAGCAGGGAACGGCATCCGATCCCGAAGATATGACAAAAACATAATAATAATATATAGACAAAGAGAATACCTCTATTATTGGCTGCCACTCCAACTGGAACGTTCTTCTAATTCTATTCAAAGAAGCTCTTTATATTAAACACTTAGCTCAGTTATTTTGATGTATGCGTGTTTGTCTCAATTATTGTAATCGCTGCTTGTATTCATTCATTGCTCTGAAGATGTTGGTGTAACACCTACGAAATATAAGCTTTAAACCTTAGATCCTCACCGCTCTTTGTGACCTATGTTTTGGGCACAAGATGCACCTCATGGTTTTCAAAGAGAATATAATTAGTTATAGAGTCGACTAACAGCATAATCTTCAAGCTGTGAAGCAAGCGGCCTGTGTTGCGTTGGTGGTGTATTTTGATAGGCAATCATTGAGATATGTTGTCTCTCTATCTCCCCGTTAACTTGATGCTACAATAGTGCAGCCTTCCTGAGAGACACATGCAGACCGACAACGAAAGAAAATAGGTAAACAATATCCTGATAATCAAAGTAATGCAAAAAAAAGAAGTTTCAAAGAGGGAGACATAGTTCTACTAAGACAGTCAAGGCAAGACAAATGGTCAGCTGAAAGCCAACCTTACGAAGTGTTCAAGAAAAATGTCACCAGAGTTCTTGTCGAATGTCCTGATGGGGTTCAATACAAAAGGATGAAATTAAAACTCATGTAAAGCAGCACCGTGCGCGCAAATAGAGCAGATTTCGTACTACCTTGATGTTTTCGAATTTCGAATGAATCCGTGCCATGGTATTTAACAGTCATACGAAATTTCCTTATTACTGTTGATGAAAACGGACCGGAGAAGCTACACATCAGAAGTGCTTATTAGATGAGATTTGTTTCATTTTCTCCAAAAAGGATTGAAAACAGTGCACTGGACTCAGATTAGCATGTTCTTTGAGCCCGCAAAATGCGCTCGTGCACTTATTACATGGTTTGGAAAAATATGGCAAAATCGCTTTCGAGACGAAATTATTTTGCTTGTAACATTGTCAGGCACTTCGATGGTCCGGCGAATTTAAAAGACGTATAGTCTAAACTACAATATTTACCATTATTGTAAGATTCCAGCAAATTAATGAGTACAAACATTGAACTGGTAGTGAGGGGGTTGTCCGATTCTTGGAGTGCACGTTACGTCAAAGTCGCCATATTGATTCCCAAGTACAAGACGTTCCTCATTAGCTTCTCTTGTAGGTTCATCCAACATGACGATTCCAATTGTTATTGATTAATTCTCAAGGGATTTTCGGTCATGTGGTTGCACACCAAGAAAACGTGGAAAACTACGACCAAAAATCTAATGATTGCCACGATAACAACACACCGTGCAAAAACAGTATGACAAAGATTGCATCCCATTTGTCATTGAATTCTTCACATTTAGTTTAATAATATCCTGATAAACAATGCTTTATTGCTTATTTCGTTTTTAATGAATAGAACCTGTCAAAGGGATGAAGGCGTTTCCCGGCAAATCTTGTCTTGACATCCTTCTCAGCGGTGAATGGATAGGAACTGGTGAGGAGTACTGGATTGACCCTGCCAACACAGGAACCCCGATCAAAGTAATTTGTGACATGACAACAGACGGAGGTAAGATGTTTGAAATTTATCGTGTGATATGTACGCGGATTACATTTATTTATATGTACGGCATATGGATTCCCGAGGGTTGGCGTGAGCGGTTCCCGAAAATCCTGTACGTTACAAAGCCTAAAAATACAAATTTTTCTGCCAAATATAATTTGAACACAAAAATAAATATCGTGGTTTCATATTGGCTTTCCATAAGAAAAGGGCCGAAAAACACACGAAATACTTACCATGCAGCTAGATTGACGATATAGCATCGATATAGCATCGCTAAGTAAAATGTGCACAAATTTAATCCTAGTACACTTCGTTGATGAACTTTCTAACGTGTTTGCTTTCTTTAGCTGGACTCTACAACTACACAACTATTGATAAATAAGACTAATTTCATGATCATTTCTTTCGTACTGACAAACATTGATCGTGTACATGAGGTGTACTGTACAGGACCCGAAATGATCCCTGGCTCCGAAATGATCTCTGGTCCCGAAATGATCCCCAAAGTGGCAAGACTGTATATTTGCACCTTTCGCCTAGCAAACTTGGTTAAAGCTCAGTGTAACAAATATACATTATTATTATTACAAAGTAATTTGTCACTTGGTAATGGTTAGTAATGTAGTTCGTAAGGTTTCGTCAAGCGTAAAATGACTTGAACAAAAAATGACTGTTATTGATCATAGATGAAGTCAGAAAATGTTCAAACCTCAAATGGAACAACGAGCTTAGTAGCGATTTGTTAACAATATCATTTATTTACTTAGTGAGACGGAGAAAACAGAGTGTGGTTGCCCAATCTCCCGCGCCAGGGCCTCACGGTATAGGTGCTCTGGTATCCAACTGCTTTATGCCAAGTTCAAGACCAAGACGATTACTATTTGTTGCCACTTCTTTCCCTGGCATTACTAACTATCGCCCACCGTCCTACGAGCATTTAAATCAGTCATATCATTCACCCAGTTGAGATTTCATCGTGGAAAGGCTTCCACTGGTCGCATGCTTCACATCAAAACAGCTTTGAACGTTTTAGGATCTGCTTTGGTCAAGCTATGCCATAAGCTTTTGATTCATTATGCGTGGACCTGACGATATCTCTTTATTGGCCACATAATGCTAAAAATGGGGATGATAAATAAATTGGAAAATATTGAGGAACTTGAAATGTTATCAACATCCCAAAAAACCTTTTATCCACATCTCTGCTGATAGACACCTGTATTTGCAGACAGAGTAGTAGTCTATGTCTAGTCAAACTGTACAGTAAAATAATTGTTATGAATTGGAGCCCTGTGACTACATTATATACTATGGGTATAGATCAATTACAGTCATTTGCAAAAATTCTGGCCGCCACGATATATCAATATATCAATATATCGGGTGCATTATGGGTAATTAAATAATACTATTTTGAGTTTCCTAACTTAATAAATGAAGCAAAATACAAACGTAAGACTAAAATAAACATTATACTAATTATTTCTACCAACTTTTCTGGCGTTAACCCGCTTTAAGGGGAATTTTCGATTATTTAATTACCCATAATGCACCCGATATATTGATATATTGATATTTCTTAGCGGCCAGAATTTGTGCAAATGACTGTATATGGGTATACGATATTTAGAGGTTAACGCACTCGAGCGAGTGGGTTACTGGGATTTACCTGCACGAGTTCTCTAACAATGAATGAGAAATTTAAATACTGTAGCCGAGTGCAGTATGAGAACATTTCGAGTTCATTGTTAGTGAACTAGTGAAGGTAAAATCCCAATAACTCACGAGCAAAGAGGGCGTTAAAATTATTATTATTCCATTTGAATACATTGCGGCGGAGGCAAGCTAATGATATTTATTGACGTGGATCATTAGATATGATGTTTACGTTGTGTTATTGAATTCGTCCATTTTTCGTTCAATAATCAACAACTACTTTTTTTCAATGTTAAAAGTGATTTGGCAGTCCTTGAACACTGTGGGTGATACTGTGGAGTAAAAGCCGTGGTGTAAAGAACTTACACCCACGGCTTTTACACCACGATAATGACGTCGCCAGGGTTGTCACGTTATAACCACGTGTCACGTGGTACAAATTAACCTACCAGAAGATCGGATTTTGTGCAATGTATGAAAATAAGCCAGTTCAGAGTTTAAGAATAAGGATTAGTGCGAATGCGATTTTATCCCGATTATAACACCTTCTTTTGTTATTTAAAAATATCACAAACGTTAACATGCCAAATTATCTGGCATTTCTCATTTCGAATGTCACTTGAATTTGCTTAGCCGTAATGTTCTTGTTTAGTACAAGACGTTCATTAAGAATATGGCTGCAAATAGAACCCCCATGATCCTTTAGGGTCATCCTTTTCGAGGGACTAACATAATTGAAATAGGTGTATACATGCACACAACTGAACAGTGTTTTTCGTGCGCTGTGATTGGCTAATCTAACCAGGGATATCCTTGGCTGTTCACCTCCGATCAAAACAAGATGGCGTCGCGTTTCGCGAGTGTGTCTTTTTCTTCTTGAAAATGAATTTTATATATTTGGCTGGCTATTGAACACTTGTGTGGTACTGATACTAAACAATTATTCCCCTCAGTGTCAGTGAGTACCACCACTGATCACCTCCACTTCGGGGAATAATTGTTAAATAATACCATGATATCGATGACCTCGGTTTTCATTGTTCCACCAGGGACATACAAACCACTAAATCTCCCTTCTCCAATTTTCCGAGCGGAAAATTTAGTAAGACAATGCAGAAAACCATTGTCTAATTTTCCCGCCAATCGGCCATGAAGCAAGCATCCCCCATTGCCCAGACTAGTTGTCTCGAGGGTTATCACTCGGTGGTAAACCAGTTTGCCCCTAAGATGCTGGCATTCTCATATCTTGGAATGTTTTGCAGGTATTTAAATGAAATGAAATTTGGAGGGAGTAATAATGCAATATTGTAATAAATAATAATTTATTGGTCACCAATGCCATCAATGTGTAATAAGACTAAGATAAGTCATATTTTTAGTGTTATTTATGGCAATCAAACTGGAAATTGATAACTAAAAATCTAACACTGACTATTGATTGGGAAAGTTTCCAACCAATCACAGTATGTACACAAATGTATGTAAACATTGTATCCATTACAAAAATAATTACATCTACAAATGGTTAGACTTTCGCGTGGCTCGGATGATCACGTAAAATGACGGTCCCGTCTCTCCACACTCCATTACATTGCACCGGAGGGACGTAAAAGAACCCACACCACTGTTCGACTAAGAGTAGGACACGAAGTTCCCGGTGTGTGTGGCCAGACCTACTACCCAGCATTGAGGTCGGCTTGGCGGTGATGTCTGTATAAAGGTTACTAGTGAATGAGACCTCGTACACTATACAGCTAGTAACCCAATGGACTTTGCCAAGTGCTGGACATATGTAGATGTAGAATTGTGATTGGATAATTTGTATGAAAATTTGTTTGGGTGGCCTTGGTTGGTGTAGTCGCACTGTAAATTAAATTATTTATACATGTATAACAATAATATATATATCCTCTACATGTACACTCAATTGCAGAAAGGTTGTAGTATACATTTATACAAATATCTAATGAGATACAAGATATCTAATGAGATACAAAGTGCGAAACATCGCATATTTTCTTCTAATATATCAGAATCATCAATTTTAGATTAGTATCGCATCCAACAAGGACAACACAATAATTTTCAGCACTATTTTGTGCTTAAATAGTTGTATTTTAGCATGTTTAACATTTTGCATCTCATTAGATATTTGTATATTTGTATAAATATATACTACAACGTTTCTGCAATTGAGTGTATATATTATATATACAGATGTTAAAATCAATCTGTTACATATATAAGCTTACAAAAAGTCCTTTAATTAATCATCTTCAGTTTGTTCTTGATGCTCCTCTTCCTCTTCATTACTCTCTTCATAATTCTCTTCATCTTCTTCAAATCCTGTGTATTCATCCTCTACATTTGGGAATTCTTGACGAATACTCCTTGCGGTTCCACTAGTGAGATTTACAACGGTGTTACAACGGTGTCACGCTATTTCTAATGGAACCGGTTAAAATCACCAAGTCGTTGTCGTTGTCTGTTGCTAGGGAAACGCGGCATTTTCAAAGGATTTTTTACAACTCATTTACCACTCTGAAAGGCATGGTTTATCCGTTGTTTAGCAGTGGCTAATTAAGACCGACCAATCAGCTTCCAGAAAACAAATCGTGCACATTTCAGCCTGTCTACCGTCTAGCTTTCACGTTGTTTTCCTTCGGAGTTAGTTCAGTCGCTAAAATGGATCGAAGTCCTCCAAACGGCATACCAAGGTAACTTTATCCTTTTTTCTTTTTCTTTCCGTTCCTTCCTTACCTCCATTCTCTCCTTTGTTTTAACCGTGAGGTGTCTTTATTTGATTTATACATAAACAGGCTAATTTGCTGACATAATCAGGTTCAACTTGAATGAGTTTGGCGGAATGAATCACGGTCATTCAAACCAGCCTTCAAACTTCATGACAAATCTCTCTCCGTTCCCTAATTTCACGTCTTCAGCGTGGCAAACTACGTCTCAATCAACCCCTCAGCCTTCAAGCTCCATGACAAATCTCTCTCCATTACCTTTCACGTCTTCGACATCAACTGCTACCGGGACTCGCACAACAAAAACTGCGAAGAAACGAGAACGAGCGCCAGCATGGACAACGCAAGAAGAGGAAGCTCTCATAAGGCTCTACAAAGCTGAACTTGAAATATCACAAAAAACAGGTAAAAAGAGTCAGACCATGTGGACTGCCATCGCCGAAAAGCTGGAACTAGAGTTAAAGGAGTTGGGTTTTCCCACCAATGATCGTTCTGCCCAGAAGGTGAAAGAAAAATTCTTTAACAAGTTGCGACGTTATAAACAATGCAAAGATAAACTCAAAACCTCTGGGGAAGGTAGCGAAGAAATATAGATTTGTCCTCATTTTGATCTTCTGGACGAATTTATGGGTTCAAAAGACAGCATTAATCCAAAATTTGTTGTTGAATCAAGTGGTTCTAGTTCTTTTATGACTGCATCTAGACCATCTACACCGTCGACCACCGATGGAGGTGAATCAGATGATGCATCCGATAGTTTTGATTTGGAGGGAGATAATCAACAATCAAATTCAAAGAAACGTACTAGTGCCAAGACAAAGAAAAATGAAAAGAAAAAGAAGCGCAAATCAGACGAAGAAGATGACAAGTGGATGACTTTCTTACGAGAAAGTCAAGCACGTGAAGAGCGCATGTTGGACAATTTTAAAAAGAGCGAAGACAACTTTAAGGAACTGTTTATAACCGCCATCAAGGAATTTGGTAAAATAGTCAAGAAAGATTAAGATGAACTGCAGTTGTACTTTGTTGTTGTTATAACTAAAGACGTGTTTAAGTTAGAATTTCATGTTTGTTGTTAATTAAAGACGATAAATGATCTAATTACAGACATTTATTGCTATAACTTTATTAAATCTTTCAGTTATTTAGTTTCAAAGGTAGTCTGTTATAGCCTGTCTTACCCTTCTTCCCACTCCATCCGCTCTCCCATCTTCTCTCCCATCTGCTCCACCATCGTCATCATTATCATCATCATCATCATCGTCATCATCACTTTCATCCTCAACATCGAACTTATCATCCAGATCCATTTTCCATCTCTGTGAAAAACGTGCTTAATCGAAGTATTCTCGCATCGTGAATGCTGCCTGGCCATCCCGTGCTAACATCCATGAATAACATTCGATGATCAACAACAGCCTGAGTCACCATTGAGTATTTTTGCGTTCTATTGAAATAATCTGCGCCATTAACCGTGGGCGATTTAATTTCGATATGTGTTCCATCAATCGCACCAATTGCTTGAGGGAAATTTAAATTTTCCGCGAACCTTCTAATTGACTCTTTCACGTCATCTTCGTGGCTCGGAAGTGAAATGAAATCTCGCTTCATCCTGTTCATGGCTTCGCAAAATTCATGGCAAATTTTAACCGCAGTTGCTTTGCCAATTCCAAATGTAGTGGAAATGGTTCTGTAAGAGTTGCCAGACCCTAACCTCCACAGTGCCACGGCAACGCGCTTTGGAACTGGAACAGCATCTCTAAACAAGGTGTTTTGCCTCTGTATATCTTGTGCAACGAGACGACAGATGAAGTCAAATGTTCCTCTTGTAACTCTAAAGTTTCTTTTCCATAACCTATCTAAAACCCTGTTTTCTAGCATCTCTTCCAACCAACGTTGAGGTCGTGGATAGACCCACATCACAGGTCTACGACGTCCGTGATTTATTTGCGCTCTTTGTAATCTTAATCCCAATGCAAGAATCCTTCGTCGCATTGCAGCTCGGTAAAACATCATATTTCTATACAAGTACATTCGTCGGCCAAGAAGAATCAGGACAAGCAAACAAAATAAACTTAAGATGACATCAGCCATAGCCATTTTACCGCGAAATATTAAATGAACTGATTATTGAAACTACTCAGCTGTCAATCAATTTATTGTAACAGTCTTCAGTGGAACCGCAAAATTCATATATCGTGTTTTAGCCGTTGTAAAGGGGTAGTCAGAAAACTACGTTGTAACAACGCTGTAAAGCTCTAGTGGAACCGCAGCCACTATGATAAACACAGCATGGTAACGGTAGTTTCCTTCCAGCACCAACGTATTCCCATACAAATCGGACGAACTGCCGGTATGCAACAGACCTAAAATATCTAAAAAGGAGACATTATGAGTTCAATTGTAAAATAAATAATGTTGATTGCAAGGAACTATGACTGAATTAATTTAGCCATCGGCTCTATGTCCTCCTCGTAGGGCGAAAAACCATTTACAGACGAGGTGTTGAGCTATCTCCGTTCAAAAGGTATTTTTCGTGAGTCAAATTCATGTTGTATCAAACTAAAAAAAGAAGAAGAAAGTGACGTCACAGTCAGTGGTCGATCGCAGGCTCACAGGAACACGATTCAGTAATGGCGGACATTTATTGTTATATCGACTTACAAACAACTAAAACTGCTATCTTGGAGCTTAAATGCCTATTTTACGAAGAAATCATGTCTTTAAAAATGGTACGAATTTCGTCATAGTAGCACTTTAAAATTTACAATAAACTCATGATAATTTCAACATTTGGAACAACATTCAAAACTGTATCTTGTTCCGCAATCTGTCCTAAATTTCAACTTGAAGTTATACCGTGTTCTGTGAAAATGTTTATATTAAGGAAACAAGGAAACGTAAAGGGGGACTTATATTCGGGGGGCTTATAACCGGCATTTTTTTTCGTTTGACAGTATATGGGCCTATATCCAGGGGGGGCTTATAAACCGGGGGGGCAGGGAGGGCTTATAAGCGGCAGTTTACTGTATGTTTATATGAGGCTATGTAAACATGATCAAAGAAAACAAACCCAGCGCCAGCTCGATGGCGTTATGATGACCTCAGTAGCGCGCAAATAATATTTTATTCCCAAAAGCAATAGAATCCTCAACTTTCTTGACATTTTTTTCTCCATTCTTGTTTTTTTTTAAATCGAAAATCCATATTTATGGTGTATCGCAACGTTTTCAACAAAATTGAAGAAACGTTTGATTTTAAGATTGTTTTAGCTCACGGATTCAGCATCTAGAAATACCTGCACTGACGCTTGTCCGTGTTTTTTTTTTGCTTGATCATTACAAGCTCAAGCTCGGTTCCTATAAAACGAATATTGATTGGCTATTCTCACTGGGGCCAGTGCGAAGAAACACTTCGTTGTCAGCCTTGTAGGAATTTCCCGTGCTAAAAACCCACGTGGAATGTGGTGTTTCGTAACTTCCGGGTAATTCGGTATAAATAAAGGCCTCAAAGATCAAACTTTGCCTAGTTTGGAGAAAACGTCGTACGAGAAGCAAGAATCGCGACCCTCCCTCCTCCCCGTAGCGATGATCATTACTCTCCGGGAGCCTTCGCTCTCACTCGCCTTCGGGCTCATCTTTCCCAAAACTCAATCCACCCAAGGTTTGTGGGAGCGAGGGCACTAAGTGAGAATCTATTACTGTTCAAACAATTTTTGATGTAAGGTCAATTTAGCATTTGGTTCGGATAATAAAGTTTCTTTAATTCACTCTTAATATAATTTTGCGTCTCGTTATTTTACAAAACAAATCGAAAACGTTTATTTCCCGTGTTTACCTAGCCTGAGGTAAGCACGGGGGAAGTTTGGGAGAAGTCGATAGCTGATCAATGTGTAAAACCGAGCCGCATTTTTAAATATGTTTAGATGTTTTGTGTGCCCATCGTATCAGTTATTCGACTGGGCGGTTACCTCACACTCACTCAGTAATCATCACAATATAACATTAATGTCATCGTTTGAGGGCATAATGGTTTCTTTAGGCCCAATGAAGGTCATTTATTGACCTTCATGGGCCTAAATAAACCATTATGTCCGGTAAAACATCACATTAATATCATTTATATTACCTAAGCCCTAAATTATAAAGTTGAAAAGAAAGTCTAAATCTATCGAGAAGTGACTCAATTCACCTTCACCTTCGGCCATCTTGTTTTACTTTTGACGTTGCTAATTTACATTTTGACGCAAAATTAAGCAAATTTGCATAAACCATCATTCGCGCGCATGTTATATTGACGTCACTGCGGGCATAAATATCCTATAATGCCCTCTGCCCTCCTGACTTTACAAATGGTTTTCTTAAAGTGTATATGACACGAAATTTTTTATTTTGAAAATCGATTACATATGAACTGAATAGTGGGATGGTTCAGTCAGTTTTGTGATTTGAGCTTCGCATTTGCGAGTTATGCTAATTCGGTGACGTCAGATTGTTTTTTTCCATAACTTATTTTTATTTTTTCAAGTAGCATTCTTTTCTGAAATAGAAAAAAAAGTTTAACATCATTTATATAAGCTGTAGAAAACTTTTTGCCAGATTAATAATGTCAATAATTTGCACAAGGACGCTTTTGTATAATAAATTAAAAACAACCTGACGTCACCAAATTACAATATCACGATTTCAAACCTTTACAACTCGCAAATGCGAAGCTCAAATCACAAAATACTGAACCATCCCACTATTCACTTCATATATAATCGATTTTCAAAATAAAAAAAATCGTGTCATATACACTTTAAGAATCTACATAAAAATTGTGTGTTTATGCCCTCTAAATCCTTGATAATTTAAATGTATCATTCTAATCATTTCATCGGGCATTGTGGTGTATTTTGCGGTCCAAAATGAAGAATTCAGCGGCCCAAAGCTGCTCTGATCAATCAAAAATCACAAAATAAACCAGCCAGCCAATCAGAACTGCAAACCATTCAACTGTTCGCGCCGTTATTTCTTGGCTGGCAGCACTTTCACTTGTCACCCTCGCATCCGTCTTTAGTTCCGTCACGCAACGCTCTCGGCCCACTGACGGCTGCTTACACCCGAACAACATTCCTTTCCCGGAATTAACCAATCACAGTGTGGCTTTCATAATCAGAAGGCAGTCGCGCCAAAATCTTTGGACCAATCATAGCTTGTCTTTTATTGATTCTTTCGAGCGATCAAAGAACTAGTCTCCTCAAAGTTTTTAGAATTCCTTGTGTAAATCATCACTAGAAGTAGGCAATTCAGACAACTATTAATAGAGAAAGATCTGTTCATAAATCTACCTTTGGGAAATCCCTGATCTATCAAGTTCTTTGACTTCTTCCGTTCGTGTTTGATCGATACACGAAGTGTTTAAAAACGAAAAAAGTCTGATCATATTGTTGTTGTTTCTCCGCTGATTTATAGATTCATGTTGTTCGGGTTTAAGCAGCCGTCAGTGAGCCGAGAGTGTTGCGTGACGGAACTAAAGACGGATGCGAGGGAGACTACACTTTGACTCGAGAGTCGGTTATTGTTTTTGTGCTTTATAACGACAAATTGACTGAAAAACCTAAGGAAGAAACACATTCACAGTCTTCTCAGCTAGATGAAGAGAACTTACAGAAACTCGAAGAAGAATCCATGCCACAAGAACACGAGGAAACAAACTTTGTGGGGAATGAAAACGTTCACTGAATGGAATGGTGCGCCGAGACGAATTGAAAGTAAGCCTTCAATACAGAATTGATCAGAGTTTAAAACAAACCGGAAGAAGGATCTCATACCAAGTGCCTTGACCGGTATCAGAACTGCAATGTGGTCATCGATGAATAAAGATCAGAAGCAATGATACAGATGTGGTTGTGTTGGCCATTTCAGTTGCTAACACCCTTACAGCAGATGAGCTGTGGATCGCCTACAGCACTAGAAATAATCTACATAATATTCCTGCACACTCCATAGCTGCATCGTTAGGTAAAGAAAGGTCGTCAGCATTACCGATGTTCCACGCCATAACAGGACGTGTGATACAGTATCATTTATTGGAGGACGAGGGGAAAAGACAGCATGGGATGTCTGAGAAAGTGTTTCCTGAACTGGCGTCAGTGTTAAATGCTTTGAACTTGACAGCATCACCTGAAGATGTCAGTGAAGAGTACATGGCGATAATCGAGAGGTTTGCGATCCTTCTCTACGACCGAACAAGCAACCTTACGAAAGTCAATGAAGTGAGGCAAGAGCCATTCTCCAAAAAGTCAAGAACCATCTCCTTCTGAGTGGGGATGGCAACGTAACGGTAGTTCCTGGACACCACACTGCACAACGCTTCCGCAAGCGAAGGATACATGTTACGAACTGATAAGATGTGGATGTAAAAGCGCACGCAGAGGGCGGTACGTGCAAGTACAATTAGGCCAATTTATAATGCACAGGTCTGTGCAATTGTGGCGGCAACTGCAGCTAGGATGACCTATCAGTAAGACGTACATGCACTATTTAACCAAGTACTTGTTGTAAATTGCAGTGAGAAAGTTAATATCAGTGAGTAGAATGATTACAGTTACTCCCAATGAGTTGTTGTGTATTTAAGATGATAATAAATGTAAGATCTAGCGGTCAGCGGTTTTCCCCGCTAAGAAACACTTTGTCTAGTCATCGTTTCAAGACCATGTGAAGATAACATGAGGTATTTCTTTCCCGTATATTTTATCCTTTTGTCATCTAGTTATCAACTGTAATTCTTTGTTTTATTATTCAGAACCGTGCCGTAGCGTACCGAAGCGTGCCATAACTTGCTGTATGTGAATTTAGCGTAAATAAGAGAGGAATATAAACATCGAGCAAACAAGTGCACGAGTCTCCGTGTTGTCTCACCATATGTCACCTTATGTAAAATTTAGATCTTACATAATCGTGCTCATGGTCTTCAAGTAAGTCCCAAGTTCATATTTCAAGTGTTTAAAGAAGATTTGTCGTCATGTCGAGTGGAAGTTCAAGCTCAAACGTTTCGTACAAGATGAAACGAGGCCGGCCATGTTTGGGACCACAGGGTTCCCATCAACTCAAGATACCACAGGAACCCCGTCAAGTTTAAGTCAAGTTCAAGTCACCACAGGACTCCCGTCAAGTTTAAGTCAAGTTCAAGTCACCACAGGACTCCCGTCAAGTTTAAGTCAAGTTCAAGTCACCACAGGGTTCCCATCACGTTTAAGTCTGTTCCAGTCACCACAGGGTTCCCACCACGTTTAAGTTATGTTCAAGGAGCCACAGGGTTCACATCAAGTTTAAATCAAGTACAGGGGACAGGAATGTTCCCTTCAAGTTTACGTCATGCTCACACGACATCGTCACGGGACGATGGACAAATAAATTCAAGCGAACTGTTAGACCTTGATGGAGTTCTGCATGAAAGACAAGTCAGTCTTAAAAGGTCCTACAGTGGCTACAAGGGATACCTGACACGAACGTACAATGAAATGGAATCAGCGATGATTTCGTCGAACGTTGTAGGTGCTATGGAAGGAAAGAAACGCATAGAATAATAATAATAATAATGTAGAAGAAACCTATGGAAAATTTATTGATACCTACGAAAGGCTTATTCAAATCATACCTATGGAGCAGCAAGAAGAATATGTTAGAGATCAAGTATATGAAGTTGAAACACAAAATAAGTACTTGCTCAGTTATCAGGAATGGTTATTCTCTATTAATGTTGCATCAAGTGAAGCCTCGTCTTCACCCATGTTTACGTTACCACCCCATGGGTTTAGTAAACTGTTGTCATTATTAGACAATCAATGCAAGGAAACTACGTCAGCAACCCCTTCTATGAACGCGAACATTGTTTCCCCTGCGAAGGGTGGTCGGAACAACCAGGACTCACCAGAACATAGTACCACCTCTGGCAAGACCTCGGTTTCGTCGAGAGTAAGTCGAACGTCCGCGAAAGCAAAGCTTGAAAAAACTCAAGCATAACTTCGAAGATTAACTCAAAGGAAGGAACTTGAAAAGAAGTTGGAGGAATTCCAGCTCACGACCGAGATCGAAGAAGCGGAAATAGATTTGAAAATATTAGATGAAATGAGAGAAAGCGACGACGAAGAACGATCGAGCAAGTGTCTTGGTCTCCCTCGACAAAGTCGTCGAGAGATGATTGACAAATATGTCGAAGAGTGTTCTCAACAAAGCTTACGAAGTTAACCTCGTCAAAGGAACATTAAACCATTGAACACCAGCACAAAGGAAAGTTGGACAATCCTCAACCACGCCACCAAGAGTTCGACGCACAATTAGAAATCTCCACATCTGTTCACAGTTTGGGTGACAAAGCTCCTGCCACACCTGTCATATCTGAATCCCCCCAAGGGACTGGGACTAGCCGTTGAGCTGAACGGACGTGCTTTTCAAAGCTCCGACCAAAACCTATATGTAATCGGCAATTTCTAGCTCACAGTGTCTTAATTAAAGCATCTAAACTCTCAGAAATGTCACAAGAAGCTAGCACCGCGAACGACATCGTTTCAACACCGTTGCAGCAGAGAGATAGACCAAGGAGAAAGAGAGAGAGGCAGAGCTCCACGCCAGAGAGTCCATCGTCGCCTCCCTCAACACACGAATGTACATGCAAAGTCGCTTTAGACCAACTCAACGCAAAAATAGGCAAACTATTGCCTATCATACCTTTAGTAGCCACGCTACAAAATCAAGTGGAACAACGTATTGAAGATAAATGTTCGCTCGAGACAACATTGGACTTTAATCACAACGAGATCAAAGACCTAAAGATGGAAGTGCAAGCTCTGCAGGAGGAAAATATGAGAAGAACATCTTTCGAAGAGTCAATGTTCACCACAATAACCGAGTTGGAATCCTCATTACTCAAAGCCCAATCTAGAAACATCAAACTAGAAGCATATAACAGAAGATCAAACCTTGTGATTTATGGTGTAAGTGAAACCCCCTCAGAAGCTATTCAAGAGGTTGTTAGAAAAACTTTATTGGAGGAACTCGAAATGCCCAAGATAAAGGTT
The DNA here is from genome assembly GCA_033675265.1 of Actinostola sp. cb2023. Lineage (NCBI taxonomy): Eukaryota > Metazoa > Cnidaria > Anthozoa > Actiniaria > Actinostolidae > Actinostola > Actinostola sp. cb2023. Next base: position 136,564 of record JAUJYZ010001161.1, read on the forward strand.
GACCAAATGAAGTTTGAAAGAGTGCATCGAATCCCTGCTACTGCTGCCAAAGGCCCAAATGCAAAACCACGACCTATAATTGTCCGCTTCTCCTTCTTCCAACAAAAACAGGATGTATTTGCATATGTAAAGAACTTGAAAGGTTCTCCCATAGCAATTAGCGATGATTACCCAACCGAAATTGTGAATATTCACCGAAAACTTTTACCCGTGTTGAAGGCAGCAAAGAAAGAGAAAAAAACTGCTTTTTTTCAAAGTTGACAAGCTAGTCATTGAAGGGAAGACCTACAGAGGTAAAGAAACGTTTGCCCTGCCGTTCTACGATACAGTCATGTAATTGATGACATTGAGAGTCTTCACTGATGGAATCTGAGCCTGTTTAGGCACTGAAAAATGAGCTGGATTTGATCGGACCCGTCCTAACTTTAATATCAGTCCTTATCTGGCAGGTACAATGTCACTGTACTATATGTTTTTGTGTTTTATATTTATATGTTCAACTATCTTCTTTCTTTTTTTTACAATGAAAATTAGGGATATTAGCGAACGACGTTTCGTTGTCATCTTGACAACATCTTCAGGTTCAAATGAAGATTGACTATCTTATATGTATCTTTAGTTTATTATTGGTTAGTAACGTTTGGGATTTGTTTTATTAGTTATCAATGTGTTTTTTTGTCTCACAATAGACTTTTTGATCGAAGCCACTTTGCTCGAAATTTGTATCTAGAGAAAAGATACCCTTTCTTTAATCAAACCTAGTATTCCCATGAGCGTTGATATCAATTTGAACCCCTTTCAAATAAAATGCCTTTCTTTGAATGTACGAGGGTTGAATAACACAATCAAAAGGAAGAAGATTTTTGCATGGTTGCACAAGCAAAATGTCCAATTAATTTTCCTTCAAGAGACTTTCAGCTCTGAAGTCAGCACCGTAGATAAAAACGGAAGATTCATTATCCTAGAAACAGAAATTGAAACAAACCCAATCATATTCGTTAACATCTATAGTCCAAATAACCTAAGTAAACAACAACATTTCTTTGACGAATTATATAACCATTTAGAAAAATACCTTGGAGAAAGCATAATAATAGGCGGTGATTTTAATTGCGCTCTAACGACTCTAGATAAAGAAGGAGGTACACCAGTTGATCAGAAACAGACGGTTATAAACAACATTCAAAGACTAATAAATCACGCCCAATTAATAGACATATGGAGATATTTTAATGCTTGTAAATCACAGTTTACATGGAGGGACAAATCTGCGAATATTCAATGTAGACTTGATTACTTCTTGATATCCAAACATCTTAAACATTTTACCGAAAAAAGCTACATTTCTTATGCACCGGATTGTGATCACTGTGCTGTTTTCGTCCAGCTACAAACAGAGCAGTTTAAGAATAAAAGAGGACCCGGCTTCTGGAAATTTAATAATTCACTTCTAGATGATCAACTGTTTACTGACCAACTTCGTAAAAATATTGAAATCTGGAAAGAGAAGTATAAAGATTTAGAGGATAAATGTCTGCTTTGGGACATGATCAAAATGGAAATTAGAAGCTTCTCCTTAGGCTATTCTATCATGAAAGCAAAAACCAAAAAGCGACAAGAAAAAATATTTTTTGACAAAATTAATGAGCTTATGGAAGTTTTATCTGCAACAAAAAACAGAGATAAAAAAACAGAGATAGCTGCTAAACTAAACGAAACTAAGATTAAATTAAACGAAATTTTAGACGAAAAGATACGAGGTTCAATACTTAGAAGTAAAGTCCGCTGGTACGAACAAGGCGAAAAAAATACAAAATATTTGTATGGTTTGGAGAAAAGAAACTCTGTTAGGAAACATATCACAAAGTTGCAAAATTACAGAAAAACCTGAAGAAATTTTATCAGAACAAAAGCGGTTTTATAAGAAGCTTTACCAATCCTCTTTATTAAACCCTGACGAAACGCTAAAAAAGGAATTTATCTCGCCTCCCAATTTGACAACACTCAATGAAAACCAAAAACGTTTTTGTGAAGGTTGTCTATCCCAAAAAGAATGCTTCAAAGCTTTGCAAAAAATTTCTAAGAATAAAACACCTGGTACGGACGGTTTATCTGCAGAACTCTATCGTTTCTTTTGGTCTGAGTTAGGTGAAAGTATGGTTAATAGCTTTAATCACAGCCTGCAGAAGGGAGAAATGAGTATAGTCAAAAACGAGGGGTGATTAATCTAATCCCAAATAAAGAAAAATTCCACTTTATCTAGAAAACTGGCGCCCTATTTCTCTACTAAATGTAGATTATAAAATAGCCACAAAAACGATAGCAAATAGAATAGAAAAAGTACTACCTACTATAATTAACCCCAACCAAACTGGGTACGTAAAATCTAGATATATCGGCGAGAACATTAGACTAATTTCTGACATCATGCAGTATACATTACAACATAAAATTCCCGGTGCTGCCGTCTTTGTGGACTTTAAGAAAGCATTTGATTCTTTGGAATGGGATTATATTTTCAACGTCCTTGAGAAATTGAATTTTGGTCCGCAATTGATTTATTGGGTTACAACGTTTTATAAAGACATTTCAAGCTGTGTAATTAACAATGGATACGCGTCAGAGTTCTTCAACCTACAACGTGGAGTTCGACAAGGCTGCCCTTTATCTGGCCCACTTTTTGTTATTTCTGCAGAGATGTTAGCTTATGCTATTAATAACAACTCAGAAATAAAAGGTATCAGAATTAATGAAAATGAAATCAAGCTTACACAATATGCGGATGACACAACATGCTTCCTAGAAGACGAAAGATCCATCAAAAATACTTTACGTATACTAGACAATTTCAGAAAGGTTTCTGGTTTAGAACTAAATACGATAAAACAGAAGCAATGTGGATAGGGTCATTAAAGAACAACACATGTCAACCTTTTGGATTAAAATGGACCTCTGAACCAATATTAGCTTTAGGCATTTATTTTACTTACGATCGAAAACTGTGCAATGAGTTGAATTTTTACGAAAAATTTAAGAAGCTAGAGTCTGTTCTGTGTTTGTGGAAAAAGCGTAATCTATCTCTATATGGAAGAATCAATATTGTTAAAACTCTAGGATTATCAAAACTTATCTTTAACTCGTCAGTGTTATGCATTCCTAATAGCTTCGCGGCAGAAGTTGATAAAGTTGCGTTTAATTTTATCTGGAACAATAAACCAGCCAAAATAAAGAAAAGAACAATTGGTGGGACTCTAGAAGAAGGAGGTTTGAACATGGTGTCTTTCAAGCACATAGATAAAGCTCTAAAACTTGCATGGATCAAGCGTTTATTGGATAGAAAAGAAACCCTATGGAAAGTTATACCTGAAAATACATTGCTTGGGTATGGAGGACTATTTTTGTTTTCGTGTGACTTCGACATGATGTTTCTTCAAACAACTGGTGTGCCGCCTTTCTACGAGAAAATTATGTACTACCTTCAAGAATTCAACTAAAAATATTCGGTTTCAAAACAAAATGTATTTAAAAAATGCATTTGGAATAATAGATTCATCAACATTGATAACTCACCATTCTTTTATAAATCGTGGTTTAATAAAGGTATCAAAACATTAGAAGATTTAATGGACTCTGAAAACAAATTTCTAAGTTTTTCTGATTTTATAAATAAATATGGTATAAATACCAATTTTCTTACATACCAGGGTGTTGTGAGTGCAGCCAAATCGTTTGTTAAACAGAACCTTTCCTTAAACTCTGAACAAACTTCCACACAATTAAACAGCAAAACTGATTTAATCACTATGACCGTAAAATCAATAAGGCAGTTTTTCGCTAAAATTGATTTCCTACACCCTACAAGTAAATCCAGGATTCTTCAAGAAGGCATCGATCTTTCAGACCTAAAAACAGTGTATTCGCTTCCTTTTATTGTAACTAAAGAGAATAAACTCTCCATGTTCCAATTTAAGATCGTTCACAATATACTTCCTTTAAAAAATTACCTATACAAAGTAGGTATAACAGAAAATGATATTTGCCCGTTTTGTACTGATAGTGAGCGACACACATGTAAGCATTTTTTCTTTTATTGCAAAAGAGCAAAAGCTTTTTGGAGCAATTTTAAATCATGGTGGTCAGATCAAATCAGTTCAACTCCTGAAATCAACCTTAACTCTGCCTTAATTCTATATGGTCATCTGACTAATATTAAAACATCCCTTCTACTTAACCACTTAATTCTAATTGCAAAACAGCATATGTACAATGCTTTTATCAAAGAAGAGCTATATACATTCCAATCCTTTCTTAATCATGCAATGAATAAATATAATATAGAAAAAAGAATTGCATTATCAATATCAAAATGCGTTCAGCAATCAGTGGATAAAAAATGGTCCCCTTTTACCAAATTGCTGAGCAAAGTTGCTTCATGATTACTCACTTCCTTAATTCTCTAGCCTTCATCCTTCTTCTTTCTTTTCTTTTCCTCTCTTTCTTTTTGTATATTTTTCTTCGTAAGTTTGTGTATGAGTATCACTGTATGTAAATGTATATATGTTTAAATACAGTCATTTGCAAAAATTCTGGCCGCTACGAAATATCAATATATCAATATATCGGGTGCATTATGGGTAATTAAATAATCTAAAATTCCCCTTAAAGCAGGTTAACGCCAGCAAAGTTGGTAGAAATATTTATTATAATGTTTATTTTAGTCTTACGTTTGTTGTTTGTACATTTTACTTCATTTAATAAGTTAGGAAACTGAAAATAGTATTATTTAATTACCTATAATGCACCCGATATATTGATATATTGATATATCGTGGCGGCCAGAATTTTTGCAAATGACTGTATACTGTAGCTTGTATGTATATGCATATCAACTATATCGGTAAAACTTACAATATCAAAGATAAAGAAAAATATGTACAACAAAATATATATTTCATAAATGTAAAAATATTAAAAATAAAAATAAATACTATATCTACATGTATATTTAATTAATACAAATTTAATTTGTACAGAAAATATCTAAATGTTGTATCAACGTATATTTAACAAATAGAACAGCTTTTTCCGTGCACCGTTCAGTAATACAGCACGAAGCAAGTGACGAGAGCACGAAATAAGTGTAGGGAGAGCACTTCCTGAGTGCTGTATTACTGAACGGAGCACGGAAAAAGCTGTTCTATTTGCTTTATTATATAGAAATTATGGATTTTTGATAATATAAAAGAACAAGAATGATGAAAAAATGTCAAAAAAATTGAGGATTCTGTTTTGTTTTTGAATAACTTTTTAGCGAGTGAAGTGCACGCGCTACTGACGCCAGTTACGCCATCGAGCGCGCGCTTGGTTTGTTTTCCTCAGAAGTTTGGATCAAACCAAACAGCCGAAAAACAGCGTCATCAAACCGTGCTCCGTTCTCTGATACAGCAGTTTTCAGCCAATCAACAGTAGTAAGAGACAAAGTAAGAGTTGTGTTCGACTGTGCGGCAACGTACAAAGGAAAGTCTCTTAACAGCGAATTGCTACAAGGACCGGATAACACCAACACCTTGGTGGGAGTACTCATACATTTTCGCCAAGAGAGGATCGCAGTCATGTCAGATGTTGAACAGATGTTTCACCAAGTGTATGTTGATCCAAAGGACAGAGATGCGCTACGCTTCTTATGGTGGCCAGAAGGGGACATTACTAAAGATGCTGTCGATCACCAAATGCAAGTTCACTTATTCGGCGCGACTTCATCCCCCAGTGTGTGTTCCTATGCCTTAAGAAAATCTGCAGAAGATAGTAAAGAAGAATTCGATGGACAGATCATTGAAACTGTTTATGACAATTTTTATGTCGATGACTGTTTAAAGTCTGTTGCGACGGTCGACGAAGCCATCTAACTTGTAAAACAACTAACGTCCCATCTCGCAAAAAAGGGTTTCAAACTGACCAAGTGGATCTCCAACGAAAGAGAAGTTATTGCACACGTGCCAGCCAACGAGAGAGCGAAGTCAGTGAATCTCGATTTGGAAGATCTGCCAGTTGAAAGAACATTAGGAGTCAGATGGAACGTCGAACAGGATACCTTTGGATTCAGCCCAGGAAAGGAAACGACAGAGACGAGAAGAGGAATTTTGTCATTTGTTGCCTCTATCTATGATCCACTGGGATTGGCAGCCCCATTCGTATTACCAGTTAAAATGGTCTTACAAGATCTTTGTCACATGAAACAAGACTGGGACGCAAGTCTACCTGACCAAGTTTCTAAGATATGGAAAGAAGTGAAAGATAATGTAAGTTTTCTAGTAGACGTAGAAATACCAAGATGTTACAAGCCACCAGACTTCAAAGAGTTGCAAACCATAGAAATGCATCATTTCTCAGACGCGTCCACTGAAGGTTACGGGACAGCATCTTACCTTCGCGTCGTCGATGGAGAAGGCAAAGTACATTGTTCTCTGATGTTAGGAAAGTCGAGAGTAGCCCCATTGAAAACCGTCACGATTCCTCGGCTAGAGTTGACGGCAGCGACGGTAGCAGTTAAAGTACGTCACGAATTGCAGCTTCCAGTTCAACGTGTTATTTTCTGGATGGACTCAACGATAGTCCTGAAGTACATCCTGAATAAATCGAAGCGTTTCAACACCTTTGTGGCTAACAGACTACAGGCCATTCATGACGCATCGTCTCCTTCACAATGGCGCCACGTTCCTACAGAATCCAATCCTGCCGACTTGGCCTCCCGAGGTATAAAGAAAGGTTCTACGTCGATGTCGCAAGAGCAAGCACTGAAGAGATGGTTAAACGGTCCAGAATTTCTTTGGCGCCCGGAAAGTGAATGGCCCTCTGCATCAGACGACACGTTGGAAGTACCCGATGATGATGTTGAGGTTAATAAAGGTTCCAGTCAAGCATGCGCACAAGTTCACGTTACGTCTTCAAGTACAGAAAGAAAAGACACATCATTAACAGAGCTATTACATCGTTGTTCGTCTTGGTACCACCTGTGCAAACTGGTCGCTTGGCTAATACGTTTTAAGAAATACTTTCAATCACGATATGGTAAGTCTAAAGGTATCAAAGTTGTCAAAGACGAGCCACTGACAGTCAATGAAATTGCAGACGCTGAAAAGGACGTGATAAGATTGGTACAGCACGAAGTTTTCCATCAGGAAAGGCACTCTTGTAACAAACCGATCGAAGGAAAGTATAAGTCGAGCCGCGGACTGCAGAACCTGTGTCCTTTTCTAGAAGAAGATATTCTGCGAGTAGGAAGCTGTTTGGAAAATGCACAGATTGACAGAGCTGCAAAGTATCCAGCCATCGTACCTTCCCACCATCATGTAACAGATCTTATCGTCCGTCACTACCACGAGAAGAATAGTCACGCAGGCTCCACTCAAACTTTGGCAGCCACTCGTCAACAATACTGGATTGCTAAGGGACCGTCAACTGTCAGACGTATATTGAACACCTATATACGATGTTGACGTCAGAATCAGCGAACCCCTTCCCAAGTGATGGCTCCACTCCCAAAGCCACGTGTAACGTCGGGATTGCCGCCATTCTCCGCCGTAGGAATTGATTACTTCGGACCATTACAGACAAAATACAGACGTGGTACCATAAAGCGCTATGGATGTGTACTTACGTGCATGGCTACACAAGCCATACATTTAGAAGTCTCATCGGATTTGTCGACAGATTCCTTCATACAAGCAGTTTACCGGTTTGTCAGCCGACGTGGCACCCCCAAGGAGATTTATAGTGATAATGGAACGAACTTTAGGGATGCAGAAGTTGAAATCAAACAAGCTTTGAGCAACTGGAACCAAGACAGGATCCCAGAAAGATTAAGAGAGCGAGGGATCGAATGGTATTTCAACGCACCTACAGCCAGCCATACCGGCGGCGTGTGGGAAAGGATGATACGATCTACAAGGAAAATACTTCGAGCTCTTGTTGGAAACAAGCTACTGGATGATGAAACCCTTGTTACTACTCTGTGCGAAGTCGAAAAAATCATCAATGACCTAGTTAAAGCATCAAGCGATCCAAATGACTTAGAAGCATTGACGCCAAGCATGTCACTTCTTCTCCGACAGAATAGCAGTGTTTCACCACTTACCGAACAAACGGAAGTCAAGTTAAAGGAGAGAAGAAAGATCGCACAACAACTTGCAGATTCCTTCTGGATAAGGTGGATAGCTGAGTATTTACCAACGTTGCACGAGCGACAGAAATGGCTCCACCCTCGAAAGAACATATCTGTTGGCGATCTAGTGCTGATTTCTGATGATAACGTCGCACGTGGACATTGGCCGTTAGGACTTGTAATGGAAACCTACCCAGACAAGAGAGGATTGGTCCGTCAAGTACAAGTACGCACAGCCAAAGGAACCTACAGAAGAGATATCAGGAAGCTGTGTCTCCTTGAAGCCGCAGAACATTGATCAAGAACATTGAACGTTGTTGAGTTAAAGTAATATTTGTTAAGTTACGTATGCTGGATCAGAAGTATTGTTTTCTTTTAAAGGCCTTAGCCAGGTTTGCCTTTCGGGGCCGGTGTAAGATCTAGCGGTCAGCGGTTTTTCCCGCTAAGAAACACTTTGTCTAGTCATCGTTTCAAGACCATGTGAAGATAACATGAGGTATTTCTTTCCCGTATATTTTATCCTTTTGTCATCTAGTTATCAACTGTAATTCTTTGTTTTATTGTTCAAAACCGTACCGTAGCGTACCGTAGCGTGCCATAACTTGCTCTATGTGAATTTAGCGTAAATAAGAGAGGAATATAAACATCGAGCAAACGAGTGCACGAGTCTCCGTGTTGTCTCACCATATGTCATCTTATGTAAGATTTAGATCTTACAATAAACAAAGAAAATAAAAGCTATTTTAACATTGGCCATACAAACTGCACCTGACACTTCCCAGCGAGGTGTGTGCTATTCTCCTACACTGAGAAAAGATCTAAACAATCTCAAAACAAGACATACAGCTGCGCAGATACAACATGAAAACCTAATTACCATCAAAAGAAATGCAAATACAATGGACTATACAATTACGAGAAAAGCAAATTCAAACTTCGATTTCGATTCAACTTCAACTTGACAGGTTACACAAGTTATGTGATATTTCATCCCTGCCAATTTAAGTTGTCAGAGTTAATGTCGTAAGCAATCAGAGGAAAAACAAAATAATAGTCCATGGACAATCTTGCTTCAATGGTGACAGCATTATTACTGATGGAAGTGCATGCACAAGAAAAACTAGAACTTTGGGAAGATGACATTGAAAAGGCCTGTCACCAGAGGAAAGTCATATATACCATATTGAGAACTCAGCAACAATAACACAAATTGAAGACCTCAATGTGCCTACTGAAGAGATGAAATATTGCATAATTGAGGGATAAGTGATTGGTATAATTAAAATCCAATGATGAAGATGTGGTGATCACATGACCTACATTTATTGTATTGTACATATTGTTTGCTTATTAATCTTTGTATCACTACATGAAAGTATATACAAGTACATGAATATGTGACTAACAATGATTGATTCAACAAATGAATCAATGTAGCCCTTGGACAGTATAACTTTTTATACTAGAACTCCGTGTTTAACCTAAAGTTATCAGTTATAAGAATCAAGCTGTACACAAATGAAGAAAACAATAAGAAAACAAGTTCCATTGTTTAGTTAGAAAGTTAGTTTCAGTTGCAATAAAGTTTGATGTGTTCGTGTTTTAGCACAATACATGTAGTTTATTTGTTTCATGCACTATAGTCATGTCAATGCCTAGTTTAGCAGGATTGACAAAAACTTCACTCAGTTTGAAGACCTTGTTAGATGATATTGGATTGTTAGCTTGCTTGAACTCTGAATCGATCCAACATCATCCACCATTAAATTGTTGCCTGAGAGGAGGGGCGTGGGACTCGCGGTAAAAGAAACCTTACCTCTACCAAAAACATATAAATGGGCGTGGCTCATGTATATGTTTAGCTCCTAAAAGATACTAATATACATGGCTTTCACCGATATCCTAAAGGATAGTCAGATTGACCTATACTACTAAGTGTCCCCGATTAGTGCTTTGCGAGAAGATTTGACACTCAAATAAAGTTATTATTATTATTATTATTGTAGTACGATATCCCGGTACACTTTGCAACTTTTAAGTCCGACCACTGTTTGAGAGAAAATGTTATCTTGACTGCTAGACAAGGTCAGTCAAAACACCTCTGCAGTTCTCTTTTTACTCCTATTATTAATATGAACATGTGATATGTAATATAATTCTGAACTTTCTATTACTAACAGTAGCCACATGCAGTCCTAGACTGCCTATTTTTTAATACTTGAAGCAATATGTATTGCTTTTAAAATATTATGCTATTTAGTGACTAGAGTTATTTACGAGAGCATTATTGTGCACTCATCTGAGTCACCTAGTAGAGATCTTTCGCATAACTCCACTCACCTACGAAATATGCAAAACGCACGTGAAATACCCTTGGTTCGCTAATCAACCGTTCAGACAATTGTTTTGCTGCGAATTCGAAATAAAAACATGAACATGTTCATAGTCGCAAGGTACAATATGAATGTATTTCTTTGGGCGAATAACTTGAGAATGAATAAGACAACGAGAAGTGTATACATATTTTTATGACAAATATTTCGGGTAGTCTCCACTACCCATCTTCAGTATATTGATCAGAGACAAAAAGCCGAACTTGAACGACCAAGGACAATCAGTGCCTTTGAAACTACTTAACTAACATTTTACTTAGTTAGGTGTTTCTATTTATGTAAATTTCTCTCTATATATCATGTTCTTTATTAGTCGGGCTTCCTGTGGAAGCCCCGACTCTAGAAATGAGAAGCGTTCTTTGTCGTCGACCCCAGAAAGCATATTGGGTTCTACAGCGCATGCGCCTGTGCCGGCCGCTAAGATAATCACTGAAGGCTCAAACTACATGGCTTATCAAGACGAGACATCGCACGTCGTCCTCTTTCTTCACAAACCTTGTCGAAGGAAGGTTATGTCGTCTTGTATTTGTATTTGGTATGGATATATTTATGGCACCAAATAAACTATTGTCATTTCTATGATTCGCTGAGTTTGTGAAATCGATTTTACAAAGAAAGCATGTTCTACCGAGTCATGCATAATCACCCAAGGCTCCGTAAACAACATGGTTTCTTCACAAACCTTGTCAGTTGGAGGAAGGTTACTAGTATGTCGTCTTGTTTTTTATTATTTTTCTCCGTACGCGTCAACGTCGAGCTAAAGCCGAAGGAGACATGAAGTCTGGCCAAGAAAGATTAGAAAGCACAAACCAATCAGGGAAAGCACCGGAGGTCAAGGGGCCAAAATATAAGTCTTTTCTCGTCTAAATCTAAATTTAGATTGAAACAGGACGCTCTAGTAGCGTGAAGTATATACTGTAAAGTTCGCAGTACTGAAATTGCAAGGAAAGCATGTTCTATCGAGCTCGAGTCACGCAACGACGAGCAACCAAAAACTGTTTCATTGTACATATACAATACTTTATGATCATTCTAAACCATAGTGTTTTATCTTTATAATCTATCTCTGAAACATTGCAACACGTACAATCTACGTATTCTGCACGGTTTTCGCTGAATAAACAGATTAGATCACTGTTATCTTTATAATCTATCTCGGAAACATTGCAACACGTACAATCTACGTATTCTGCACAGTTTTCGCTCAATAAGCACATTACATCACTACCTTGCCTACATGTTTGATGCATTAGTCTACGGCGCGCGGGCTCTTGCTCGAGCTTTATTGCCATTGACAATATTTCATTGACAATGGATATATGGTCGAGAGCAAATCAGATTCAGTCGAGATTACCGATCGCAGCAACCACTGCTTGCTTTAAGAAGCCCGACTTAACGCTACAAGATGGTCTAGTTCATTGTTAACAATACTGAAGATGGGTAGTGGAGACTACCCGAAATATTTGTCATAAAAACATGTATACACTTCTCGTTATCTTATTCATTCTCAAGGTACAATATACTTTTCTGGCTAGATTTGCATGGTATTGAGCATATATATTTTTCCTAAATTTCTACAACATTTTCTGTATAAAGGACGTTTTATTTGAAGAACATTATTCCCGGAAGTGGAGTTGAGTAGAGGTGGATATTTACTGAGCCGCGAGTCTTAGTATACACCACACAAGTGAATAGCCAGCCAAATATATAAAATTTATTTTCAAGAACAAAAAGACATGCTCGCGAAACTCGACGCTATCTTGTTTTGCTCGGAGGTGAATAGCCAAGGATATTCCGAGATAGAGTAGCCAATCAGAGCACGCAAAAAGGACTATTCACTTGTATGGCATATATTAATATTTGTTATTTTGACGTTAAAGTTGATGAGATCATTGAACAATACGATATGTCGCTGGGCTAAAAATGTACATAACTCTACAACCACAGGCTGAAACCATCGGGGATGGCGCCAAATGCTGCCGATTGTCCGGTATGTCTTCAAATGCTAAATGTGTGCTCTACGATAATTCGACACCTTGACATCCGACGGTTAAACCTCCTCGCTCGCAGTTGGTTATGCCTTGGCATACGCCAAATTTGCGCAGCGCGAAAGGGTGTTAACAAGGGGACAACATCTACATAGCCTTTATCTGCCTTCAACACTGCACCAGTCATAATTTGTCCCAGGACCAATTCTTTCCATTAAGAGAAAATTGCCAGCATCATTCATTGCTCCAAGAAAACCTGCCTGTAGAAAGACGATGTTTCCAAGACTGTCTACAATCAGCTGTGTGTTCATGAGATGGTAATGGCGATGTCCACTATAGAATTCCCGTTGGGGCTCCACTTCAGGTCAGTAAATTTCATGGGGCGTGCCGTCTATACACCCAACTGCACCGGGAAATGAAGGCCACGTTCCTCTTAAAGCATTCCACTCTGCAATGCTTGTCCAAGAAACCTGATTAGCAAAAAAAAACTCCACAAAATAGGAACAACGCTGTGTATTATTATTTTTATTATTATTATTATTATTATTAATTATTATCATCGTTGAAACAGTCGAGGGACTGACATCAAAAATTATGTAAAAAAAATCTATACATGGGTATTTTCTTAGCCACATCCATGTCAATAACACTTTGTTGACGCTATTTAGTTTTTTGTTGAACCGCGCTAAATCTCTAGATATCCTAAAAGGATGTCCAACAAAGTATCTGGTAGCTCTCCAGTGTTCAACCAGAACAGATATCTCTCTATTCTCTACTGGCGCAAATAAATCCATGCCTCTGTAGTCAAAACCATAGATTCTTGGATCAAGACGCTGCATTATCGGAAGCAAATAATCATCGGGAGGAGGAATCTGCATTGTTGTCAGTAGTAAAT
>JAUJYZ010001161.1:155000-567887 GCA_033675265.1 Actinostola sp. cb2023
CCAAATCAATAATGACTTAGAAGTTTTTTAGAATTGTTTTCTTTTTTCTCTTCGGGTTAGCTTGTAGCTCAGTCAATTATTGGGCAATTGTGTGTCGGAATTGGAATGTTTCAAGTTTCTTATCACCCGGCGTAACTAATTGATAAATCGAAAACTCAATGAAATCGATATTAATCAATACTATTCGATACTAATGAATCGATATTTATCGGAGATCGAGGAAAATTGATAGGCTGCCTCGTTATGATTATCGGTTTTTATCGAAGTTACTATGAATGAATAGTCAGTCAACCATGTTCAACAGCTTTATTTTTTCAGCTTAACTCATTCCCTACTGACCCAAAAAGTGACAAAAATGGGTGTCATTGATATTATTTATATTTCGCAAAAACTATTTATAAATATATGGGTACATACGTCTCATTTTAAAGCTTAGTAAATGTACTTCATGTTTGAATATTTTTTTTGTCATTGTAATGCCAATAAAGATAAATATATTAGCATAAGTTAACATAAATTAGCATAAATTAACAGTGAAATTTCACTGAACTACAGATCATTTTCTTACTACTTGGAATAAATCAAAACTTTGAAAAAGAAAAGTTGCAATGGTATCTAAGCAAACTTTCCAGAAGGTCTGAGTTCAGGATTTGGATACAAGGAAAATATTTTATAATTTATCACAGTCAGCTGTTTATGATACCACGCGGTTCGATCAAATTACAATAATTGAACAAATACGCAAATTTGTCATTTTATTGAACTCTAAAGAAGCAAGTGTCTTTTCAGATATTGTTATTGATATTGTAAGCACATATTGTCTAAACTATGCCAATCAGACAGTGTTTTTTTTCGTTGCTAACATGTGACTATCGTCGTATCGAACTCACATCATTTCGTCGTCAGAATTTAGAAGTTGGAGGTCTATTTCAGATTCCTTTCCACTGAGCATTCCTCCAGAATCGCTGCCTGAATAATCTTCAACATCAGTTACTTGTATAAATGCAATAGCTTCCTTCAAATTGAAGGACAAAGACGATCTCGGGTCTCTTTGATTTGGAAGCCATTTTGGATTTGACCTTTCCTCGCGTTACCTGGCAACGGCTGTTGTTTTTCTAAAGAAACTAGCGATTGGCGGCTTCAAAATGATAAAACACGGCAGTTGATTGGATAATAACTATCTTCCCGTGTCACACCGCGATTTTTGGATTATTCTGAAGTAACGTCGCAACAAAACTATTGTTTTACGTCGCCAGTCCTGCAGGACTGATATTTAAAGGGACAGTAGGGAATGAGTTAACTAAAACAAAATAACTTTCAAAAAAAATAATTCATCAATGGATTGTTTGCTACTGTGATATAAGAGTAGTTTTCGGCGATCGATGATTATCGACTTTGATCGATTAGTTATTGTTGAAAGCATTGGTGATTATCGATATTAATCGATACTAATGAGCCAAATTACATTTGTTTATTTTAAAGCGATTTTTTGATTAATCGATTAATATTGATTTATGTCTATTGATTAATTACGCCGGGCTTATTAGATCGTAATGACATTTTCTTGTTCACACCGCACATAATTCTGAGTTACATCCGAGCTTTCACCCTAATTACCGCCGATTCCAATGAAACGCGACCACCTAGACTTTGAGATCGTGGTTTGCAATTTGCATTCGGGTGGACGTTAATCACATGTGAATCATCGAAGTATGAATAGTTTTCGCACAATATGTAATTCAATAGTATCGTTTATTAGCCATTTATTAGCCATTTCCTAGAAGGCTAAACCAATATGAAAGTCATTCTAGCACGTTAGAGCTTAATCTAATCCCGCCTAAAGCAATGTACAAACTCAATCCTCAAAGTCTAGGTGGTCGCGTTTCATCAGTACCAGCGGTAAGCTTCAGGGCACAACTCCCATACGATTGGCCGAAGATTTACAGTAATTTCGCCTTGCAGCAGTTCGATTCAGTCCTGCAACTAGACGTTTATGCGCCGAATTCTGGAAAAGTAACAATTGAATTAATATTGTGCCCCCTTAACATTCAGCTTTCATGTAGCGGTTTTTTTGGAGGGGGGAGTTTTGTTCTGTTCCAGTGAAGTGTGGTGCAAGAAAATGTCGATTTACCAGGCGATGTTTAGCATGCACACGAGTAGCATAGCCTCTGTACTAATTAATAATACAATTCAAAGCACCAGGTTCTTTATTAAAATAGACAAAAGTAGACGCAAAGTATTGGGAATTTGGAACCCGCCCTGAAGCGAGTACTTAGCAGAGCAGCGACTGCTGTCGAGTTTTGGGGAATTTTCTGTAAAACTTGTAAAACTGTACAAGCTCTATTACAAAATCATCCCCCCCCCCCCCCCCCCCCCCCCCCCGCCCCCGCTTTTTCGCTTCTGTTCCCCTGTTCCCCTTTTCGGTTGTAGCGGGTTGGCCAACCCATTCTAGTGGATTCATCGTCTAGTATAATACTAGAGATTTTTAGGTTTCTCAAGCCACTGTAGCTGGTTGATGATGAACCGGTTGTAACGGGTTCGACTGTAGTGGATTGGTCAACCCGTTCTAGCGGGTTCATCGCCTAGTATAATACTAGAGATTTTTAGGTTACTCAAGCCGTTCTAGCGGATTGGTGATGAACCGGTTGTAACGGGTTCGGCTGTAGCGGGTTGTTCAACTCGTTCTAGCGGGTTCATTTGCCTAGTTTAATACTAGAGATTTTTGTGGCTACTGTCTCCATATATGGAGGCAAAGCCACTATGTCATCGTGTTGTAAGTCCGTAAGAGTGTAACACCAAAGGAAGCCCAAAACTGCTGTAGTTCAAATCGAATAGTGATCGGTTTGGACGATCAGTACTCGAACTGCTCTCCAACTGTGAACGAGATTCCATCCGATATTTCTCCGACATATTTTTGATTTACTCGACTATTGTTCGGATCTCACGTCTGCTTTTCGACTTTTTATCGATTGAAACGTAAAACTTACGCGTCTCTCCTTCTCTCCAGTGCTTTTTCTCCTCGAGTCATGGACTCCTTCATATCGTGGTAAGTTATCTCTCAATTTACAATGTTTTTGTACTACTTTGCATCTGCAACCAGGGATAGATTTTATCGAATGTGCCAAGTGTTTGTTTGTAGAGATTTCTTCAGGTATTTTGACGCCCTGTGCAGGAGATTATCCAGCAGAACTGAACTGGAATGTTTGTTTGGCGGTCTGGTTGTGCAATGGCGTTATGTGCAGCGTTCCCTGGCGATCCAATACCCTTTCAAAGGGTCATATAATTCGCATTTGGATGCGATAAATTTCCTTTGGGAAGCCGATATTTCCCTTCGGGGAGCGATAAATTTCCTTCGGGAAGCCAGTATTTCCACTCGGGGAACAAAAAGTGCCATCCTTTGCACAAATAATTCACTTTTGGGAAAGTATGATGATGTAAACATTTATTGCTATGATCAACCGGCTGAACAAACATCTCTGGTACAGTGTTTGAAATACTTAGTACAAGCATTCGTTAAACCTATACCTGGTTCTGAATGCAAAAATATGGTCATTGATTGTGATGTAACAAATGATAATGCATGTGTAATTCAAGTCGATATTGTTAATTACTGCATGATAACTAAATGTGTCCAAAGTCAGAGACATTCTCAATTATGTTCTCAAGTATTAACTCGTAGAGTACGAGAAAGTGTGCCAAAGGCAAAGAAGCATATTGTTTCATCTGTTGTATATAATATTGCCACAAATTATAAACACTGGAACTTTAGATATATTATGACAGTTCCTATAGTGATTACTTTATGAAAACTAAGAGATCAACAATGACATATATTGTATCAGGACAAAATGTTTTATTGTCTGGGGATGTTGAATTGAACCCAGGGCCTGAAACAAATAATTGTGCATCGTCTATAAGCGAACTATCTTTCAATTGCCTTGATTTTGTATTTCAATACAGACTACTTAGGTATGGATTAAGACCATTAGATGTTGGTGGATACACACAATATGATTGAAATAATGATGGAATTGAATGCACAAAATCACTTAATATTTTTCTTTTGTATCTTTGTACATGTACATACATATATCTAATTTCGAACCATTTTAGGTAACATGTTTACCGGTACTTTATTTTATAGTATCAAAATTATCATGTTTCCATTTCCATTTAGCAAAAAACATTAACCATGTTATCATAAATTAGTTGCAGCATCTTCAGGTATAAAAGGCTATGTACACCTCCTATCGCCAATAAAGACTGCAGCTAACAGTGGCTAAAAAACACCTACTTTGATATGACTTTGCAGACTTCACGAACAGAATATCAACGTGTTGTTTGCTACGATCCACAGAAACGGACTGAAATAAAAGACTTTGAATCTACAAACATGCCAGTACAGATTCAAGGAGGTCAATTCAGTCCAAACAAACGAAATGCTGCACAAATGGACTTCACGGTCACAAAAAAAGAGTAAGACCAAGATAAAATCAACTGTATTAGACTTCCCATTCGAGCCATCCTTTGGTAACAGATTGATCACTGTTTCTGACATAGCATCAAAATCTACATATGACACAATTGACCTCAAAGTCAAAGTAATCTCAAAGACTGAAGAGAAACAAAAGCTCATTGTAAGTGGACAGACTTGTTTTAAGGCGGATTGTATGGTCGTAGACAATACTGGAACAATAAGATTTGAACTCTGGGAAGAAGCTATTAATCAAGTACAAAGAGGAAAGACATATCACTTTCAAAATATTAAGGTTAAAATGTTTGATGACATCAAATATGTAAACACAACTCAGTACACAAAAAATGCAAGTATAGAAGATCTAGAAGTAGCTGATTTCTCTGCACCTGACATAGAAGAAAATATTATTCAAGGAAATATTATCGGTGTAGATATCACTCGAAAGCAATGCTGCCTTTTGTGCAATGCCAATATGCCAGATGAAACATATGACGATATGATAACTTGCAAGAATTGCAAGAATTCTTTTTTGACATCCATGTTTAAATCAAAACTAGTGTGCAAATTAATTATTCAAATAGACCATAAGCTTACACATTACACAGCATTTAATGATGCTCTTGAAAGTTTCCTATCATTCAACAGCACGAGCAATCTTAAGGATATGTCAGAGAATGACTTGAAAATAGCCTTATTAACATCAGGATCTATAGCGAAGCGCGGTAATGACGTCACGAAAATTGAGACCCCCCGCGTGACTATTCTAACGGATAAGGACGATGTTCCAGGTTCAAAGTTTGATAGTGACCCTGAGAATTATACAGCTGGACAACTAAAGCGCTGGTTGAAGTGTAGAGGATTAAAACAAAGCGGAAAACGAAGCGATGTAATCACACGTGTCAAGGATTGTATCAGCTCGGGAAACCACCACGTTCTTGACGTTAGCATAGATGATGGCAAATGGTTTGCTGCTAAAGTCTTAAAGGAGAATAATGATTTAACAAAAAGCAAACCCAATGTTGGCGAATCACTCGATATTCCAGCAATACCGAAGTCTGGATGGTCTCCATTTCCGTCGAAGGACATCCCAAATCTTTTCAACTACGGACACGTATACCACTACGCTTTGGAATCACTGCCATCAAATGTTTCGAATGCTCCAGTATACAGCGATGACGAGGAAACTGACCACGGACTTGGACATATGACGGATAAATCGTTTACGAATGGAAGAAAATATGTTGACTCTGGTTTTGTACATGACATGACAGACGCGAAGACCGACAACCATTACTTTATTCGAGCTCACGTGTGGCCCTCGATGAGAAATGAACTGCCTCATAATGTTTTGGTAATATTATCTGTAAACAGTGGAGCTTCATGTGAACCCTGCAAAGTGTCTGAGCTTGGCCGTTGTAGTCATGTTGTAGCTGTATTGTTGTCACTTGTAGACCATGTTAAAACACATGGTTCAATAACATCTACTCCCTGTACTAGTAAAGAATGTTCTTGGAACAAGGGTCAGAAGAGGAAGAAAAAACCCCAAAGGCTTTCAAGTGCTGTTTATCCATCCAAACAGAAGAAAAGCAAGATTGCAGTAATTCATTTTGATCCCAGGCCGAGGAGTTGTAGAGAGGTCACCTCAGATCATATAAACAACTTTGTGAGGGGTCTACAGGAAGTGTCAAAAGATCAAGAAAGTTCAATGTGGGAAGTCCAGTTGAAAATGTCCTACACTGACTACCAGCTTGAAAATGTACAGTCACAGGACATAAGTATTCGTCAGTTTCGAAAATCGCGCGCGAAATTTGCAGACCGCGTTCGCCCAGTCAGCGCGGGAAAACATGCGATATTTCAACGCGGCCGCCCCGTTGAGGCGGGAAAATTGATGAATGTAAGCAAAAAGTATCAGCTCACCAAAATCGCGAAAAATCTTTGCAATATGGACTATATTAAGTGAAATACAAGCCGTTTTATTAGCACCACTCAATCCAGTTTTCTTTGACGATCGAATGTCTTACACATGTCTTAAAAAGTTTATTTTTTAATGTAATTATTTGTGAAAATGCTTTGATTTTTGGGTATGGGCCGTAAATCGGCTGAGCTGAGCGAAGAAAAGAAAAACATTATCGTAGAGTTATCGAAATATGTGAAAAACAAGTCAGAGCTGGCAAGACTGGTTGGGATACCCAGAACAACTATTACAAGCCTTCTGAAGAAAGTACAAACAACCGGCTCGACGAAGAACGTAACACGTAAAGGCAGACGAAAATTATTTACCGGGAGAGATAAAAACGCTCTAGTTCGACGGTCAAACGTGAAGATATAACAGCGAAGCTATAACGGGGAAAAAAACAACACCATTTCAGCGAAAAATATGTTCAGCGAACTCTGCCTTTGGAAGGGTATAGAAGGAGGTCTGCGAAGAAGAATGTAAATAGTTAGAGAAGTGAATCGGAAAAAGCGATTTCAGTGGTTCAAGACAAGGAGAAACTGAACAGTAAACGACTATAACCAAAAACCAATGCATTTTCACAAATAATTACATCAAAAATAAACTTTTTAAGACATGTGTAAGACGTTCGATCGTCAAAGAAAACGTATTGGAGTGGTGTTAATATAAAATGACTTCTATTTCACTACTTTTAGTTCATATTGCAAATATTTTTCGCGATTTTGGTGAGCTGATACTTTTTGTTTACATTCATCAATTTTTCCTGCCTCAACGGGGCGGCCGCGTTGAAATATCGCATGTTTTCCCGCGCTGACTTGGCGAACGCGTCTGTAAATTTCGCGCGCGATTTTCGAAACTGACGAATAGTTATGTCCTGTGACTGTATCTCTGATTCAAGATAAAATTATGGCTATGATAAAGAATTTGTCTCCACAAAGTGTTACACAAATTGTAAATACTACTGAGCAAAGTCAAAGTGAGAAGTGGCATAGTGAAAGAAGGGTGAGACTGACTGCATCAAAGTGTCTCGCTGCATATAAAGTTGGAAAATTCATCATCGAGGGATCAAACAATGCAGCTATCAGAGCGAAGAAGTATATTTCATCCAATCTTTGGAAACTTGATGGTGAGACACCCCAGACAATCTGGATGACGTATGTTTTAGAGAGTGAACCAATGGTTGTTGCCAAGTATGAGGAGCAAACAAAACAAAAGGTTTGCACTATCTGGATTATGGGTAAACCCCAGATTTTCTTTCCTAGCATGTTCACCAGATGGGCTACCAAGTCAAGGTAATCACATTTGGGGAAATTTTGGCTAAAACCGAGCCGGCACGAAATCGAGGCTACGCGCGTAACAAAGCAAAGATGGCGGCAATGGAGGACGTGAAGAAGATGATTTCAGAGGATTTAGACCACTTTTATGGGGCTCTAGAAATGAAATATTGGTCTAAATTAAACACAGATGCTATTTCCGAGAAAAATACTGTGTCTAGCTGTTTTAAAGAACTAAGAGCATCAAAAGAGAGGTCGATTAATTTGTATCTATCCAGCACTTCGCCGAGAGAAAATCTTCAACACAAAATAGCTGCTTTATATCCATTGCCCTGCTCGGAGATTCGCTTTTGGAGACAAGCTATTGACCGACGGATGCATATAAAGGCAAAGCACTCAAATCCTTGGTTAACTGAATTCAATTCAAGGTTGCAAAATGATATATTTCTTCACATAAAAGCATGCTAACATGTGTATCTATGTTTGGTGTTAGTCTGAGCGAAGCGGATGTCAAGGGAGCCACAAAGAAATATATTGTTCAAATAATTGATGCCATGAAACTCAAGCAATTTTTTTCTGGAGTGTGTGGAAATTGTGATGGGAGGACTGGCTTCAAGAAAGATGTCAAAGCAAAAGGACCTTGTTGTCAGTGATGAGAAGCCCTTTACCTTAGCATATAATGTGAAAACTGAAACCATTACATTGACATGTCATTATGGTGCATGGAATGAGGACAGGGTGCCACAGTACATTTAGCTTGGACAAACACAGTCATGCATTTCATCACAGTAATCTCGTATGATTTATTGTTCAAAAGTTGAGTGTACACTGTAATGTTTTTTTTAGTTTTGAGAGAAATATGAACACAAGTATTCTCAAGTAATGTTAACATGGACAATAAATGTTCTTTTTGTTAAAACTGTTGCACTGAATAGACACAAACTGATGTCAAGCAAAAAATGAATAGTAAAATCGAAAATAATTTTATAAAATGAATTAATTATAATTAATTATAATTAATTATTTGAACAATATATAATTAATTAATATATTATATATTATTAATTATAATTAATTATAATTACAGATATGTACTGTGATTGTGTACATGTAGCCTGATTATCAGACGGCATGTCTGATCACTATTGCAGTATTTACATCCTCTGTCATTATTGACAGCTAACCCACAAACACAAAAACCTGCCTTGTAGCAATGCTCTGGAATATACTTTTTCTTACATTTGTGGTAGTTATCTGCAAAAGGATTTTGCTTTCTGAGCCATATCAGGCTCATGTGCTCATGTCTGAAAACCTTTTCCCACCTGTTTTTCACAAGGGAAAACTCTGCATAACTTGCTAATTGCTTATGCTTAGACTCTCGCTCCTGCATTGTGTTGATTCCTAAGCCGACGCCTAGCTCTTGCATCAGCTGTTTAGTATGGAATGGAACACAGTGGCTCATTGTCCACACACTAAGTGTTACTGTGTGAAAAAGGGAAGCTATGTTAAAGTAGAGCTTACATTCTCTTTCTAGTTCTAATAATTCCTCATTATTAATGTTTGAAACTCTGCTTGATAATGAAACACTGTTTCTGAGGTGGAGACCCATTGCGGCAAGAGTAATGGGAACAATGTTAGTAGGGTGTTCAATATCAACATCTCCTATAACAGCAATTACAAGGTGCATAAAACCATTACAGAACTTGCTGGTCTCCTCCCCAGTAAACCTACACTCAAAATTAGATACTGATCGTTTCTCTTTAAACCAGCGTATTATCTTATTGTATAGTTTCTTACAATGCATTGCAAACCTAAGGGCCTTAGGTGCTTTCGTAACGGATTACTTTCAGAAAACTCAAATACTGACTTCACAGTTCTGGCAATCTTTGTCTTGGCCAAAATATGACTAAAAAACAACTTATGCCATGGCCCCAGCAATTGTTCCCTACATGTAGACTATCACACTTTGCATTTTGTACTACAGGTCCCTAAACAGGTTCAGTTTCCTGACGAGACTTTAGATCTGATATTTTTTTGAGAACCTTTTTACGTAATTTGTCAGCCTCTGATGCAGTTTTAGCTTTTGGCTGCCCCCTTTTAAACTCATCAATCTTTCTGGCTACTGATACCCTAAACTCATAAGACCAGGGGTGCCACTTATTACCTGGATCATTACCTATTTTGTGCCCTCTAACCTTAAGTTCATCCATCTTAACATTTGCGTAAGGGCTAGGATAAGTGGCTGCATTGTTAAGTTCCCCAGATAATTTACTAATTCACTTCATATCTGACGGTAAGAGTTTAAATTCAAATCTAACATTTTGACCCCTGATGGTAAAGGTTTGAGATTCAATAGCTTGAATGTCAACTCTTAACTTCTTTCCATATTCAATCATTGATGGGTGATCCTCTGAGCAATTACCCCCACATATTAAAAAGTTATCATCTGGGCTAGCAACCCTTTCCATTACATTGAGGAAAGAAACTAGCCAAGAGCATGCTTGATTTGCTTTACCAAAGGGTGCTCCGTCTGCACCTAAGGCTACTAAAAAATGACCTTTACTTTTTTCAAACCACTGGAGAAAATTAGGCCTCTTGCTATCAATTAATAGGTATAAGTCTGCAAGCTGTAATAGACGCTCCTTGAGCTCAATAAAATAACCTGGAACTTGTGGCAGTAAATTTTCATTGACTTCTTCACTCTCTTTTTCTCTTTCACTATCAGCAGAAACACGTGGTAAATCATTCAATTTACCAACTTCTACTGAATTAACAAATTTCATTAAATCTTTGTAAGGAATGAGTGAAGGTATCTTACATCCCGGTGAAAACTCACTGCATTTTCGCTTTTTGGTGTCAATATCATATTCAAAACTTTCAGAGGATCTAATACTACTATACTTTCTTTTACTTAAAATTCCTCCCCTATAGAGAACACTGACTGACCTAATCATGTTTTTATCAGACTTTTCATATTCATACACAGAGTTGGATACAATGCCTGGAACAACTGTGTTCACTATCTTCTTAGATCTAGTGCACAACTCAGCAAATGATTTACTACTAGTCTTGGTGACCAGAGTATTCCAAAGACCATTTGTAGCAGCTCTTCTAGCCTCAATGTCATCTGCATCGAGACTGGAATGGATGCCTTTGGCTGCACAATATGTAAGCTTTCTTCGCTTCGCAGCAAGCTTTGGGGATATTCCTTCAACTTTGTCACTGTTTTCCTTATCAAGTGTTGTTGGAGTCCCACATTGTTGTTTAGGCATATGTACCTTCTCATCTTGAAGCTAGCCACGCTAAAGCAATTAATACAAATAATTAATATCAAGACAAGAATTTGAAATCAGCAAAGTGTTTAGATTTTTAGTGAAACATAAGTATCTATCACTCTAAGTGCTGGATTCTCAAAGCAAGTAAAATGTTCTCAAATTAAGCAAAACATTTGAAAAATATATTGTAATGCTTACATTGAGAAATTATTATTTTGCTCAATTTGAGAACATTTTACTTAAAATAAGCATCCAGCATTTAAGGTGGTTCCCGCGTAATGAATGACCGGTTTGCCGTATTTTTTTACTTTTTTAAAAGCGAAATCACCAGTTCATATTTTTGTTGTCAAAATTTGGACCTTTCGGTTGTTACGTGATTTCGGCTCGATCAATTTCCTTCTTACCTTGTCAGAACATCACTATGGACCTCAAAAGGCCATTCACGAAGTTTAAAAAAATCGTACGAGGGAAAAACGCTTTGCAGCAGTTTAAAGTGCCCATAACCCCTGTGAGATTGTTTTAAAAATCTATTCAATATAAGCTGAATAGTTGGTGGGTTCAGTATTTTGTGATTTGAACTTTGCGTTTATGAGTTATAGAGGTTTGAAATCTCAATATGCAAATTTGATGACGTCTACTAAGGAATTTGCCATAACTTATTTATACTTTTTCAAGAAGACCTTAATTTTTTAAATGGACAAAAAAGTTATAAAATCATTTATAAAGACTGTGGAAATATTCTGTAAGTTTACAAATGTCAATAATCAGCACAAGGGCGTTTTTGTATAATAAATGATTCCCTAGTAGACGTCATCAAATTTGCATATTGAGTTTTCAAACCTCTATAACTCATAAACGCAAGGTTCAAATCACAAAATACTGAACCCACTAACTATTCAGCTTATATTGAATAGATTTTTGAAACAATCTGACAGGGGTTATAGGCACTTTAAGTGAAAATAGTGTAGTTTGAATATCGGCTGGCATTCACAAACACGGCTTACAATGATAATTTTGAATACACCGTCCAAAGGCAGAATAGTTGAATTAGTAATTGTGTTAAGCACAATAAAATCCAAGCAATATTGACGCGGAGCGAGCGAGTTAAAAAATACGGCAAACTGGTCATTCATTATGCGGGAACCACCTTAAGCTAGAGTGTATAAGGTTTAAGCCTGTAGCAATATTATAACTCTAACAATCATCTAAAATAGTAGTCACAAATTAAGCTTTTTTCATGTTAACTTACCTTACGTTTTAATGTTGATATTTCACTCTCTAACTTGTTTACTTCATTATCAAGTTGCTGTAAACCTCTATTGGCCTCCATGAGGACGTGTCTTTTCTCCTTGTTTATTCTTGCCCAGTCACCGATTCGGTGTCTTTCTGTTTCTCTTGGTCTCGCCATTTTTCAATGTTCGAGTGCTTTGACTTTATATGCATCCGTCGGTCAATAGCTTGTCTCCAAAAGCGAATCTCTCTGCAGGCTGATGGATATCACTCGGTTCAATTTTTGGAAAGTGTGGTTGACTTTGCTTTACTTTGCTCAGAAAGTTAGCTGATTGAAATAACAACAACTCTATCATTTCAGTTTTTCCAAATGGGACTCTATTTAGCAATACAAATGAGTTTAAAATTGCTAAAAATAAGAGAAATAACAAATAAAATCCTAACAATCGATTGACCAAATCTCTTCAGGTAGAAAAAAATCGAAAAATTTACCTTAATCCGTCAAACTTGGGCTCAAAATAACGCTCAAATCTTCTTCTTTCCAAAGGCGGTTACAAAAAACATGGCCGGTGCTTTGTTTAGACACCAGGCCCCTCCGAAAAGAACCAACCGATGAAGCGTGTTAACTATCCAGAATTCCACGCGTGCCTCGCTAGATAGCCAACAAATGTGGGGGGTGGTCTGATTTGAGCCAATATTTCCCCAGTGTGATAATAATATTATAATAACTCTAGTTTATTAAGCACAGAAATTCAAACATTTTACACTTATTTGCATTAAAGCTGTGCATTATAATTATAGGTGGTTTGTTGGAGATAAAATCTTTGAAAATATTCAAGGAACAAAGTATAGAAAGTGTCCTAAAATATTTATTTACGTAATTCTATCACATGACAGGAGGCATGGAGACCCCATGAGATAGCACAGCGCATGCGTCAGTCATTGCACCACGTGCGTCAAACCGTGGAAGATCCTCACAGAGAAGAGCGAGGAAAACTACAAGAAAATACCGGGAAACTAACGTAGTTAGGTTTCAAACACCGGCAATTCATACAGGAAAGAATAGCCAACGTAGTTGGCTAATTTAAAACCGACAGTAAGACCTTCTAACGTAGTTAGAACGGCTAAACAAGTTCCCGCCATAACAACAATGGCGGACGAAGCCGAAGGCAGAGAATCCATTCACGAGGTAAATACTCGAGAGAGAGAGGAAACCCCGGTCGTAGCAGAAATGTTTTCTGCTCTTTTAACTGTAATGAAGGCAATGAATCAAAGATTCGTCTCATTCTCTGAGCCACTCGATCACGACGAGAGTGATATGGATCTTCATACTGAAGACGAAGATGAAAGGACGCCAGGCGATGCCCGCGAAGCTGATGTCATGTCACTTGACACGAGGGTAAAAAACCTCACTTCAAACGAAAACAGTGGCACCAGTAGCCTGTTGCAAGACATAGCACAGGATTTGGACATAAGTGAGAAAACCGGTGGCTCGATAAACGAAGGACTTGCAAAGATCCTTACAAGTTTATTGAAGGAAAAAATTCCTGACGACAAGGCCCAAGCGAAGATTGACAAATACCCGAGACCCGCCAATGTTGAAGGGCTCAGAACAGTACGAACACACGACTCAAAGTCACAAAAATCGCAAAACGTGCTGGTAGCATCGCTTGTGGCAATGACTAAAGCGACAGATTTGTTGCTTCAACAAAAGGGTCAAACGGAAAGCAAAGAGCTTGTGACATACCTAACCGATGCGATAGCGTTAGCTATGCAATGCTATCACGACATAAACGGCAGTCGAAGGCAAGCCATGAAGAAAGACCTTTATAAGGATTACGCTGCACTTTGTAATTCCTGGACAGTGCCGTCGACATCGGAATATCTGTTTGGAAATCTGTCCAAGCTAACAAAAGATATCACTGAAGCCAACAAGCTTACGAAGAAAGTACGCCCACCAAAATACAATAATAAAGGTGGAAGGAAATACGGGTCAAACTCCCGTTACTACTCTAACAGAGAACCCAAGGAAATCGTAGGTTTAACCCATATCAACGATCAAGGACTGATTTTTTGTCCAAAGGCCGCCCATTCAGACCCAAAGGGAAGAAGGAGGGCGATGCCAAGCAATAATCCCACTGAGTAATTCAATCACAAAGGTAGGTAAAGTTTGTGATACTCTGAACGAGGTAAAATACTTAATTGCCAGCCAAGCTGCTTTCAAAGCAGGGCAAATCACAACAGCTTTACCTCAATGGTACGAAATTACCAGTGATCCTACAATTATACAATGTGTTAAAGGAATAAAAATAGAATTTATTCCTGGCATAAGACCTGTTCAACATGCTGTTCGACCAAGTGTTTTTAACAAGGCACAGCATAACATTGTAACTGATGAAATTCATAAACTCCTGTAAAAGGGGGTCATAAAGGTATCTTCCTCAGAATCAGGGGAGTTTATATCACCTATATTCCTTAGACCTAAACCAGATGGGTCTTACAGGACAATCCTTAAAGTGCACCTAACCCCCTAATTTCCGCATATCTGAAATAAATCTTTAGTTAATTTTAAACAACTTTGCGAAAAAATTGTAGTGTTTCATAAAATTCTTGATTTCTTATGATCCTCTAAAGTTCCGAATAAGTACCCCCTGAGAAATCTGATCGGAGAAATGGCCGTTTCCAAAAGAGGTCTGGGTCTAGTCGGCTTGTGACGTCACCCCGGGCCGAGTTCACTATCCACTGCACTGTGTCCTGCACTGTACACCAATCTTTACGTGAATATTTACTTTCTAAACTTGTGTCAAAGGCTGAAATGCCTAGTAAATGCGTCGTTGGTGGTTGTAGTAATGTCCCTGATATATCCAAAGGGATTGCACTCCATAGCATCCCATTTTCAAACGACACGAGACGTGAAGCGAGGAAGAGAAGAAAGAAGTGTGTTGATTACGTGAAGTTGAAGCGGGCAAAATGGGGGCCCACAAAGTGTTCTGCCATTTGTTCGTGCCACTTCAAAGTGAATGACTTTGAACAGCGGTTCTGTAACCTGCCGGGTCAGATGAAGCCTGTCTTCCCTAGACTCAATCGAGATGGATTTGGGGTAAATGTTTACCCGACACTTCAACCAGGTCAAGTTGATTCGCCAAACAAAACTCTGACAAAAAGAAGTCGTAGGAAGGTGAGTGACTGAAATCTTACTGCATAAACTGTTCAATATAGCATGTTTGTATGTATTCAATGAATTAATATTTGCTTATATTATAATTGCTTGCAAGATTCTGAGAGAGACGCTTATTGCTTCTGACCTGCCGAGATTGGATCTCCAGCCATCAACATTAACAACAGATGCAACAACAAGTGTAGTGCCAGTGGCCTCGAGCTCGGCCGAAGATCAAGATATACATCGATGTGTGTCAGAAGACGTTCAGGAGCCGACTCAGGAGCCCGATTCACAGTTAGATATCACACATGAAGTTCAAATAAAAACGGTAATGAACAGTGAGACTTTAGTTCAGGCTTGATAATGATAATAAAGCTTGATTGTTTCAGCTTGATCTGTTGATCGATCGTGGTTGTGATCCGTCCATAATTTGTATAATATACACATTTTGTATAATATTTTAAACCACAATATTATTTTAGGTATTTCTTCATTTATTCATAGAGTTTTGAAATCAAGCAGGATGGCAAGAAGGAGTGGTTAGAGGAAAAGAGAAGGCTTCAAAACAAAGTCATCACACTTCGGTCACAACTCAAGAAACGGAGAATGGAATGCAGGAAGCTGAAGAAAAGCAAGTGCAACCCCCGGGGGGGACTTTTTTGGGTAGGGGTGTGCCGCCGAGACCCTGAAACCGACCCTATTCCAGACCTAAATATGCGATTTTTCACACCCTATCCCAGACCTTAACCCGGCAATCTATACCCTATCCCAGACCTAAACCCGAAAATCTATACCCTATTCCAGACCTAAATTTGAAAATTCGTGCCCAATTTGAGGCTTAGATTGAGTATTTTGTCGCTACGATCATTTATAAACATGAGAGATCTTCAAATATTCGTAAAAATTCGAAGAGTGATTATTACTTGGTTCTCTGTAAAAACCATACCCTATCTCAGACCAAATGGGCAAAATAGATACACTATCCCAGACCTGAGGAGCTCGAAAACCATACCCATTAGGGTGCAACCTATTAATATTATATATCTATTATATGGGAATGAGGAATAGCTCTAACACTATACAAATACTTACACTATTCACAAGACAAACTTTTTTGAAAGAGCTCAGTATAAATTTCAAATCTTATATGCATGTACATATGTATTTCACAGGACTTGCAAGAAAACCTTTGCAAAAGCGTAAGAGTAGATCCACGCAAACCCACCATGAATTCAATTTGTATGATCTAAACTCTGTGACAGCAGAGACAGAAAATGATGATTTTTCACAATCAGACAGTGAGGGCAGTGAAGGTGATTTTACTGAGGAGGAACCTGAAGAAGACATTTACATTATAGAAACAGAGGAGTCTGAGGAATCTGACAATGAAACTTCACAATCTCCTTCCAGGTTTGTTACTTACCTAGACTGATTTTCTCTTACTTTGATAAAACTTTACTACTGACAATGAAACAAAGTATCTCATCTTATATTGTCAATTATTCTTGTGATTTATTTCAGAGTATCAATGAAGAATAGCAATATTCGAACCGAGCCCAAACACATTGTCGTCCTATCTCAACTATTGCTTCTTTTCAAGTTCTGCCACTGGTGTAAGGATGATGACCCTTTGGTAGAAGTGTCCCAGCTGGGAACAGAAGTTATTGTGAAGACCATCTGTAAAAATCCTAAGTGTGCAAATAAAGAAATTCGTTGTAACAGTCAGCCTACTCTTCCTGGATGGCCGGGTCTACCAGCTGGCAATTTCCTGCTGTGTATGGCTATCCTGTTGACAGGAGGGTCTGTGACAAAAGTCACTCAAATGTTTGCCCACATGGGACTTGGCTGTATATCACTAAATACATATTTCAAGCATCAAAGGGCGAGTTTGATTTATAATAATTAGTAGACAAAATGTTTAGGGTTTGTAATTTTGTTTCTTAAAATTCTGAAATTCAAACTACCGGTACATGTAGAGTACAGTCTGACTAATAAAAGCATGAAACAGTAGTAACTAAATATTACTCAATAAAGTGATGAAACAATAGAAAGCAAAAGATATTTCACGAATTATTACTATTTAGATTTAGTACTACATGTATTTCACGCTTTTAGTGTTTGTACTCTATCATAAACTTCCTGGGCAAACCTTGAATAAAATATGTTAAATAAAGAAATACATATTTTAATGTGTTAATTTTATCAACAGACCAAGCTGTTTCCAACTATACATGTGTACTGGAAGAGGTGCCAAAAGAAAATGCTCGATGGTTTGATAGTTATCGAAGGTGGTATTGTTGTGGCAGGTGATGGAAGGCATGACTCCATGGGACATAGTGCGAAATATGGTGCATATACCGTTTTGTGTTGCTCTGTTCCTATGATTATACACTTTGCACTAGTTCAGGTACATCTACACACCCTGTAATAATTGCATTATTTAGATTCATCTTGTTGCATTGTTGCACTGTTGCTATTTCAGTATACATATTTTTTAATATACAGTTTATATATTTTCCCAATGTATTTCAGTCTACCAGTAGTATTAACTGGTATGACTACAAAATTGGGTCAATAAAGTTATTATTATTATTATTATTACTGTGTAGTAAAATTTTCAAGATGGAATTGAATTCTTTATCATGTGGCACAACAATAAAAAAACAGAAAACATTCTTTGCTTCAAATATTATTTTTGTTTACATTTTCAGAGAAATCAAGTTGGTAATAGTCCTGCCATGGAATTTGAAGGCTTCAAACAGAGCATGGAGTATTTGATTGGTTATGGAATATTGATAAACACTTTCATATCAGATCGACATGTTAGTATTGCAAGCCACATGAAGAAAGTTTTAACTAATATTGTTCACTACTTTGATATATAATATTGTTCACTACTTTGACCTAAGTCGAGATTGAAGACCTATGGAGACCGTGCGTTCTCTGTTGCTGCACCCACACTTTGGAACAAACTTCCACTCGAACTGAGGAAATGCCCAAATGTGGACAATTTCAAGAATAACTTAAAGACTTACTTATTTAAATTGGCTTTTAATAATTAATTTTATTTTTCGTATGCCATAGATGGACTTCAGTATGGACCTCATTATTAGTATCGACCCCGATTGACCTCATTATTATTATTGTTTTTATTATCATTTTATTTTTCATTATTATTTTTATTGGATATAGGTTAATAGCGCCATGAGCAAATATTGAATATGACGCTTTATAAATATAGTTTATTATTATTATTATTATTATATATGGCATCTCAAGAAAAGTAAGTCTGTTTAAATTATTTTCAGATTTTTTAAATAGAAAAACATGCTGATATAGACCGAATGCAATAATGGCATCTAATTTCAATTGCTATTGCTCTGGACTGGCATTTTCATGCAGATGAAAATACTTTTGTGTTTCCACATAAACATAAGATTAGTAAGTCCAGAACAATGGCAATTGAAATTGGACGCCATTATTGCATTCGGTTCATACATATGGTACATGTATTTATGTTGAAGGCAATTTATTGGTACATGTACGTATATTAATTTAGCAGTGGTACAGATACTGTACACATATTATATAACACGAATGAATATTATGTACATAGTATGTATGTACTATTTTGCATTTCAGAAATCAGAAAGGTTTTGAAGCTGTGAAAGAGTGGATAAAACCATGCGAGCGCCATTTATACTGGTGTGCTACTTCAACATTTGATGGTTCTGGTCCTGTGATCTGGGCTAAATTCAAGTCATTCCTAAGCCATATCATCAATAAACATGAAGACCTGGATGATAACATTTTTAATAAGTGTAACCATGGAGAAATTAGACCAAGAAAATGGCTCTCAAAGAGGTACCTTGTTCTATACAATAATATAAACATACGTATATATACATACATGTACATGGAATACTCAATAGAGAACTGAACATTTTTAAGTTTATATTTTCATTTTGGTTTACTTATACAGGTTCTGAGGTATATGATAGGGTATGTAAAGTGTTGACCGCTGATTCACTGAAAAGAGGGATTAAACAGGCTTCTCCTTGGGCACAGACCAGTTGTTTGGAAGGCTTCCATTCCCTTCTTAATCAGTTTGCACCGAAGATGATCGCCTACTCATATGCTGGAATGTACTGCAGGTGTGGATTTATTCTTCTTCTGAGATAGAGAGAGAGAGAGAGAGAGAGAGGGGGTGTACATTTTAGGAAGAGGAAGCCGAAAAGTAATAAAATAATGTTGGAGTATGTAATTGTTCTAAAACAGCAAAGAGATTCATATTTTAATTTATTTTAATATTTACAGGCATATTCTTGCTGCTGTACATTTTAATTTCAACCTACAAAGAGAAATCAAAACTAGAGAAGCCGACCATCAACCAAATTTTTTTTCCAAAATTCAAGAATGGTGAAGCTACAATACGAGATGTTAGAGTCAAGGCAGATTTTGGTAAAAAAAAATATTTACAGTATATATATGGCAAAAGTCAGTGCAAATTATTCACAAATACAAACAGGGAAGTGAAAAGGTGTTCATTGGACAATAAAAATAAATTCTAGTTTATAATGTGTTATTCTCTCAATGGGCTTGTGTCACCTGTCACGTGACTTTTTAAATTTTCACCGAAGGCAGACGAAAATATCATAATTTGAAAGAGCATACTAAAATTAGTAAAAGTTGAAAATGTTAAAAGAATCAAGCAAATAAGACAAAAGTTAAAGGCTTTCAAAGTTTCCCGCTTTGACAAGGATTTGTATGGGTTTTTCGCTTGGAGGGCAAGCGTTGCCTTCCAACATACATTTCCATACAAAAAAGGCAAAGTTTGAATGCCTGTAACTCTTGCCCTATTTAATTACTTCCCTTCAAACTTTCCACTTTTACTAACTTTAGTATGCTCTTTCCAGTTATGGTATTTTCGTTTGTCTTCAGTGAAAATTTAAAAAGTCACGTGACAGGTGACACAAGCTCATTGAGGCTAATTAAAAAATAAATGCATATTTTACTTGACTACATATATACATTTATTCCAATCAAATACGGTAGTCAAATTTCCTAACCTGTTGTAATTTTGTAATTCAATTATTAATTTGGTCTTGGTTTTTAATTTTCAGGATATGTTCAAGAAATATATGACACTTTCCTGGCATCTACCAAAGATGACCTAGCTTTTACACGTGCAGAGTTACAAGAAATGACACCAGCACCAATGAACACAATGCTGAACAAAGAGTCAAAAGAAGAGGCATTGGAAAAGAGAGCACAGCGAAGTAGCATAGTGGTCCAGGATGTTCCTCCAACCTCTATAGGTACTTTTTACTGCCACTCACTTAGTAAATAGTACTATGTAGTAGAGTGCAAATAGTATATCCGTGAAACAATAGTCTATACTAACTACATTAATCAGTACTAAATAGCACTGATGAAACAACCAACTACTGTAGCATACTATGCCGAATCCTGCAATTTGATTGGCTAACATACTCACTATCTATTGAGTGATAGTGAGTAGTGAAAAAGCCCGCGTTTTGAACAAAAACAAAGTGAAAAATCAATAAATATTGGTACAAATCCGAAGGTAGTATGCTAGTTGGTTTCTACTAAAACAATTAGACTACTCGTTTTCTATGAGTTTAAAAATAGACGACGGCGAAGACGTGCTTAGGCCCAAACGTCTGACGGCCCAGCAAAAGGTAAGCTTTCTGGAGCTTATGTTAGGCCAAATTGCCAATTATTGCCACATAATTGCCAGAAACACTCTTGTCAAAAACTCAACTTCAATCGAATACATTTGGCAAACTATAAGGCAACACTTCGGCTTCCAAGTCACTGGCGCCCACCTTATTGACTTTGCAGACATTCACTTACAACCCGACGAACGCCCTGAGGACCTCTACCAGAGACTCATGGCGTTTGTAGAAGATGTCTTACTCAAGACCAATAGCATTTCCCATCACGGTGAACCGATGTTAGAGGACGAGGAACTGACCCCCACACTCGAGAACTTTATTGTTTTAACTTGGCTCAGACTCATCAACCCTGAGTTACCGAAACTAGTCAAACAACGATATGGGACTGAATTAAGGTCTCGCACCCTAGCATCAATCAAACCTGAGATATCCCAAGCCCTCAACTCATTACTTGATGAAATCCGCGCATCCGACGATGCCAAGATCATGCGCACTGCGGCCACCAGCTACCGCCGACCTACTAACGCTGCAACCCAATACAAGCCAGGCCCCAGACCAAGACGCCAAGAAAAGTCGTGCCCACTTTGCAGACAGGCAGGCCGAACAAACTACACACACTTCCTAAGTGAATGCAGTTTCCTTCCAGAACAAGACCGAAGGTACATCACTAAGGCCAGACAGATAGTCGGCATCCTTGACGACGACAGCGAGGTAGACAACGCTTTCGATACCAGTCCACCCGATAGCGAGCCCAAAACCCATGAACCTGGCCCCGATTCTACAGTCTTCAGAATCCAGACCTGCCAATCACCGTACTTAGACACCTTCCACGCTCACCATCATGTTCGTATAACTATCGACAGCGGCGCAACCGGCAACATGATCCGCCACTCCCTTGTCAAGCGTCTTGGCTCCACACTTACGTCAAGCTCCCAGTCTGCCCACCAGGCTGACGGCTCCTCCCCACTGCATGTCGTTGGAGAGACACGCCTACTCTTCACCCGTGACAACAGACAGTTCAAGTTTGAAGGCTTGGTCGTAGAAAACCTCGACGTTGATATCTTAGCCGGCACCCCCTTCATGGAGACAAACGACGTGACGGTCCGCCCAGCAAAGCGACAAGTTATCCTTGGAGATGGAACTGTCTTCGTATATGGGGCTGAGCCCACCCAAAAATCAGACACAGCCGCATGCCGCGCATTGTTACTACGCGCCCCACCTGTCTCAACCACACTTCTGGCCTGGCGAATTCATGGAAATTCAACTACCAAGCGACGCCCCACCCGACTCAGAATACGCCCTTGAGCCTCGCTCCGATGCACCCAGCGTACGACGGTCCAACGATTCTGACATATGGCCTCAGCCGAGTATAATCGCAAGTGTAGGGGGAAAAATACGTATCCCTAATCTCTCAACTGAGCCACACTGTCTGAAACGGAATGAGCACTTTTGCCAGGCTAGCCCCGTCTTCATACCAACAGACATAGATCTACGCCCCGGAAGCACCAGGATCGAGCCACCCTCGCGCCCTAAAGCGCCCCCTCCAGCCACCGTTAGGCACTCCGCCAAGGTACGCCTCGACCCAGACAACCTACTACCACAAGAAGTCAGGACACAGTTCCAATCTCTCCTTGACAAATACGACAGCGTCTTCGACCCAAACATCACCGGTTACAACGGCGCAGCGGGTCCATTCGAAGCCAAAGTCAACATGGGTCCCGTTGAACCCCCACAACGCAAGGGTCGACTACCCCAATACAGCCGCGGCGAGTTCTCCGCCAGCCCTCGGGTCGGTTTGAAACCCTGTCCATGTTATAGGACAACAAAATCTAAAATACCTAGGGCAGACTCACATAAAATTATCAATACCCTGTTCGCAGAGAGGCCAAAACCATTCCCCGTCCAGCGGCAAGTCCCCTTACATTTATATGGGAATCAAGCATGTAATACTTGATCATGACCTGGCTGGCTAGCGGGATAAAAAAATTCCCACCCTAACATAAAGCATCAGTATTCATTTCTATTGTATACTAGTCTTATTGTACAGCTGTAATGTTTAATAGTATTTCATACTACTACAGATGAAAATGATAATACATTATATATATTTTTTTTTGCAAATTCAGTTTCACGCAAAGTACAGAGTCATCTGACTACTTTTAAAGTGCCCCTAATAAATAATACAATATTTTGTGAATCAGTTCTTCCTGATGTGTATAATATGATGGTTTAATATATCTAAATTTGAACCTTGCATTAATGAGTTATAGAGGTTTCAAATCTCAATATGCAAATTTAATGACGTCTACCCAGACTTCATTTATTATACAAAAACGCCCTTGTGCTAATTATTGACATTTGAAAACTTACGGAATATTTCTACAGTCTTTATAAATGATTTTATAACTTTTTCCCCATTTAAAACGTTACATAACTCTGAAATGCAAGGCTCAAATTTAGAAATATTATACCATCATATTATACACATCAGGAAGAACTGATTCACAAAATATTGTATTATTTATTAGGGGCACTTCTTAAAGTCCATTGCACAATTTGCATTCCTCTTTGATTGGCTTCCTCAACAATCACTTTGGCCTGCTCCAGTCCAATTTCCTTGATTGATGTTACCCACCTCCCTGATGTTATATGGTATACACATACTACAGAACTTGTGTACGTGCAACAAGTATTACATAGTATTAACGTTTTATTTTAATGGTATGTTTTATATTTATCTATTTCTTTTATTTCAAACAGGACACACATTTGTATTATTATTATTAGAGTTATTATCAAATTGATTCAATAGTTATTGTGAGTTTTACTATCGCAACGTAAATCAGTACGTGGACCAAGTACGTACTGATAGTCCAGTATACATACAATTGGAACTAAAGACCATTAATATTAAAGCACAAAGTGACGTGAAAGTTTTACGATCGATTCCAACACTAAAAGAGTTGCTCGTAAGATTTGGCAGCCTGTCAAACACTACTATCGACTGAATGTTGTTTGACTTCAGAAGTTCAATGTAATTCATAAATAGGTCAACATATAAACTAGAGAGAAAGCTAAGAAGTATGTTATAAGGAGAAAAGAACACATCAAAACTTCACGAGTCTAGAGGAAGTCCAACTCACCTTGAAGATTCTCTGCACGTAAAACGATATGTGTATATCGGAGGTTATGTGTAGACGATATGGAAGAATACCGCTATAAACCCACTGAATCACAGAGACACTTTAGTTGTTTACACTTCGACGTCCATATGCAAATGAGTAAAAATGTCAATTTGTCCCAACGTGCTTTGCGGTGCGTGTCCAACACCGCCTGGCATTTAAGAGAGGTGGTTTGTCCGGTTGCGGGTTTAGAGCTCTATGATAGACTGTGTAGCTTGCTGGCTGTTGACCTGGGTTCTGGTTACAGTTTTCGATCCTTGTCAAAGATGGGCAAGATTTCTGCTTGCTGTTTAGATACAGCAGCTGCCCAGTCAAGACTGACAGTGTATTGCACTGAATTACGTCAACAACTCTCTAGTGAGCGATTTACGCTTCATGGTTTTCGTAGCGGTTCAGCAGTCTCCCTGGCCCTGGCGGGTGTTAACCTCCACGAGATCATGGACCACGTGGGTTGGAAGACTAGTAGGACAGCCCTCCATTATATTAAATTGAAGCAAGTTGTAAACCTGGCAGGCGCTGCTGCAAAACTAGCAGATCTAGATCAGATACTGGTTAGGACTACAAGTCTTTGGATTGTTTAAATGGTTTCTCTCAGGCTTTCTAGAATGGATACAGTACAATATTATTTTGCAGATTAATTTTAACTACCAGCATTGGAATGTTATAATCATTATAATTTTTTTTCTACTTGGAAAGTCACTATTCATTAAATAATGAATAGTGACTTTCCAAGTAGAAAAAAAATTATAATGATTAAAGAGCTTTTCACACATGTAAATATTTAATTAAATGAGAATTAGATTAATATGCACAATCTGGTTCGTTGGTGTTTTATAATAATATTTATTTTTGAAATTTTATTATTATTATTTCACTAAGTTTTGTGAACACCACAAAATTCATATTTATTTTAATTAAAATCTGTTTCAGCTGAAATGATTAATTAATTAGTTTTAAAGTTTGTACATTTATAATTATGAATATTATTTATTAAGGAATGTATTTATTGATTGAATTTTATAATTTATTAGTAATATTTTTATTGTATATAATTTGTAGATTACATACATTTGTTTTGTTATTATTACTTTAAGGCGCATTTGAAAACGTATGTTGAATTTGCGCCATATAAATAAATGTTATTATTAATGTTATTATGTCTTGTTACCAAGGTTACAGAGTTTCTCAATAATTCATATAAACTATTCTCAAGATCAAAATGTCTTAGAAATTATTCAGAATGAATTCTCAAGAATTTCTCTATTTCACCCCAAACATTGTCAATCAAGCAATTCTCAATAATTACCGAGAATTCTCAATAATTTCTTTATTTCACCCCAAACATTGTCAATCAAGCCAAGAGAAAATGAGGGACAGAGAGTGCATCTTGGGGGTCAAGCTGGGATATGTGAATCGTAGTTGGGCTATTTTTAGCATGCGGACGTAAAAGAAAACTTACTTCCGTTTCGGTTTGAGTGTCAACGTGGTCATATGTTTTGACTGTTTTGTCGATGAAACCAATTCAAAAATGAAGGAAAATGGTTTTTATTAAGCAGATACTTCGAAAAGGAAAGAGACTCGCTGGGAGAAAATTCGAATTGAAAGACGACGATTGTAATTTAATTCAATTTATTTGACAGATATCTGTCAGTTTATTTATGTAATCTCTCGTAGCACACAACAGACGTTCGTAAAGGACTATAAATTGCAGGGTTTTGAAGAAATTCCCATCGTTTTCGAAATAAATACAGTTTATTTTGAACGTTCACCCTCCGTTGTTTGCCGCCTGAGCTTATTTGAAATGGCTGTTGCTCGTTCGAAATATGTCATAAATCAGGTCAATCAGAGCCGTCGTCTTCGCTTTCAGTATCGGGATCAAATTCATCGAAAGAATTCCAATTTTCTCCCAGCGAGTCACTTTAATCTGAGTATATCTCTTTCCTTTTCGAAGTATCTGCTTAATAAAAACCATTTTCCTTCATTTTTGAATTGGTTTCATCGACAAAACAGTCAAAACATATGACCACGTTGACACTCAAACCGAAACGGAAGTAAGTTTTCTTTTACGTCCGCATGCTAAAAATAGCCCAACTACGATTCACATATCCCAAGGCCATGACTGGCAGATTCACTCTCTGTCCCTCATTTTCTCTTGATCAAGCTGATTCACAAGAATTCCTGAGAATTCTCAAGAAAAGTCCAGGAAATGTTTCAAAGGTGCAGTAGAGAACAGAACGGAAGATACAATGTTAACATTGATAAAGAAATGGATCGATAAAGCCTGGTACTCTTGATCTCATAGTGCCTGATGGTTGAAAATGGTACATAAACTTAGAAAAACACGGCTACGAACACAAAACAGTAAATCACTCGAAGGAATTAGTGAACGAATTAGGATTCCATACGAACAAAATCGAGGGACATTAACGGCAAATGAAGGCTAGTTTGCCGACCCATGGAAGAAGAAAAGCACACTATGACACGTATCTTGCCGAGTTTCTATGGAGATACATGAAGAGAGGAGAATACTTGTTTTGGGTGCTTTTGAAGGACATGAAGAGACTTTAAAAACCGTAAATATTCTGTAGCGATATTAGTTGTTAATGTAAATGATTGATTGATTGATTGGTATTTATATTTGAAGGTTCCAGGGTTTTTTAATACTTGAAGCAATAGGTATTGTTTTAAAAATATTATGCTATTTAGTGACTACTTGAGTAATTTACGAGAGCATTATTGTGCATTCATCTGAAGCATAGTCACCTGTGAGCGTAATCTCGTATCCACTGCACTAGATATATGCCTTCAAAAATATGTAAATGTAAACCTTTACAAAAAGGAGTTTATTTTGTAACATAATGCATTTGTTTACGTTATAGGGGAGAGGGGGTCTTCCTGACTGCGTATCCGCGTATCCACTTCAGATATATAGCTTAAAAGTCACACGTCAGATATATAACTTAAAAGTCATAGGGGAGGGGAGGGGAGGTATTCCTTTTTTTTATATCAAGAGGGAGGTATTCCTGACTGCGTATCCGCGTATCCACTTCAGATATATAGCTATTAAAAAGTATAAGGGGAGGGGTGGTCTGACTGCGTATCCGCGTATCCACTTCAGATATATAACTTAAAAGTCACACGTCAGATATATAACTTAAAAGTCATAGGGGAGGGGAAGTATTCCTGACTGCGTATCCGCGTATCCACTTCAGATATATAGCTATTAAAAAGTATAAGGGGAGGGGTGGTCTAACCGACTGCGTATCCGAGTATCCACTCAAAACATATACCTTCAAATCTATAGGGGAGGGGATGTCTTCCTGACTGCGTATCTGCGTATCCAACATTTTATAGGAATGATCTGAAACTGCGGGGTATTCTGTAGTTGTACCGAAACGTGTTAAGGAAGTGGGAGAGGAGGTCTTCCTGACTGCGTATCCTCGTATCCACTTCAGATATATAGCTTAAAAGTCATAGGGGTGGAGTGGTATTCCTGACTGCGTATCCCCGTATCCACTTCAGATATATAACTTAAAAGTCATAGGGGAGGGGAGGTATTCCTGACTGCGTATGCGAGTATCCACTTCAGATATATAGCTTAAAAGGGGAGGGGTGGTCTAACTGACTGCGTATCCGCGTATCCAACATTTTATAGGAATGATCTGAAAGTGCAGGGTATTCTGTAGTTGTACCGAATCTTGTTGAGGAAGTGGAAAGCTATACAAACTCACCTAGTTGACAGCCTTTTAGCTACACTGACACGTTTACAAGAACTTAAAGATGCACAGAAAGCAGATGGGGAGAGTATGTAGATCAGAAAATATTGTCTGTAAATAATATTAACAACAGTTTTTATTGAATAATTTTAGGATTTAGGCCTTACTGGAATTATTTCACACTCAACCAAACCATTTGCATCTGTTAAGATGTTGTTAAAGTGCCCCTAATAAATAATACAATATTTTGTGAATCAGTTCTTCCTGATTTGTATAATATGATGGTTTAACATTTCTAAATTTGAGCCTTGCGTTTCAGAGTTATAGAGGTTTGAAATCTCAATATGCAAATTTGATGACGTCTACCCAGGCTTTTGCCATAACTTATTTAGACTTGTTCAAGAAGAACTTACTGTAGAAATATTCCGTAAGTTTTCAAATGTCAATAATTAGCACAAGGGCGTTTTTGTATAATAAATGAAGCCTGGGTAGACATCATCAAATTTGCATATTGAGATTTGAAACCTCTATAACTCCTTTTTTTACGGACTTCTTGACTGCTTCGTGACCTGTCACGGCAGTATGGAACGCATACAGCGAGGGAAAGACGTGTCTTGACCTCAAAATACTGTAAGGTATAATGTGTTATATATCTATTGACTGTACAAGTCGGATATGAGATCGAATGTACTCGCGCATGAGTTGCATTTTTTATGCCAACGAGATTGTGCATATTATATTTCGGAGGTCTCTGATTCGGTGACATAGTCACGAGGTTTGTACTTTGCCATCACAGTGAATTAAGTATTAATTCGCCGCTCTTTTTCTGGTTGCAGTCATGGGTAATGACGGTAAAAGTCCCACCAGATCTAAATATGATGAATTACATGTACCCTCAAAGAACTTTGAGTCCATGCTAAGGAGATGATGGCAGGACTTAAATATGATATTCTGAATGAGGTTAGCCAATCGATCTCACAGGTCTACCAGGACTTCCAGTATGATGATGTTGATGACCAGGAGAAAAATTCCGAGATCTCGGAACAAAACTCAGGCAATGATGACTTAGCTTGCAATATTGAAATATTCACCAAGTCAAAAGCTACCCCTCACTCAGAGGAGGCTAGTGGCTGCATTAGCTCCTTTGCAGACCAATTCAGCACTTCAGAGATAACTGGTCCGGCGGTTGATAACGACTTAGCCAAGATCATAGCGGACTTGTTAAAAGAGAAACTGCCTAAGTAGAAAGTGACAGAAGTGCAAGAGAAATATATAAAACCAGAGAACTGTGATGGTTTGGTTTGGCACCTAAAGTAAACAAGCAGATTTGGGGCCAGCTGCAGCAAGAGACCAAGGACACACATTCATTCCTCCAGAAAGCAAAATCACTGCTTATGTCGTCGTTGTACGCAGTCTTACAAGTATGTAATAAGATGGCCAGTGAAAAGTCCAAGGATAGCAATCTGACTACGCTCACACATGCAGTGGTACTGTTCCTGTCGGGTAATAACAGGGAGCTTAACCTCAAACGCCGAGACCTGCTCCGCCATGATCTCAATAAGCAGTATGCCGCATTGTGCAATCCAGCCACGCCAATATCAGCCTTTCTCTTTGGCGATGACCTAAATAAAGAGGTCGAGGATCTTACAAAGGCCAACAAATTAGGTAAGAAAGTTACTACACCTAAGCGACGACCAGAGCTTTAC
Source organism: Actinostola sp. cb2023 (assembly GCA_033675265.1). Taxonomy (NCBI): domain Eukaryota; kingdom Metazoa; phylum Cnidaria; class Anthozoa; order Actiniaria; family Actinostolidae; genus Actinostola; species Actinostola sp. cb2023. The sequence goes on from JAUJYZ010001161.1 coordinate 184,674, forward strand.
CGGGGCTTCAGCAGAGGACGAGGATCAAGAACGGCAGCTCCTTTTCTTAGGGTCAGTTCGGGGTTACACCCGGGGCCACATGAACAGACAGGGGCAAACGAGCAAAACGCAGTAAATAATCATGTATGTCAAGATTTAATTAACACACTGATTATGAATCAGCCTCCTTTCAAGGCAGGGAGACTGAAAGAGTTTGTGCATGTTTGGAATAGTATAACATCAGACCCGTTCATCTTAGACACAATCGCTCATTGCCATATAGAGTTTGACACAGAACCCGTCGTCCACATGGGGACTAGTAGGCCTCAATGGTCCTTTCCTGAATCAGAACAGATTGTTATTGATGATCACGGCGGGCGCAAATGACCCTAAAATCGGAACGGTGAAACGTCGTATTTTTCTCAAAACATTCATATTTTCAAAATTATTCCATGAAATGAAATAAAAATTTCAGAGTTTCTTTATTGATGATAGTGTGGTATTTCAAACTACTCGATGGCAAAATCTGACGCAATGATGACGTCATAATAAAAAGTTACAATTGCTGTGAATATTTAGTTTAAACACAATAATAAAATAAAGTGTATATTTTGAAAGAGAATAACATATTGTGCTCTTCAGTGAAATTTGCATAATGTTCCGATAATTAGAACCCGAGTTATAAAGGATTTAGTTTTTTGATGACGTCATTATTTATGACGTCATCAGCTAAAGAAAAAAGCAGTTTGAAGGGACAGAAATCAGTAAAATGACTTTATCGATATTTATTATTGTTATAGAGGTATCTTAGTCTACACAATGCAGGATTTTGATGTTTATTAACTCTATTAGAGATATTTTAAAATATGTGTGACGTCATAATGACGTGTCGCTTTTTTATTAGTTTTTAAAATATTATTTGAACTACTTACACTCAAAAAATCAAAATTCTAAAATCAACAAGTTTTCCGCATATCATAGTTCTTCCAATACTCTAAGTATGGCGCTAAAATGTTTTCAAACAAAAAAGTTTTACCAAGAGGTTTATTTTACCGATGGTTTTGTATGAATTATTTCCCGCCAATTTTTCCCGGGAAAAAATATCGAGTTAAAAATATTCATAACTCTGGTTGTCTTCGTCCAATTTCAAAACGGTTTTCGATTTTAGGTTAGTTATCACGAGAAGAACAAAGTAATGTCAATTTTGCGACTTTCCCAAAATTTCAAATGACCGATTTTAGGGCCATTTACGCCCGCCGTGGATGAACTTGATAAATTCCTTCAGAAAGGCATAATTACGTTTTCTGTACCTGAAGATGGTCAAGTTATCTCACCCATCTTCACTCGCCCTAAAAAAGACGGCTCCCATAGAGTTATATTTAACCTTAAAAGATTGATCATTTTAAGATGGATACTTTGGAAACAGCCATCAAACTCGTGAAGCCACTTTGTTATATGACTTCAATAGATTTGAAAGACGGATATTATTCTATACCTATTGCATCAGTACATCAGAAGTCCCTTAAATTTGTCTGGAGAGACCAATTATATGCATTTTCAAGCTTACCCATGGGACTAACTAGCAGCCCTCGAATATTCACAAAAGTGATGAAACCTGTTTTTGCTACGTTACGGACCAAGGTCGTCGCACTCTTAATGAAAGTATCTCAGAACTTGGTTGGTGGATACAAAACATAAAATCAGCTTTCAAGAAAATTAATCATGGAGATCCGGATACCGTGCTCATTGCACAATCGAGAATGGCAGTAATATGGGGGGTACCTGGGCTAGACTAGATTCTGGAAAACACATTAATTTTCTAAAGTTATTGGCTGTCAAGTTTTCGCTCATGTCTCTATTAGACAACAAAGAGAACATTCATGTCAGGATCATGTCAGACAATACAACCACCGTTTGTTACATTAATGCAATGGGGGGTTGTAAGTCAATAGACTGTAATAGGTTAACAAAGGAAATTTGGCATTGGGCCCTTGCAAGGATTATCTGGATGTCAGCAGCACACATTCCAGGTTGTGACAATGTAATTACGGATGAACTATCACGAGAGTTCAATGTGAACTTGGAATGGATGCTCTCTGACTTATACTGCGTTCACATTAGGTCGAAACGTGTTTCAAATAATCATGTTTCAAAGAAACACGTTTCAAAGAAACACGTTTCTCATAAACGCGTTTGAAACTGTATTGTTCACATTAGAAGTCTGTTTCAAATGCGTTTGAGTAATTTATGCAGATTACAGTCTACAGCAAACTTTGTTATGGAGCTCGAACTTGTAGTTGCTTTCATCCTCGATCTGGTGTAGCCTTTCTATTCAGGCTTTTCGTAGGCAAAGAATATTGCAACAATTAGCCAAGAGACAGCGTTTGCGACATCTTCGGCTAAAAATATTTCATTATCGACAAGCGCAGCAGCTTCTAGCGCTTGTTGGATTGAGTTTTTGCTTTTTAACACGAGCGTGTGCATTTTTGCGGCAGCGCATTATTTGGACAAGGGAGCGCAGCAACGACTGGTGGGATAGGATTGTTAATGGCACATGAACTAACATTGACTGGCCAGCGAACTTCAGAATGTGCCCAGAAACATTTAACCATCTTTGAGAGGAGTTGGGACCGGCCATACCTGTTCGGCAACGCATCGCAGTGACTCTATGGAGACTAGCCACCAATGTGGTGTACCGGACTATCAGCCATTTATTCGGCATTGGAAGATCCACAGCGTGCCAAATTGTGCGGGACGTTTCCCGAGAAATTACATGCGCAATTATATAATCAAAATGTTTGCACGTGCAACATTACAATTAATATTTACGTCGCGTCAGAAATTGTTGTCACAGAATAAGTTCAAATATTTCAATATTGAGTGAACTTATTCTGTAGTTTCCAATGTATAATATCTTATAATATGCATTAATAATTCATTAGGCAGCTGTCCAATCAGTGCTCAGCATTCTGATCACGTGGCTACCTTGTAACTCCCATACAAGTATGATACAGAATAGTAATAAAGCTTATTAGCATTCTGTATCTGATACAGAATACTAATAGACCTTATTAGTATTCTGTATATACAGAATACTAATAAGCTCTATACGTATTCTGTATCAATCAATGCATTATATTATAAAGAAAAATACTCGTTGGATTTTGTTCCACAGTTTCTTTAATGTAACTCCATTCCTCTATTGGAGCTTAGCACCTTCGCAGTTTTAACTTACTTACTAATGATACAATCATTGGATTTCTAGCTTTGTGCGGCAATACTTTCACAATCTCAAATAAATTATAACAAACTTTGAAAGACACGAGATTACTTCAAATTAAAGATGATAGCACAGTTCTGGCTAAATATTGCGTTGCTTGCTACATTATTCTTTTCAAGAACCTCGAGTTAGAAGATGGTAAAGTAATGTTAGTCGAAGAACTTCATACGGAATTTATGTGTCAAAAGACAAGTCAATAGACTCTTTCCTTGCTACCTTGTTTTTACGAGACATCTGCCAGTCTTCAAAAATCTTTACAATCCACTTTGTGCTAGTTTGGGCACATTCCCTCAACAACTGACTCTCAAGAACTTTTGGCAGTTTACGAAAATTGCCAGTCATCGTCTCAAATGCCCGTCTTAGCTTTATGACCTTCCTGTGAGAACTGTTCTTGATTTGATTGAAAAGAATCAAACCTCCATTCGCATTTCATTCACAATTAAAGCCCCCTTTGAAAACCAAACAAAAGTGTAAATGTATTCTAAATGAAAAAGCATTCATATTACATATTTGCCGTATTTGTTCTTTGTATGTCTCAATGATCAATCAACTCTATTCAAAAGTATGAAAAGGAATAAAACATTTATTAAACAATCGATATCTTAACTAAGCTATAATACGAAACTGCTTTCATTGTTCAGTGCGGTCAAGCAATCGGAATGAGAATTGAATGCTAAACAAGAACAGTTATTATATTCTTTTCATCTCAATCAGATATTTGACTACAATTCTGGTTGAAACGCCTACCTGGTTCAAACAATGATTAAACAATATCATAAGTAATTTACAATATTCGTGACAATGTTGTATCTTATTTACAATCTCTCGCCTTCGGCTCGAGATTGTAAATAATGTAATTTGTGACAAGCGAGGCACGAGATTGACATAAATTTATATTTTGCCGGCACGGAGCTCTTGAGGTCCGTGTGTATGCAGCGTGAGGTTCCTAGTGTAATAAAGGAGTATAAATAAGTGCTGTTAGTAATGAGAGTTGTCTACGGCCAGCCTCGTCGCGTACTCTTGCTAGACCCAATTTTGTTCTGGCTATGGATGAATCTAAAGTCAAGAAATGTGTCGAAGAGAATAACGCCTTTCTATTGAATCAAATCAAATCTCTCATTGACACATCTATCAACGACCTAAAGAGATCTAACGAGGAATCGGCTACAGAACAACTCTCTCAAATTAAGAAGATCAAGAGAGATCCAATTCCATCTTTCAAGAAGAAGAGCAATGAGGATCAATACAAATCCAATAAGGCCATAATCGAGTCAGTTGAGGATGCCCAGTCTGCTCTACTTTCAAGAAATCTTGATAAGACGAAAGAAGCCCTTGAAGAAGGTATGGCCCTTCTTAAAGAACGCCAAAAACTGATTTTGCTCGCAGACAAATCTCCTTACGGCTGGAAAACAGTGCTTGAGTATAAGCACCACGACTTAGCCTCAAATGAAGAAGACGAGAAGAATATCTATAGAGCCGAATCAAGAGCTGCCAGGAGCTCCAAACGCTTTACTACACGCCCTTCATTCCAGCGTAGACCTTTTAATTCTGCCCCACAACAGTCGTTGTATCAAGCTTCTCAGCCATCAACTAGTACCTCATTCGCGGCAAGATCACAGTCTTCCGTTCAAAGATCCCCCGGATTATGCTTTGCCTGTGGAAAACCGGGTCACTGGCGTGTTTGCTGCCCTAATGTTCTGTCAGCTTCTTCCACGACCCAACAAGCTTCTAAGTGACTAGACGTGTTTGGTTCTGATGAAGTTCTTGATGAAGGTGTAGTGATTTCTAATTATAATTTGTTTTGAGTACCTATTCGTACATATATGTATTCAACGTCGTTCTATTTCCTCCTTATTGTGTAGCTTCTACTGTTCACGATGACAGTTCATTGATTATTGAAGACTTATCTAGTCCTAATTGTTACGAGCATCAATCTGATCAAGCATTGATATCTGTTAAAGTGCCTATGACATGAAACCAATAATTCTTAAATTTTGTAATTGAAGGTGTATTGAAACTATTTTGGCATTTAAAATTTTCTGGCGAAAATATTCCGAAGGAATATTTAGCGATAAAATATCGTTTTCCTGTCAATATTTTTGTCCCGGGGACTGGGCCGAGTTTTGTATGTTGTGACGTCAAGTTGTGTTATTGCTAGTTGCTACGATAAGAGCAATAGAAAAACAGACATCGATTTTGCCCGAGATTTTAGAAATAAAAAAATGTCCAGTGATTCTGAAGAAAGCTTGGGAAATGCAAGCACTCTTGAGGAAGAAAACTCCGCGTCAGAAGGCGAAATTTCTTCGCATTTTGTTCCATACGAAGACGAACCGTTAGCTTCTGATTCAAGCGAAGTTGAAGATGACGATGAAGTAGACATCGATGGTCTAACAGCAGCAGTCCTAGCAGCCAGATACGAGAAAAGAGTTCCTTTCCGTGAATGGTGAGCTGTGAACAGAAATTCCGATTATTTGAGGTTAGATGGATTTGCATTTTGTCTCGCTAAATGTATTTTATTTTCATTTATAAAGGTGTCGATGCGAAAGTTGTAAGGACGAGACTCTGGCTGGAGCGTTGGAGTATCGCTGCTGTCACGAAGTCAACCAAGCAATCGGGATGCTAGTGTTTGATGGCTCGATAGAAAGAGTAAAGTGTGTAACTGAACACGAAGACTATAGCTCAATGTCCAATAGAGCAGTTCTTCTTCAAGTTGCTCCACTTGTAAAGGACAGAGATGGAAGAGGTTATCGTAGAAGGGCTGGGGTATCCGAGAACGAGTAAGTAAATAAAGTTTTTGATTTGATGTGACATTTCGGTTTTTAGTGTGTCTTTGCAGTTGGTCAGAACGTTTTGAAATAAAATCAACTTTACCGTTATCACGGCGATGCGTTGGTTGTTTATTCTATAAATACGTTATGAATGTTCATACTCAAGACGCATGAGGGGGAGGGGGGGAGGGGGGGTACTCCCAATAATTACATGATATATATGTGCGGCGGTCCAGGGTCCAGGTTTTTGGGCATTTTATTCTCTAATCCAGGTTAAATAAATGCATAAGTGATAAATTCCAAAAACAGGGTTCGGGTCTGAACATCTTGTCGCACTTACCTAACCATTTTTTAACAAAGTCCCCCCCCCCCCACCAGCTCTTTTAATTTAATTTACCCTCCCCCAACAGTCATGTATGTATTCTTCTGACTAAGGTTTTACTTTGCATTTCCAGGTTTGTTAGAGCTGTAGCTTACCGATGGCTTATAAGGTGGCTCTGTGGATATATGGGCTGGGAAAATACCAGACCCTTACCAGCATGTGTATATCATCACATCAGAACAAAATATGCGACTCAACAATCAAGAGGTTATGCAACTACTAATCAAAGGGAGTGACATACATTGAGAACAAAGAACAAAGTTATAAAAATCCCTCACTGTCGAGCTACACTGTATGTAGTCTCCTTTGCAGCCATCAGGGATTTTGTCATGCAAAGCTTGGATGACAAAATCCCTGATGGCTGCAAAGGAGACTACAGTGTATATAACTTGTCTTGTCAGCAGTAAGTTGTTTCTTCATTTAATATAATAAATTATAAGGCCTTGAAATAGATAAGGCGGCTTAAACAGGAAATAAGGCATATCAAAATTTAGAATATCAAGTAGATATGCTGCAGTTGCTCTTTGAATGACCACGCATAGGTTTTTTACACTTGGTGCAGACTCTTGATTTTCTTGTTGTGCTTGACTGTGTTATAATTGACTGTGCTATAATAGCTTGCTGCAGATCTTCCTGCTCTTCAGCTGTAAAGTAAAAGTGGACATGTACCTATTGATATTATTGCTCTAGATAAATGAAATAGTCCTTGTTTATATTTTTTTCTTTTATATCTTGAAAATACAAAGAGCCAAAGCCCAGCATAATTTATTATGATAGCCATTTTTCATGCCATAAATGATTATAATAAAGTATGATTATACCCATACCATTAAACCCTAATTCCAATAATTTATATAACTATAATATATACACTCGTTTGCAGAAACGTTGTACATGTAGTATACATTTACACAAATATCTTATGAGATACAAGATATCTAATGAGATGCAAAGTGTGAAACATCACTTATTTTCTTCTAATATATCTGAAACATCAATTTCAGATCAGTATCGCAATTTTGTGCTTAAACAGTTGTGTTTTAGCATGTCTAACATTTTGCATCTCATTAGATATTTGTATATATATATATATTTTTTCCTTCAATCAACGTCAATAAATTGTATATACTACAACATTTCTGTAATTGAGTGTAATTATAAATATAATATATAATTATATATTATATTATCAATCATATTCATAAATAATTCATGAGGAAAACACAATAGAAATCACAACTGTGGCAGAGCTTGTATATCTGATACAAAATCGTTTTGATTTGCATAGACTTAAAATTGGATGATGGGTGCTGAGCCCGAAAGCTTGGTAATAAATTTTACATTTACAAATGGTTGAAGATGCCATTTAATAATAATAATTGACATTACCAGCAGGGAATAACTGTGTGTTTATCATGCTGAACTTTTTCTTGTGAGCTTTCACAGCCTCTTCTTTTGACAATCTGTTTTCATATTGTTCTGTAAGTGTTCCAGGTACCATTGAACAGTATCTGTTATATATTTTCTCTCTTTCGACTTTGCCAAGACTAAAAAGTAACTTCTTCAATGCATCTACATAACCTACAAGTAGATATAGTTTTCCAGTTTTTCAGTTTTTCTTTATTTCACACACCATTATATTTACAATTTATATAGAATTTGGTTTAGAGGTTTTAATGTGTTATGGATGTTATACATTATTATTGGTTGAGGTGGAGTATGATATGATGAATTGTGCAGTCTCACCAAGGTGGTTCTGAATAATGTTGTTATTCCAATGTTTTGTTTTATAATCATTCAGAATACCACCTTCAATTTTACTGTTGGTTAAAGTAAGCTGGCAAACCATCTGTCATCGATAGAAGCCCCTTTCCCAGTCACCATGTGTGACCTCAATCATTTGGTCAGTCTTAGCTTTAGTATGAGGAATAATGAACTGCTGGACTTCATGATTTGTACTCACCATATGTAGGAGGGACAGTTAAAGTTCGAACAACTTCCTCACCAAGTTTATACTTTGGATACACTACTTTGTAATACTGTGTGCCATCAGCAGCAGTTTGTGCTCTCCTATGTAAATTTTCATTGAAATGCAAACTGGCTAGAATGTGTCTGTAGATAAAGAAGCAGATGTACTGTATTGTATTGTATGATCATTGTTATACATGTTCATGTACCTCAATATTTTAGACTGCGACCACTCTCTATCATGTCCACCAAGTAAGGTAATTAATATGATGGGAGATGGGTCCCTGTGAAATGTCCCTTTGTGTGAATTGAACTTCAAACACATATATGTATGTATATGAAAATTAATGCTTACCTGCAGACTGTACCCATCCATGAAAAATGTATCATCTTTGGGTGCCAGTGGTTGAGTGCAGAGTGTGGAAGCCCTCTAAACAGCTTGTTTGTGCCTCTGGTGATAATTTCTGAATGTCACCAATCAGAGAATTCTTTGACAACAGACTGGTTATTTTGTCATATGTTGCAGTTCCTGTAAACAGACCAGAGGTACATTTTTTTAACCAGCATATTACTGCTAGTACCAAAAAGTAAGCATGATTTATACTTTGTGTGGCTACTGACCTCGAAGAGGTGTAGCCACTATATAATGCCATCAAGTGTGTTAGTACATGTAAGTTCCTAATCTTTGGATAGTGTTCAGAGCCAATCAGTCAGTGGTTGACATGAGTCATGCATATTATAAGCAATAATTATTCAGGGTGAGGTTTAATTTACTATACATGTACCGTATCTATCATGCGAAAACCGAATTCAACAATAAATATTGCTTTATTGAACATTATAGCTTTATTTAGTTTGGTGATTACATGTAGATGTAAGAAAGCAAGTAAAATTGAAAAAAAGTATTGTTTCATGCTCTTTAATAGTTTTAGTATGGTTACTCTACTTAAAATCAAAATAATATAACTTGCCTATTTTTATCCACTTCCTTGGTTCGATGTCTCCATGGTTACATTCAGTGTAGTGGGGGTCTGGATGGTTACTGTGCTTGTTAGCCATATGTCGCAGAAACGACAACCACTTTGCAGAAATAAGGGCTCCAAACCCAGATTTGGTGGAAGTGGCACACCAGTATAAATGGTTTCTGATGGGCTTGATCCAGGGAGAAATTGCCTCACACCCTTTTTCTTTTGAAGCCTTTAGCAACACCTTAGTAATAGATCTAGCAATGTGCCAGATATCATAGAAATGTTTTGTACCAGGACAACATTCTCTTATCCATTTTGCAATGCTGCGATGGCGATCAGAGACAAAGATGGATACACCCAGACCAATATCTTCTTTTGCAACCCTCAAGCTCGGTTTGTGGACTACCACCAGTTTCATTAGCCTGTTGGAATATAATATCTCAAACTCATGTTTATTTTTCATGAATAAGCCCAACAACCAATCAGATCTCATCATTTGGACGTCAAGTGGATGCTTATTGATATATGATAAATACACATGCATTTTAATTACTGTACATGTACTTTCTATTGGTATTTACACCCTACTTCCCTCCACTTTCCTGAAAATAACTTATTCAAGAAATAAATCCATTCACATAGATATATTTGCCATCTGTATAAGAAGACGCATACTATTTTGGGACATTTGTAAAAAATTTATTTTTCACATACATGCACTTGCAACAATGTTTTCATATAAAAACATAATGTTTCATGGATTTAGAGTGATTTTTCTTTACCCATTAAGAGCAGGTCTATGAGAAAATCAAGCAAAGTTGGAAATGAAAATTTGTCACCCACCTTGAAATTTTGTGTGCAGGTAGACCACCCAGGGGGGTGCACAAAAACACCCCATGTTGGGGTCATCAAATGCATTGTTGCCATAGCAACGGCAATTGTTCGTTCTGGCCCATGTGCCACAAATTCAACCCAAAATGCCCTCCAGTAAAGGGTAAATGAATGAGGCTCGTTCTCCGGCGCATTTAAACCAATTTCATTCAAATTTGTTCCACAAGCAGGGCAACTCTTCTAGTTTAAAAAATGGTCAATCACTACAATTCGCTTTGAGTATTCGCTCAGAAAATCAGCACTTAACGAGGGACCATGTCGGCCATTTTGGTAGACATGAAAAACAGGTTAAACTCTTTGGCTGATATCTCCTAAAGTACGCTCTTCTAAGAAATGATACTTTTATCACAGCTTCTATAGACATTGATTTTTTAAATTCTACAAAAAGTTTTTTGGGGAAAATTATAATTTTACGGTGGGGGTTCGTACCATTTGAGGGAAATGGTCAAAATGTGAAAAATTAGTCTTGTTATAGCTCGATTATTTCACTCAGAAACTAATTTCATTTACTAAATATCACTATAAAGGCAATTCTTATTATCTCCTAAACACATTCAATCCAATTGTTGAAGGTCTGAAGACGCGAAGTCTGAGAAATAAATATTCATAAAAGACCTACCTTGCGAATTTGGTCACTTTTCACAATGTCGGTCTAATCAAGGTGATTTTACCCTGATTATTCCACATTCTTGGCCATACATGGTGCAGTCACTAACAGGCATGAAAACGCTCTAAATTACAACTTTAAGATGTCCAGATTAAGATAACCTTTGTTTATTCCGCTCACACAAACTGCACAGCTATCGACCAAGTCGTACCGAAGAGCGTAATATCATGACGATCACTTCAATCAAAGCAGGAAAATCCCTCCATAGAGCTGCATATATGATCCAAGCACTTTGTTACAGACAAAGCAAAACTCATGGTGTATCCTGATTACTGTTATGTGCTGAAATGTTGCCATTAAAACCTTTAAAACGACAGGAAAGTAGTTTCTTGTTCGTATTGTAAAAACCGGAAATGCCAACCGCTGACCGGAAATGAGACCACTTCGAAACAAAATACCCACCAATAAATCAAGAAAGACGTATTTTTATCTATTATATCCCCTGTTCAGGAGAGAGTGGCCAAAAACCATACCATGTCCAGCGGCACGTCCTGTATAGCCCATATATGGGAGTGCCCCTCCCCCGGGCACCAACTGCAGCGAACAACAGAGCGTCGTCAGTTCATCTACCGCAAAGTTAGTGCGTTGCTGTTGTAGAAAACTATGTCGTGAAGGGGTATAATGAGTGTTCTTTTTACGTTGAGGTTGAAGTTCCGCTTGAAGTAAAAGTTTTATTACATGTTTATTAGTTAACGTTGAGGTAGTTCGTTGAGCTATAATATTATAATTTCCAGGGGTGTAGCCAGGATTTTTTCGGAGTGACGCAAAATTGTGAAATTCACGAATTGTATACACTTCACCAGAAGTACATAACTAGTTATGTACTTCTAACTTCACTCAATTTAGCACCTACTGTTTCTTCTATAATTTTGGTTCGATGCAATTGTTGGGAGGCACAACTGATATGACGAGCGGCGAAGTCGCAAGCTGCTAGGTATAGGTCTCTGAAATGGCATTTCCTGCCTTCTGAAAATAGTTTCCAGACATATCTTACCAACTTTTACTTTATTTTACGAACTCCCAATAATTGTATGATTGAAAAAGCCCAATTTCAAGCACAAATAACTGATCCCTACAATCCATAGCGTGATAATATTCTGTTTTGTATTTGCCTTTTTTTCTTCTTTTTTCACTTTTTCTTTTTTCTAAAAGAAGCTGCTTTTTTTATTCAACAATTTTTTTAGCTACGCCCCTGATTTCTGTATGGGAGGCACAAGTCTTCAATAAAATATGTTGTGTGATATAGCACATCCACATTAAGTATTTCTAAGCATCGTTGAAAATCGATAATTATCGATCGATATGAAATCGATGGTAATCAATGAAAATGATAATAATAATAATAATAATAAATAAATAATAATAATAATAAATATTATCATAGTATATAAGACGAGGTTCTATACCTTCATTTCATTCCTTTGCGCACTTTATTCACTTACTTAGCGAAATTAAAACTATAATGCGTTATATCTTTAGCGAACTGAAGAGGTTGAGAAAACGAAACTAGTTTTTCGCTAAGTAAGTTAATAAAGTGCATAAAGGAATGAAATGAAGGTATAGAACCTCGTCTTATATACTATGACATTTACAAAGTCCAGTTTGGGGTCTCAGCAAAAGAAATATCAGAGAAATAAATATTATCGACTATCGGAATTATCGATTGGTATGGCCGGGTTTCAGTAAACTATTATAGATAGGCGAATTATTATTGTTTCGACTTAAAGAGTTTTTAAATATTTGATATCAATGGATAGATAAAAATACAGTCTTTCTTGATTTATTGGTGGTTATTTTGTTTCGAAGTGGTCTCATTTCCGGTCAGCGGTTGACATTTCCGGTGTTTACAATACGAACAAGAAACTACTTTCCTGTCGTTTTAAAGGTTTTAATGGCAACATTTCAGCACATAACAGTAATCAGGATACACCATGAGTTTTGCTTTGTCTGTAACAAAGTGCTTGGATCATATATGCAGCTATATGGAGGGATTGTCCTGCTTTGATTGAAGTGATCGTCATGATATTACGCTCTTCGGTACGACTTGGTCGATAGCTGTGCAGTTTGTGTGAGCGGAATAAACAAAGGTTATCTTAATCTGGACATCTTAAAGTTGTAATTTAGAGCGTTTTCATGCCTGTTAGTGACTGCACCATGTATGGCCAAGAATGTGGAATAATCAGGGTAAAATCACCTTGATTAGACCGACATTGTGAAAAGTGACCAAATTCGCAAGGTAGGTCTTTTATGAATATTTATTTCTCAGACTTCGCGTCTTCAGACCTTCAACAATTGGATTGAATGTGTTTAGGAGATAATAAGAATTGCCTTTATAGTGATATTTAGTAAATGAAATTAGTTTCTGAGTGAAATAATCGAGCTATAACAAGACTAATTTTTCACATTTTGACCATTTCCCTCAAATGGTACGAACCCCCACCGTAAAATTATAATTTTCCCCAAAAAACTTTTTGTAGAATTTAAAACATCAATGTCTATAGAAGCTGTGATAAAAGTATCATTTCTTAGAAGAGCGTACTTTAGGAGATATCAGCCAAAGAGTTTAACCTGTTTTTCATGTCTACCAAAATGGCCGACATGGTCCCTCGTTAAAGTGCATATCAGGGCTCGCTGGTTTCAATTTTAGAAGAAAGTTTACATCCAATAAAAATGATTTTTCAAGATAAATATTTCTAGCTTTCTAATCTCGATGCATTTTCGGTCGTTCAAAGTTGGCAAAAATGCATAAAATGGGCTCCCTTTGTAAAATATTTGGAGCAAGTCGGGAGTATGGTACCGAATTTGTGTGTGACGTCATCGCAGGGACTCTCGAAAGTGAAGTCAAGCAGAAATCAAGCAAATACACTACGCATCCTTTTAGTTTTTACACAAGTCAACTTTAGAATAGAGAAATAATATATATAGAAGAAGAAGATTATTATGATGCCAGATCGGTGTGTTGTTGGAGGTTGTGGCAACGAATCTAGCCGTGAGAAAGTAGTTTCTCTCAATACCTTACTTTGGAGACGATCGTCCCGAAGCAGTGAAGCGCCGAAAGAAGTGGATAGACTTCGTGCTTCGAAGGAGAAAGAAATGGACTGCGACCAAGATGTCTACAATTTGTTCTGACCATTTCAAAACCGAAGATTTCGCTCGGCAATTTGTTACAATTCCTGGTCAATCGGCACAAAATTTCCAAAGATTAGTCCGTGACAACATTGGTATTGGTCTTCCAGGGAAGAAACACAACTGTCGATTTCTTTACAACAGTAACATTCGCTTGCATTTAAAAGTAGCCCGACTTGACAATTGCCACATTTGCACCTTTGGAAGTAAGGGATTCTTATTTTAATTCACATGTTTCGGAAAATGATGAAAGACAATTGATCGACGACTCAGGGGACTTAAGGCACGGGTCCAGCAACAAAATTGACTAAAATCGATTAAAAAATCATAAAAAAGAAACTAAGAGATGAAATATATTGAAACTTAGGAGTGAGTCAGGGATACCCCTCTTCTTCATTACCCGCTGAAAATGTGACCTTTGACCTGTCACGTGAGTGTTATTTGAGCCAAAATAGCTTTGAAAAACATGGTCCTCTTTAATGCTTCGGGAGTATCGGAAAATTACTTACATTACAATACGAATTTAGTTTATCACTTAGTCTGTATACTGGTTATTGTCGCTGCAATTAGAAAACTAGGAATAATTAAGTAAGGAAATAATTAGAATGACTGATACATTTCGTTATTGACATTTTCATTATGTCCGTAAATTATCCCTCAAAAATAGAGTCAAAACCACAAATTTTGCAAGATTTCTAATTGGCACGAGCTAGATTGGTCTCTATAGAACATTTTCAATTGGAGTATAAGAACAGAACTGCAAAAAATGCCGTAGTCCGAGGCCCAAGTACATGCTTTATATCGTAACATCGAACGGATTGCCAAACTACAAACCGTAAGCCCGCTGTACGCATAATTAACTCAGCGGTAAGTTGTACAAGGGCAGATTAACCAATCAGAAGCAGGGTTGCCGAGGAAAGAAGATGGCGGACGAAGTGAAGCTGTTTTGCTCGCTCAGAGGGTATAATCATCAACTTTCTTATAGTTACATTTTAGATAATAGCTTCATGATTACAATGTACAGAAAGATAAACTCAATCTCTGCAATATACCGGTTATTGAGCCATTTGTATCATGTGAACAATAAGATAAGTCGATACGAAACAGTAAATAAACAGTATTTATGCAAAGTTCTTTGTCGTTTTGCAATACTTATTTGACAGTGCTTTTAGTCGGACAGTCATTATTATCTGATAGGTATATAGAATTACAACGATTTCCTGTGTACGTAACATACATTTTGGCGCAAAATTATCAATTGAATGCGAGTTCCGTACATACAAGTGAAGCTTAAAGTATATATTTCTAGTATACTCTTGATGTGTCGCACATTTCTAAATCCAAAGACCTGCGGCTTTGGAAAAGTTGCTGCTCTCTTTGCTGCAAAACAATCGAGGCAGTTAAAACGAGAAGAACATGAAGGAAAAGCTAAATTTTGCGCGCGAGTTCAACAACTGCATTACACAACGTTCAGAGAAATATTTCAGAGTCGAAGAGATGACTTCTTGGTTGAAGACTTCAATAAGAAGTTCAATGCTCTGCAAGCAGCAATAAACAATTGGAGTCCGCGGAAAAGACAAGACAAAGAAACAATTCTTAAAGCAGTTTTCAGTAGACAACTGGATCCAACTCTCCGATGCCAAAAAGCGGGAACACACACTGTTCGATTGCAAAGGCTGTCACCAAACCTTCAGCAAAACCCAGTCCTTATTTCCTGTGAGGTCTCTACGGTTGAAAGCTAAAGAAAAGGAAAATCCCTTTGTTATTGCTCGGACTTTGGGAGAAGACTTAACCAAACAGAACCAGTTGCCAAGCAAGACAGCCGTCAAGCAAACTGCACAAAGTTTATATGAATCCATCAACCATGTTTTCAAGAGTGTATCTGGTGGAGTTACATTTGCAGAGGCTCTTACAAAGGTCCCTGAAACCAACCTAAAAATGAAGCCAACAAAAAATGTGAGACAAAAAATGTCAGGAGAAATATACTAACAGAAGCTAAGAAAAACACAGAAGCAAAATGGAAGGAAACGTCTCTTGTTAGGTAAGTACTATTAAATAAATATGACAAATTTTACAATGGAGGTGGGTGGGTGGACAAGCTTGGACAAGGGGGATGGTGGTTGAATATTCTATATATTATAAAACAAAAAATACAGTCACATACTGTACAAATGTATATAAATTGAATTAGGTCTCACTTTTATATACATTGTACATACATGTACATGTCACATGTATATACAATGTATTTCTAGAATTTTAAGGGTTTAATTAAAATTGTTCAAACATTAATTAATGTCAATATTTACTAGGTGTTTAGGAAATAGACAGTCTTTCAAGGCACGCCAGCGTGAGAGACTGGCAATGTCTTTTGAAAGCAGAAGAGCAGCAGAGGAACGTCTCAGAGCAAAAGTTCAAGCAACACAGTGTCAAAAAAAGAAGGACCACACTGGCACCATCAAAGACATCAACTGGGATAAAGAAAAACTCAAACAAGAAGTAGATGGGTATGAAGATGGAGTAAAGATCAATTGGAGTGACTTGGCAAGAAAGTATGACATAAAAAACAAATCAGGAAATTCTGCAAAAAATGGTGGACAGATAGCACAGCAGTATCTTGTGAATGAAGGGGTGAATGTGCATAGGTTCAAGAGGCAGCATGATGAATCAAACAAAGAGAACAAGATAAGAAGAAAGAAATTGCGTGGGCTAGGGGGTAGGTACATGTACTACATGTATAGTTGTAGTTCAAAATGATCTTTGGTTCAATTTGAATTGAACTGGTTTAATTTAAATTGAACTGGTTTAATTTAAATTGAACTGGTTTAATTTAAATTGAACCAGTTCAAGTTTAGGGTTAGTATTAGGGAAGACTTTATAGTAATCAAGTACCTTGGGGTTAGGTTTAGGGTTAGTATTAGGGAAGACTATACAGTAATGAAGTACCTTGCATTGGGGTATTAATATTAAAAAAAAAATGCTAATTAGATATTAGTTGTAGATATAGACAGACAGACAGACAGACAGACAGACAGACAGACAGACAGACAGACAGACAGACAGACAGACAGACAGACAGTTAGGTAGAGATGAGAGGGGAGAAGATAGAGAGAGAGAGAAGGGAGGGAGGTCAAAATTATTTAGTTCTTTTTGAGGACCCCCCCCCCTCCTCCTCCCCTAAAATTCCAAATTAAACCAGTTCAATTTAAATTAAACCAGTTCAATTTAAATTAAACCAGTTCAATTTAAATTTTAAATTGAACCGGTTTAATTTAAATTGAACTGGTTTAATTTAAATTGAACCAAGGAATCATTTTAAACTACAACATATACATGCAGTTTACTGCAGCACAATGTTGGAATATTGTTTGCAATGTACAATGCCATACATTACAGACAGTTATTAATTAAACTTGAAGTTTTCATTCATACATTGTAATTTAATTTAAATTATAATGTTGTGATTTTATTGTAGGTGAGATTTCACTTCCAACCCCAGAAACCAACGAAGAGCTGAAAAAACACCTTGAAATTGAAAATACAGAAAGGAGAGTATAGTTTAGGGGAACTTATTGTTCCAAAAAAATACAAAAAGATGGTGATTGATCAAAATGGTAACATTCAAACACAAGAATTTACAGTTGAAGGGAGAAAAAATCCTCTTGATGAAATTAGAAAGAAGATGTTATTGAAGCATAAAAAATTCATACGACAACATCCAGATGAATATTATGATGAAATGACAAGACTTAGAGTTGTGGAGTGCCTAAAGGCAATTAATGAATTTGATGATACTGAGGGACTGACTGTTATGAGGAGAAAGTTAAAAAGAATGCAAAGGCAACGACACCTAATGTTATGGCATGACCACTCGACCGTAACAAATCATGGACACTTGGTATTTATGGTTGCAAGCATCTATGATCCTGCATTGTACCTAACCAATGATGAATACTTCCAAAGTACAGGTGTATTGGTTGACATCCAAACAGAAGTGGAGAAACCTGAAATCTACATTGTAGGTAGATGCAGGAGCAGTGATACAGAGCAGCTTGCTTATGTAGACACCCGTTGTGAATGCCTTAGAGGACTATCCCAGCATCTTGATATTATCCCTGGGGTCGCCATCAGTGATGTCATGCGATTCTTTAAAGGAGATGGACCTGCTGTGGCATTCGAGTCAGGACAACAGAAAGGAGGGCATTATTTTTGCTCAGTGTGTGGAATGCATGCAGTGATGAGTGACATGCTTGACCATGTCTTCAGATGTCGACATGTTTCACTTAAAGACAAGCAGCAACTGATACTAAAAGGGCCATCTGGAAGACAAAATTCTCTACTCAAAATACCAAAGCCTCTCCAAAATCTAAATAAAGAAGAATTATACTCAGAGCTTAGGTCAAGAGAAATATATCCTGACACAGATGTATCAAAATCCAATTTAAAGAAAGAGTTAGCTACACATCTACAAGGGGTTCAAAGAGTGCCAGCACTCCTTTACAGCAGCTCAACTAGTTCATTTCAAGACCATTCAATTGACTCATATGAAGCTCTGGCATGTGAGCCTATGCATGATGATATATCTAACCACATTGGAAATATACTTGAGGAGCTCCCTAACCACATTACAAAAGAGCAGAAAGTTATTTTTAACGAAATATATGAATTTACTTTGGGAGGAAAGGAAACAAAACGAGCTACAGATCACAGATATGCAATAATCATGTTTGCAAAGAGATTAAAGGGGTGTTGACAGAAACACAACAATTACTTCTCAATACAGTGGTCGAAATGCAAGATATTTTGTACAGTGATGACAACAATAGATGTCCACGTTTAATATTAAGATACCATAACCTATCATTCATGCACTTTCTGATGTGTACACTTGAGTTTGGCTCAAAACCTGCAGCTTTAACAGCAAGAAAGCTTTATGGCAAATACCTACACAATCTTGTATCACATCAGGCAATCCAATTAAGAATCATTTCTGGCACAGCATCAAATGCAGAAAATGAGGAGAGAGTCTTTAATGCCATAAAAGGTATTACAAATACCACATCAAATTACAGGCCTTCCCATGTCATTAGCAATATATTTTTAAGATTGCAAGCAGAAGAGGAACTTGGATGCCAAAAGGATTGCATTGGCAAACAAAATAACCTGATATCCAAGTCAGCTGCATCCATGCAGTTTCCGAACACTATCATACCCAGCTATATACTAGAAGATAAAAAGTACAGCAGCTGGTGGCAGGCACACCTGGAACGAATTAGTGATTTTCTTTTGCCTGGAGAGGGAGTATGGTGGAAATATGTCCCTGAATTTAATGAAGTAGAATTTTTTGATGCTGCCTCAGAGCCCTGTTCGAGAGAGGAAGGCCCACTACTACATCACTTTCGCTCAAGTAGCCTTAAACTAGAAGAGAGCTACCTAGCCGGTTGTTGGGATCAGTGCATCCAGCAAAGCATTCCAATTCCTGCACATTTCCTTTACCAGCCAAATGCTGATGGTGCAGGTATTCGAAAGACAACTGGCTATTTATCAGACCAATACAACATTGGTGATTATGAAGAATTAGATGATGGCTACTTTCATCAGCAACAGTCCATCATTGGTCAGGATGATTTGGATTCAGAGGAAGATCACAATGAGATGGTAGAAGGTGTGTGTTTAGTTCAAGATCAAGAATTGTGCTTTGATGATCCCATCCCAGTTGAAACCAATAAAGACCAAGATAAAACTCTAGAGCAAGGAATACATATTGATCAAGATCAAACAACATCTACATATACCCCAAATCAACCCAACCAAGATATCTCAATAGCCACTCCCTCATGTAGTAATTCATCTCACCTCTGCCAAGTAAATCCAACTTGTGAACCATCCTTAGTCAACACTACTTGTAATCCTGAAACAAGAATAAATACTGATTCAACATCACTAAAGACACAGCTTGGAAAAGCAGTTGAAGTTGTCCTGGGGCCAATAAAAGATGTTTTTAAATTTGATTCTTCACGTGCCATTTTCAAAAGGAATACAAAAAGCAAAGATGCTGTGAAAGGTTATGAAAGCCAGCTAGCTCTTATCCAGACCAAAGTCTTAGCAAAAGAAAGAGAAATTAAAAAATGTTTGAATGAGTGGGAAAAACAGTTCTTTTTAAAGTTTAACTGTAGAATTCCAACGCCAGATGAAATGAAGAAAGACAAAACTGCTTCAAAATATTTAAAACAATTGAAGTATTCAGAGGCCCTCTTAAAGGAATGGAAAATTTCTTTATAAAAATAATGTCTCCTTGATCTCAGATTTATTTTATTTATTGAAGCAACATATAATTTTTCTAAATTACAAATTACTTACAGTGATATGTGCTGTATATTATTATCTGTTGTAAATAGTTGTATATTTATGTTTTTACCCCACACCATGATCAGCTTTAAAGTTCAATCATAGTATATGTATGTCTACTATTCACATGTAGTCAGCATGTGAATTAATTTTATACACTCATTTTGATAAAGTTAGTCATCCGGTAAAGCTTCGAAGGTGAGACCGATGAGAAGCATGGGTATACATTTTAACCAACCCAGGATCCTCATTCTTTACGGGTGACTAACTTTATCAAAATGAATGCATATTGGCTAGAAAATAAAGTACTTACCTTTCAGTCTGTATATAAATATACTGAACAGTACATAAGTATTAACTTACATATTTTTATACATTGTATAAATGGGATATTTGCTATTGTTAATGGGCATAGAACTTGTTATGTAACACTAACAGCAGTAACATGCAGTCACCTATGCATGGCCGTTGGGTAGTTTTAACTGGTTAATAAAATATTGTGGTGTCAAAGTCAACTCACAATAGCTATAAGCTTAAGTCTTAATGAAACAGGTTTTAGTCAGGAAAGAGGGAGAACATAAGCTTAAAAGTAACTTAAGCTTAATACATGTATCATATGATATTCAATGTACAATAAACAAGTCTACAAGTTATTTTAAATAAGAACAGAAAAATATCAATCCATATACTTAAAGAATAGTGTGTTTTCTGTAGTGATCATTGCAAATAAACCATGCGATAACAATTTATTTTGATCGCGTATAACTTAAATTTTCTCTAAGAAAACATGATCAAAGTCGATTTATAGAATCGGATCCTTCAAGTTCTACACTTGAACGTCGGCAAGTGTGTTGATTTCGTATTTCTTAAATTAAATTAATGAATTGTTTCAGAAAAACAGTTAGGAGCACTACAGAAAAGTAAGTTATAGCAATGATAGTACATGGTGAAACAGTCCGTGACTCCCGTGGCGTGAGCCGTCGTGAATATTTAGAACGTTTTTTACATCAACTAACATCAACAACGAACATTTAAATTGCATTTGTCAAAGGTGTAATATATACTCACCTAAACCAGCAGTCGATATTCAAAATAAATTTCCCATCAGTACATAGATAGCCAAAGAAACTCCAATGATACGCGAAGTCGTGACAACTATGGCCGCCATTTATACAGGGTTACTCGGGGCAACCAATGTAGCCTCGTTTTAGAGAAATGCATAATGAGCATCGCTGGGGGGCTTTTAAAGGTTTTGACCCGTGCCTTAAGTCCCCTGAGGAGTCGGCAATCCAAGTCTTACCACGAATCTAATGATATAGTGCCGTCGAGACGTCTCTTAAATTCTTCCTCTTGGTTTTCTTTTTCTTCTTGTTCCTTGTTGTACTGCAACAACCACTCTTTATCAGCGATCGGTTCGTCACTGTAAGGAATCCAGTCATTGCCAAGATCTCTCAAGTCATACGCATCGTTTACTTGGACATGTTCGTGTTCCATTTCTAGAACGTACTTGCTTTCTTCATTAAAATCTAAGACAGAGCTACTTTCAGAGCATTCAGAGCTACTTTCAGAGCAACCTGACATGATTTCGAAGGCAAATACTCTTCATATGCTAAAGAATCTCAAGCGAACACCAATGATTTTGTAGTGTCGAACCGTGTCTTTGCAATGTTTACAACAAACGAGTCCCTGCGATGACGTCACACAAAAACTAGACCCAGACTCCCGCAACGCTCGGGATTTTATCGCTATTCGCAAAGTTTGAACGCTCAAAAAAAATATAAATCGCTACAGAATCGAATACTTTTTAAGAACTATATACTTTTTAGGGTTAGAACTTTCATATCCAATAGTAATCAGCGAGTCCTGATATGCACTTTAAGTGCTGATTTTCTGAGCGAATACTCAAAGCGAATTGTACTGATTGACCATTTTTAAAACTAGAAGAGTTGCCCTGCTTGTGGAACAAATTTGAATGAAATTGGTTTAAATGCGCCGGAGAACGAGCCTCATTCATTTACCCTTTACTGGAGGGCATTTTGGGTTGAATTTGTGGCACATGGGCCAGAACGAACAATTGCCGTTGCTATGGCAACAATGCATTTGATGACCCCAACATGGGGTGTTTTTGTGCACCCCCCTGGGTGGTCTACCTGCACACAAAATTTCAAGGTGGGTGACAAATTTTCATTTCCAACTTTGCTTGATTTTCTCATACACCTGCTCTTAAATAGTTAGTAGCATAATAGTAGAGTATAAACACTAAAACCGTGCAATGTTTGGCACTAAATGAACAATATCATTTTCACTATTTAATAATAAACATATTAGTACTACATGTATATACATTTAGTGCTATTTATGTTGCATGTGCTTAGTGTGTGTACAACACATATATGTTGTAATTGTAATATATCCAGACAACAAGCTACAAACTATAAGTTTGTGTTTCAGGGATAAGTAAAATCACTCTATGGGTTGGATTCTACCCCAGGGATTCTACACACATTACATGCTAACCTGTACTACTTCAAAGTGACAAACTTTCATCAGGGTGGAACAGAACATCGTATACACCCCATACTTTGCAGAATGGCCCATGGAGTCAAATCTGCCATCTCCTGCCCATATGACATCTTTCATGTGTTTTAACTTACAAAAGGAATCATTCTGAAATGACTCCCAGTGACTGAGAACAATGGGAAACAAAAAGTGCCTCTGATGTCTGAAGAAATTTCTTGCAGAGTACACAGAAAGGGCCATATGCCGAAACACGAGCAAAATTTTACTTATTGAGGCCCCAGCTGACAGCACAGCAAAGCTTAAAAGCAGATTGGCTGCAGGGTATCGCCCATTCACCAATGGCTGCGACCTCCATGAAAAACCATCTAAACAATTGGAGCAGGTTTGTTTCACAGTCACCATTGTTCCATTGGATACCATGGAAACAGTAGGCTTATCTTTTTACAGTTAAAGCAGAATGTTGAAAATAGGCTAAGCAACATTTGATAGAAGACAATGAATTTTGGTTCATCATAAACTGGAGTTTCAGGATCAAATCTGAAAAAAAATACAGAATTATCAGACAATACTAGCATAATATTATATTATTATTTCTGCCCTAAGATTGCAAAATGTGATGTGAACTGTATTATTTATTCTACATTATTGCAGTGGTATTACTTGCTACCATAAACACTCACCTGACGTTTCTTTGAGAGGAATAATCTTCTTCTTCATCATCAACATTGCTGTCTTCTGTTGTTTCCTCCATTGAAGAATAAACACTTTCTAACCCATATTCGGACCCCTCCTCAGACCCCTCCTGTTCAGACTCTTCATTGATGGATAATGGAGAAGGATTATCTTCGATTGTAGTGGCTTTGAGGTCTTCTTCCTCAGTACAAGTATCACCCTCTGTCTCAACTACTCTCTGTTAAAGAAACCAAGACACATCAGTGTATTAATTTATCAGTTTACATCATATTTTCATATGCACTGGGAAATTGTTACAATTAACTTTCTAAATTAAACTTAGTACGTACACATTTTAGTTCTTTGTTTATTTGTTTTAGTTCAACTACTTTTCTTCGTAGACGGCGATTACTTTTCTTGAGGGAAGCAATTTTTTTATTATCAACACTCATACTGCTCGGTGGCTTTGTGCTTGCTGTACGACTCAAAAGCGGTGTACTTGGTCTTGGTTGATCATGAACAGCGTGAGATGGCCCTTCATCGTGACTCGTTGGTTCGTTTGATGTTGGATCTTCTTGTCTTGCCCTTTTGCCATTGTCATGTTGAAAAGTAGCAATTAGAGCTTCTCGTTTAAGCTGTGAAATAAAAGAAGAAGAGGAAGACAAATTAAACTTGTGTTTATATTCTTTGACATAAGAATAAGAGCGAGAAATTTTCACTTACGCGTCGTTTTGAACGCTTCGAAATCGTCTCCATCCCAGTTGGTATTACTGTATCACGAGTGGGAATGGAACCTCTTATTAGCACTCGATTCATCTTGAGACCTTCATCGTTGGAATACCTTCTTTCATAGCAAGTTTGTTCAAAGTGGGCTGAGCACAAGACAGCGTATTTGTTTACGGGTTCGGCAAAGTCGACTCTATGCCGTTGCACAAATTTCACCCACTTTTTACGAACATTGGGGTCCTTAGGAAACTGATGCACAGTCATTCCTTCAGTATATGAATTGTTTCGACAGCTCATGTTGTTTGGTGCACCAGCTACGCAGAATCGTCCTCCTTTTCGACGTTTTTCTTTTCGGTCCGCCATATTGTCTTACGGCCAACAACATCAATAACACAACTTGACGTCATAGATCGAAGTCACGTGATATTTTGGCCGCGCGCGAATATGGACAATTTTAAGCCTCTGAGGCGCGTATTTCAAAGCTAATAACAATTCGCCAATAACAATTTTCGAAATTCAACCTGTCAGATCTTTTAGTATATATATCAAGCTTCACAAAACTGCATAAATTGATTTCATGTCATAGGCACTTTAAGGGTAGACTGCGTAAAGCCATACAGAGCTGGATAGATATTCATACATCCCAGTATATTCTAGATGTCATTAATTGCGGCTACAAGTTGCCTTTGCTTGATTTACCAGCGTCATTTGTAGGAAAAATAACAAGTCAGCGCTAAGGGAATTCATTTTTGTTGAGGATTCTATTTCTGATTTGCTTGATCTTGGATGTATTAACGAAGTCTATTATCCGCCTGATATCATCAATCCTCTTTCCGTTTCTATTCAGAAATCAGGGAAAAAGAGACTCATTCTAGATCTTCGTCACGTCAATAAATACATTTATAAGAATAAGTTCAGATGCGAAGACCTCACAGTTGCTAAAGAGATTCTTCATCCTGGAGATTTCATGTTCACTTTTGACCTTAAGTCGGGCTATCACCATGTTGACATGTTTCAAGATCATCGAAAGTTTCTCTCCTTTGCTTGGGTCTTTTCAGATGGCCGTACCAGATATGTTCAATTCTCAGTCCTTCCTTTTGGCCTTAGTTCAGCTCCATATTTGTTCACCACATTATTAAAACCTTTGGTTAAGAAGTGGAGATCACAAGGAGTTACAATACTAGTTTATCTCGATGATGGCCTTGGTGCTGCTTCCGATTATCATAAAGCCAAGATTATCAGTTTACAGATTCACGCTGATTTATTGAAATTTGGTTTTCTCCCCAATGAGCAGAAGTCCCACTGGGACCCTACACAAACTGTTACTTACCTAGGAACTATCATCAACACTTCTGATTGTTCTATTGCTGCTACTGACAAAAGGATTAATGGTCTTCAGAAAGATTTGGATGACATTTTGTCTTCTGGTGTTTTTTCAGTTCAAGTCCATTGCAGCTACATGTGGTAGAATTATTTCCCTTGGAAATTGCGTAGGAAACGTCACTAGATTACTGACTAGAAATCTATTTGCCATTATTAATTCTAGAGCATCGTGGAATTCCTTCATCAGCCTTACTCCTCAAGCCTTGAGTGAACTTAATTTTTGGAACGTTAATATCAGTCATCTTAATGGTATTCCTCTTTGGCCTGTTCAAACCAAACCGAGCAAAGTTATTTATTCTGATGCCTCCAGTTCCGGTTGTGGTAGTATAATTGATATCGACGGCAAAGTTTCACATCAGAATTGGTCCGAATTCTCTACCTACAGAGAATTGTTAGCTGTTTTTCTTTCTCTAAAGGCTTTTCAAGTTGTTTTGAAATCACAGTTAGTGTTGTGGTATACCGACAATAAGAACATTGTTTCAATTATTAATCATGGTTCTAAAGTACCGCTCCTACAAGAAATTGCCCTAGATATTCATCAGATTTGCCTTTTACACGCTATCAGTTTGGATATGCAGTGGATCCCCAGAGATCTCAACACTAGAGCAGATGAAGTCAGCAGAATAATAGATTTCGATGATTATTCAATCCATGACGGTGTTTTCTACGATCTCGACGCCTTGTGGGGCCCACATAATTTTGATCGATTCGCTTGTCACTACAATGCTAAACTGCCATTATTCAATTCGAAGTTTTATCAGCCGGGTTCAAGCGGTGTCAATGCTTTTTCCCAAGATTGGTCCAATTATAACAATTGGTTATGTCCACCTGTCTACCTGACTACAAAGGTCATTAAACACTTGAAGATCTGCAGTGCCAAGGGTACATTAATCGTGCCTATGTGGAAATCTGCCCATTTTTGGCCCATCCTTTGTCCTGATGGAGTTCACTTGAATGATTTCATCCATGATTGGCGTGTCCTTCCACAGATTCCAAACCTCTTTATCAGAGGCAAGGCCAAGAACTGCATATTTGGTTCCAAATCCTTGACTTTTGTAGTATTAGCTTTAAGAATTGATTTTGGTATTCCTCCCAGAATGATCCTCGAGCTCACAGATTGTGCTACTGGATAATAGATTAGCAATGTGTGTTTGTAGAATATTCAGTACTGATCGCCAAAGTGGATACCTATTATTGCTGGATAACGAATTAGCAATTGTGTGTTGTTTATAATATTATTGCAAGGTGCATATCCATAATTACTGGATAATGAATTAATAATAGTGTGTCAATGTATATTATTATCGCAAAGTGCATGCCCATAAGTGGCCCAAGATAGAGACCGTGGATGGTCGCGTTGTTTACAATTGCCTAAGCCCAAGTGCTTGATGTTGCCAAGATATGGTTTGCCTATATTATCTAATAAAATTATTCTTGTCCGTTATTAACTTTTGCTATTCTCTTTCTACCTTGTTTTTTATTTATTCTCCAGATATTTTTTCCAATGAGTTCTGGTCTGCTGCACTGTTACCCGAAGATCCTGTTATCAACCGTCTCAAAGAAAATCTGAAGATCACTGTATTGTCTTCTCGAGCCAAGGGTACAACTGATGGCTATCTGCGATCTTTGGCTATTATTTTTAATTTCGATTTAGGCGCTCTTCAAGTTACTGAAAATTAGCATAAATCGAAACATTTCCCCGCCAAATCTTCATTGTAATTGACGAGTCCGGAGGAAAGAAAATGCCTTAGATAAATGTCATGTAATATTTGATCAATGTTATCAAATGATAAATATCAGAAGAGGCGATACCCGATACCTCTTTGTAGACTATACTGATTTTCCCGCGAAATAAAATACTAGTAACATAAACATCCTCATAGTAGGGATTCAATAGCTGTAGACATATCAACCGTTTAGCTAGGTAGAGCAAATTACTACTTCTTACACACTCTCTCTATGATATAAACCCAGTTAAATACTGTTGTAATTGAAACCGGCCCTGTGACAACTGGCTTTTAATTATTCACATATATGTGTCACGTAAGAAGCATATAAATATATTTACTTTGAACGGATTCACTCTACGAATTGTGCCTATTTATATGGCTATTGGCATCTTTCTTTTAACAGAAAAACAACGGCACCATAGTAAATAATATAACCAAGAAACTTTATTCTCGATGCAAATCAGCGGCCATCAATATTGTACCAATACCGTAGCTGTCAATTGATTTTAGCCAGATCTAGAAGCGTGCATTGTGTTTGAAGTCTCAGTTAGCGACAGTCTCAGCTCAGCGATGAATATGTCTGTATCTTGTTCCTTTGCCTCGGATAATTTCCCCTGTAGCACAGTCGGACATGGGTCAGCAATTGTCCCTTTGTTGAGCTGCAATGACGACATGGATATTCACCTTGGTTCACTTGGTTTAAGAAAGCGTTTAGAGAATGTTGTCACCGAGAGAGATTTGATTCTTAATCGAGCAGGCCATTTCGATCTTGAAATCAAGGACACAGAAGCTATGACGATATGCCCAAAGCATAGAAGAGACTTAACTGTTAATTGGCCAGGTCGTAAAAGGAGCACTTGCTCTTATCCGACGCACATAGGTCAGCGCAAACAGTTGAAGCAGCCACGTCGCGTTAATATCAGTATGTCTAAAGAAATATTCTCCCTTCATGGCGCCGTGGTTCCTGTTGGTTCAGGTTTGTGAAATAGCCTTCTGTTTGATAGTTTGATAGTCGTACAGGTTTATTTTAGTTTTAACGTCTGTTTTAGTTTAGTTTGTATCTTCACGATGTTTGTAATACAACCCACCTTCTCGTATTCTTCTACACTCCACCCCCATCCCACACACACCCTGTTGCGGGGGGGGGGGGGGGGGGGGGGGGGGGGGGGGCGGGGTGCGGAGGGTTATTGGTATTTTACCTATATCTCTTAGATACTGCCGTTATAAAAAGGATAGCAGGAATAATTTAATTATCAAAAATGGTAGGTTTTGATTTAATTTCTTAAATATTTCAGCTGTATGTTCAACTTGTCGAACATGCCACTACAAAGCTCGAGATAATAAGGCATCACTGCAAAATAAAGAAACTGAACAACATGCGGTAGGTAGACACGGCTTAAAAACCGCACGCATGCGCATTAGGATCATGAAAATTCGAAAACAAAATGGCGGACGAAGACGGCGTCTCTAAAAATCAACTTCATGGAGATATAAACCCAATAATTTAAGCTCTTCTCACGAAGAGAGTCAAACCAGGGAAAGGTTATTAACTTATCTACCTGTCTGAAGTACTCGAGGTTCCAAGAGATTTGCAGTTTTTAAAATCAAAGACGGTAAACGTAGCCATCTTCACGGACATAGTCGGTTCTTGGAAATTCGACATCGCCTTACATTTTACCCAGACTTAAGGTCAGGTTTGCAGACATAAGGGTTTTGATGTGCTCAAAATACTTTTAAGGCCTTTACTTATAACATATCAAAAACCCACTTTTTTTCATCGATGACCCATTTTTGTAATTTGCATTTGAAGTTTGGTTATTCATGCAGTCGACAAAACGTAAACAAATCGAGTAGTTTGTGGTACAGTCGTTTTAAAGAAGTGATTCCTAGCGCCCAAAGTTGTAAATTATTGATTCAAAAACCTATTGTTTACTTCAAACTGGACGCACACAGGGATCCCAACATCATTGTGTATGGTCTTAAGACATAATAAACTTTGTTTGGCCTTACAAAGTTCGTACAAATCATTTTATTTGTGGAAAATATCTATGATCATTGCCACCACGATTCTGAAAGATGCCAGGGATATTATTAAATTGTACAAGATTAGGCCTGATTACACTCAGGATGTAGGTATTAAACCATGCCACACAAAACAGGTTTGTACTCAAAAAGGTACAACTTTGCTGAGGGTGTATACAGTACTGCCAAATGTTATTAGGACGATATATAAAATCAGCATCAATGATTCCTGGAAGCCAAAGGCATGCAAACACCATTAGAACACCTTCAGTAATTGGTTTATGTTCAACGAGTCACATTTTGACAATAGTATGACATTCTAGGGGTTTAAAATCTCGACTTTGGAATACTACAGTACAAAATAGAGCCTTAAGACTTCACCCTGTACTATAGACTCTAAAAATGTGAGACATGGACAGGAGAAAATTGAGATATTGAGATCTGGTTAAATAATGCAATTGAAAGGCTCTGTGCAAGAATAACGTAAGCGACCTCGGATCAAAGCCTAAATTATCCTAACTTGTTCTTTGAATTTCAAAGGAGAATTTGGGTTTTGATCACAAGTCACTTACTCTGTTCTTGCAGGGACCCCTTCAATTCTCAAGGACCATTTTGCCACCCCTCATTCTGGAGAGCATGCGTTTGGTTCGGCCAGTCCCTCTCTTGCATACCCTAAGAGTCAATGATAATGCACAAAGGTTTGTTCAGGTGGCTATGGGGACAGGGGTTTGCTATTTTTCTTGTATATATATTACATATGTTGTATATATGACATAGAGTCGTTAAATCAGGTTGTATGGCCGGGTTTAATAAACAATGAATACAACTGGTTTGTGGAATTTACAGTGTTGATCATCAGATAGAACTCTACAAGAGGCTAAGTGACATTCTATATAATGCAAGACACAGTTTAAATTCCAAACTGCCTTACAATATGACAGGATATGGTGTTATATCTACAAATAATTTTATCAACAAAATTACTCTGAAGCACAAGGAAATTGTTTGATAAAAATATTTTAAATATGCAGAGTGAAATGCATGTACTCTATAATATTCCACTTGTGAGTCCTTGTCCATTTGAAATACATGTAGATTTTTATTTCAAAAAGTCATGCAGTACACAAAAAATCAGGGTTGATCTACATTGTAAAATGTTTTATGAACTACACGGTATAACTATATTGATATCTTGAATACACAAGAGACAAGAAAATTGGTTTGAGATAAAAAATGTATTGATTTTGTCAGTGGAAATATTGGAATTTTATTTGGTATATGGTCTCAGGTAGTTATGGTAATTAAGCAAGAACATGTTTATTAGTAAGAATTAAACTGACTTTTATTGTGAAACAAAACATCTACCAATTCGTAACTGAGGTAAATAAAACAATGACTGTGTACCTGTTGATATTATTTATACATGTATATGTAATAAATTATTGGTATGTAGTGTTGTACTACATGTAGCTGATAGCATTTGGTTCAACATCTTGCCCATTCCATACTGTGGCTCATATGTTCAAAATGACTTGCTCTGTAGCCTTCAATTTTCACTTTTTAATTATATGGTCAGTAAATATACCCCAAACAATGAACAAAATGACATGGTCAAACAATTTTAAAAGCCAACTGGCCACACAAAAGAATAAGGGAATCAATTCAACCTTATCGGCTTATGGCAACATTAGTAGCTAGGATTTGTATGTCACTGGGTCCTGGTTTGAAGTAAACCTGCAAGCCGTGCATTTTCAAAACTACATGTATCTTGATGGCAAACAATATTAAGCACCAACAAAGTCAAAAGAAAGGCAGAAAATGTATGTCATCAATCTTGATGTACAATGAACTCCTGTTATTAGTAGATACTCATGCTGTAACCTACAAGAATAATGACATAATTAATATATCTTTATTATTATTACATACTATATTATTAAACTGTGATCAATTTACTATGTACCTCAAAATGCTATGAGTTAATAACAGCTCAATGCCATAAGAAAATCAAATCCTTTCATGAAAAAGGGAAATGAATAGGTAAATACCATAAGACGCTATACAAGCAATTATTATTATCATTATTATTATTATAAGGAAATCAAATCAACAACAGAAATCAATTTGAAGAATAAATCTGAGGGTACTGTACATAATGGGAGTCATGATTGTCTAATCAATAAAATTATTAATTCATGTTACGTTACTCCTAAATGGACATGAATAATGCCTCGTGAGTATACAACATTTTTACCATGAAATGTAACTTGTAATGATGCAAAGGAGGAAGGGAAGCCGAATAGATGGCTCTAATATTCATACTATTATTATTTTAGGAAAGAAGATGCAAGAAAACATTCGATTTTCTTGCATGTTCTTGAGTAAGCTTAGTCGCCCCTATAACACTCAATTTCGCATTTTTCAATCATTCCCTGACAATGGCCATCCAAGAAAGTTGATATCTATATAAAAGAAAGTTTAAAAAACTTACCAAGATTGCAAGAAGTAGCGGAAGGCTTGTTGTCCAAACATCCAACACCTGAATAATGGATTGGATGGCATTCCAGGTCTTGCTATGCCTGATTTTAATGACTGGCATCGATGTCTCATTGACGATTACTGCAGAATTGCCTCATAAAGAGACAACCTATTCAAAAAAATTATCCTCAAGGAAAATGATCACCTGATTATTGAAGAACACAAGGGAGAATGCCGATATACCGATGTAGTTGTTTATGATATTCCTGACACTTCCTCCAGATGTGGTGATAGTTTTCTTTGGCAGTTAAGCTACTATATTGGAATTGAAGCCCATATTTCAACATATCAACTCAAGTTCTACAATATCCTTTGATTAGAAGAGAGTTTTCGTAAGAGAACAGTGCTTGAAACAACTTTTTGTGGGGAAATTTTCTTGTCAAGAACGTGTTTCTTCGACCGCCATTTTGAACAACGAGCCCGCGCTAAATTAAGCGGTATCCTTTACTGCGCACTCTCAAAGCAAACAAATATTAACCAATCAGCGGTTTTTGAGCCGTGTCCGGTAGGTAGTGCTTCTCATTAATTTATATTAAATTAATATTAATATTTGACTTGGAACTGAAAGTTTGGTATTTTGGAAAACTGGTCGCTTAGGAGAGGTGGTCGCTTACGAGAGTGGTCGCAACAGGAAGTACACCTGTATTATTTAGCTTGATCAACCTAGAACAAACTACAGTTGAACTTCCGGTTGCGACCACTCTCGTAAGCGACCACCTCTCCTAATCGACCAGTTTTCCAAAATACCAAACTTTCAGTTCCAAGTCAAATCACTATAGTTGGAACCTCTGGTAGGCGGCCACACCTCGTAAGCGACCACAAAGCTGGACATTTTGGGTACGTGGTCGCTTACGGAAGGAGTTGACTGTAATCGCATTCACGACGATGCTAATAAGGTAGCATGTGTGTTGCGCGCGTGTGTATACACTGGATGTGGATCATAAGCTTGCGACTTTGAATAATAATAAATAATAATAATAATTTAATAACTTATATAGCGTATATTTCATGGCGAAATGATCAAATTCGTCGAAAATAAATATAATTACAAACATCTCAATGTATTTGTTAATCGTTATAGGACTCTATAATGGATGATTTACCCTGCTGTTCTTCTTCTGGAGAACAGATGGCACAAGAGATGGCGCAAGTTCGAGATCGTAAAGACGCTGCAGATGAAGTTTCAGACGAATCGCATACCATCTCGTCACAGTCGTCGCAAAGTACAGTGCCAGAACATGAGATTAGTATTTGGAGTGATGAGATCGAAGTGCAACAACAGAAAAGACAGACGCTCAATGACGCTGTTGATGGTATAACAGGTGGCCGTTATAGCCCTGTGAGATCCTCTCTAAACACTTCGGATGACATTTCATCCACACAGCAGAGTTATTACTTACGTAAAGCTAAGGAAGCCATAGCAACCTCGCTCTCAGTCATTAGCCCTGGGCAGGAAGACCAGCTTTGGAATAGTCTCAGAAAGGAATCTCTCTTTGGAAAGGAATGCGATGACTCCTCAAGACGCCTACGTTTCGACCCAAGTTCCGGATTGATCGACGTATTGATCAAAGCGCATGACCAATCGGAATCCTGGCAAACCAAGAGGCAAATTTTATCTCTCTTCGCAAACGACTTTAGTCGAACAGAACTACAGCAACTTGTACCGGGACTATCAAAGTGGCGAATTGACCAAGCCCGCAGGCATGCAACCGAAACTGGAAAAGGTCAGCCGACTTTAGAAAAGCCGATATTCCGTACAAAAATAGATCCTATAAAGGTTGATCACTTCATCAATTTCATTTCACGTCCGGAACTACTTCAAGATGTAGCTTTTGGGACAAAAACACTAAAACTGGACTCGGGTGAGCGCATCATTATACCTGCAGTCATAAGGACACTGATACCATCTCGTATTATTGAGCAGTACACGAGCTACTGTAATCAACAGGGAGTTGTACCACCGAGTCAACGTAGTCTCTACAGAATGCTTGAGGTATGCTCTGCATCAATGCAGAAGTCTTGAAAGGGGCTCGACAACGTTACAGCAGAAGGGACTGAGGCATTTGACAGTATTTCAAGAATGGTGGAAACTCTTGTTGAGAATGGCGCTGACAGGATAATGGGACAAAACTCACATCAAGCAATCAAAGAAGCTAAAAGGTATTTGAAGACGGATTTCAAAGCACACATAGGTAGAGAAGAGAACTGCAGCGATCACTGCCCCGTACACGCTCTTAGTGATCCTACAAATCTTCACTTCAAACAAGAATGTGAGCACGATCACATTGCTGAATGCGAAAGATGTTACTATAAATATTTATTACTATAAATATATTTATTAGTTATTTTTTTACCACATACATGTATAAAGTTTAGATATTATTTAACCATTTTATATTTTTTATATTTTATACAATCACTTTATATTATATTATATTATATTATATTATATGTAACTGAAAAGCCCATATTGGGAGGTACATTAAAACTATGTATGTATGTATGTATGTGAAGCACTGGAGAATTTACTGGAAGAAGTTTTGAAGATGTTGGACGATGTGGAACTTACAGAGGTACAGAAAGAAAGAATGAAGTTTGAATACAATGACTGTATTAGGTCCATTCGTGCCTGGAAATCCCATTTGCTTCGTTCTGTCAATCAAGAAGAGGCAAAACAAGATATTCTAAACAACTTAGATGATGAAGGTTGCCTGATAATAATCGACTGGGCTATGAAATTTCTTCCCCAGCACTATCGTGAAAGGATGAGTGACTTTTTCGGTAAACGAGGACGTAGTTGGCATGTAAGTGCTGTTATAACAAAGAAAGAGGAGAAATATGAAGTGGAATGCTTTGTGCACATGTTCAACACTTGTAACCAAAACAGCTTTGCTGTTGCGTCAATCCTTGAGCACTTGTTCTACACAATCAAACAAGAATATCCCACAATCCGAAAAGCCTTCCTGCGATCAGATAACGCAGGCTGCTACCATAACAGCTTCCTGCTGCTTGCCCTGTCGGACATTGGGGAAAAGACAGGGATAAAACCTCTCCGTTACGATTTTTCTGATCCACAGGCAGGAAAAGACATATGTGACCGAAAGACTGCACCTATGAAAGCGCACATGAAAAGATGGGTCAGCGAAAAGCATGACATTTTGACTGCCGAAGATATGAAGCAGGCGCTGGAGTCCCACGGAGGTCTTAAAGGATGTAGAGCTGCCGTTGTAGAAGTTGATCCTTCGAGAGAAGTTAGCAATTCCATCAAAATCCCTGGCATCAGTTTGCTAAACAACTTTTCCTTTGAAGAGACTGGTATCCGTGCGTGGAAAACTTACAACGTTGGACCTGGTAGAATGTTAATGTACAGTGAATTTAAGATCCAGACACAGGATGACATTTGCCTAAAAGTTGTGGAACCTTTTGGCGCACTAACAAAAGAGCGTGGAACAGTTGGAGAAAGCAGTAGACAGACCGCTGAGATATTCTCATGCAGGGAGACTGGATGTGTCCTTACATTCAAGACAGAGGCTGAAGCAGAGGCGCACATGGACACCGGGAAGCATTCAAGAGAGCTGGAGTCTGAATCTGTTTATGACAGCATAAGAAAGAAATGGGCTAGTACGGTCACTGGTATATCTTTAGGTACAAGATACACTGTTCCTGAAGAAAACAAAGACCTGGCCTTATCGTCCACCTCTAGTCATAGACAAGCTGGATGGGCCTTAAAGACATCTAAAAGACCTTCAAGAATGAGCACTAGAGCCAAAGCTTTCCTAACAGCAAAGTTTGATGAGGGAGTGAAGAGTGGTCATAAAGCAGATCCAGTCCAATTGTGTAGAGGTATGAAGCTGGCAAACGATGACACAGGGAAACCATTATTTTCTCCAGATGAATGGCGAACAGCGCAACAAATAAGCAATCTTTTCTCAAGATTATCATCTATGCAGCGACAAAGACAAATAGAAGATGAAGAGATACCTGAGGAAGACATGGAAGCTATTGATGCCGAAATTGCATACGTCACTCTACGCGAGGCAGTACTTCAGGATATGGTTAAGCCCAATCACCCAATAGAAGTAGGCACTAGAAATGTATGTCAGCTTTCACGTACCGGTAAGCTCAGTACACTGAAGGTAGCAGAGTTGCGAAGTATCTGTGAGAGCTTGCAGTTACAAGTTACTGGGCAGCAATCAAGAAAGAAGTATTTTATTGAACCAATAACTGTTTATGTCAATACTTGCACTTGCTCTCAAGACTAAAATCGTATTGTATATGATAGTGGGGCAATATGGTGCAAAACAATGGTTGAATTGTGCGATTTTGGTTAAAAGCACCAAACTTGGCACAATTATAGTATTCGACGAGCTGAATAATTTCAGCTATGGACCCACCCGGAAATTGGTCAGGGGGCCTATTATAGACCAGAGGGGGGAGGGGTGGGTACAATATTGTCAAATGGTTGTTCGTTTTCGGTTAAAAGCACCAAACTTGGCACAATTATAGTATTCGACGAGCTGAATAATTTCAGCTATGGACCCACCCGAAAATTGGTCAGGGGGCCTATTTTAGACCAGAGGAGGGACGGGTGGGTACAATATTGTCAAATAGTTGTTCGTTTTCGGTTAAAAGCACCAAACTTGGCAAAGTTATAGTATTCGACGAGCTGAATAGATTCAGCTATGGACCCACCCGGAAATTGGTCAGGGGGGGGGGGGGGGGGGGGATATTTTTAGACCAGAGGGGGAGAGGTGGGTACAATATTGTCAAATGATATGATTGTTCGTTTTCGGTTAAAAGCACCAAACTTGGCAAAGTTATAGTATTCGACGAGCTGAATAGATTCAGCTATGGACCCACCCGGAAATTGGTCAGGGGGGGGGGGGGGGACTATTTTTAGACCAGAGGGGGAGAGGTGGGTACAATATTGTCAAATGATATGATTGTTCGTTTTCGGTTAAAAGCACCAAACTTGGCAAAGTTATAGTATTCGATGAGCTGAATGATTTCAGCTATGGACCCACCCGGAAATTGGTCAGGGGGGCTATTTTTAGATCAGAGGGGGAGGGGTGGGTACAATATTGTCAAATGAAGTTGTTCGTTTCAGTTTGGTTAAAAGCACCAAACTTGGCACAATTATAGCATTCGATGTGCTGAATAATCTCAACTATGAGCCCACCTGGAAATTGGTCAGATATCGCGTTTTTTTCACTGGAGGGGGTAGGGGTGGGTACGTACATTAAAAATATATATATATAAAAGTTCAAAACATGTTCAAAACAAGATCTATGGCAATGTTATGGCTTGACATATCTCTTGCTTCTACAAGTATACAAATCCCCAGAATACCATTGACTAAAAAAGGTAAAGGTTATACCTACAATGAGAGTAGCCTAATAGCTTCAGCATGCGAAGAGAGTAGCCTAACTTCAGCATGTGAAGAGAGTGACATATCATGCTGCACATTGCTGGGATCAGTGTTTGAATTGTCTTCCCAAGTTGCCTTTGATCTCCTGGTGAATGGGGATGGACGAAAACGGTACAATCATGCTCATGGCTACCGGTATGGACAACACTACCTGAAGCGTCAAAGGTTTGCCAAGAACTTTTGAGATGCGGATGTAGACCAGATAAAGGCTGCATGGGACGTTGTAAGTGTGCAAAAGCTCAGATGCCAAGTACTGCACCATGCAAATGTGGTGGGGAATGTGAGCGCGAGGGGAGCTACTACTGGTGCCTGATGGCAAAGGCATGCTTTTTAAATAGGTCTTAGTTCTATTACACGTACATAGTTTTTAGGTCAGTGGTATACATGTTTTTGAAAGTTTTTGCTTCAATACGACAATCCGGTCAAAAATAAATCACTAGTACTATCCCCTACACCCGTGTTGCCCAGTTATTTCCTTTCCCAAGGCCATGGTTATTTAGGGGATTTGTATACTAGAAGCAAAAGATATGTCAAACCATAGTAATGCCGCAAACTGGATCTTGTATTGAACATGTTTTGAACTTATATATTTTTTGTTCAAAAATGTACCCACCCCTACCCCCTCCGATCTAAAAAAGCCATCCCTGACCGAATTCTCGGTGGGTCCATAGCTGAAATTATTCAGCTCGTCGAATACTATAATTGTGCCAAGTTTGGTGCTTTTAACCGAAAACAAACATTCATTTGACAATATTGTACCCACCCCTCCCCCTCTGGTCTAAAAATAGCCCCCCCTGACCAAATTCCGGGTGGGTCCATAGCTGAAATTATTCAGCTCGTCGAATACTATAATTGTGCCAAGTTTGGTGCTTTTAACCGAAAACGAACATTCATTTGACAATATTGTACCCACCCTTCCCCCTCTGGTCTAAAAATAGCCCCCCTGACCAATTTCCGGGTGGGTCCATAGCTGAAATTATTCAGCTCGTCGAATACTATAATTGTGCCAAGTTTGGTGCTATTAACCGAAAACGAACAATCATTTGACAATATTGTACCCACCCCTCCCCCTCTGGTCTGAAAATAGCCCCCCTGACCAATTTCCGGGTGGGTCCATAGCTGAAATTATTCAGCTCGTCGAATACTATAATTGTGCCAAGTTTGGTGCTTTTAACCAAAAACGCACAATCATTTCACCATATTGCCCCACTATGAGTTATAGTTTGTATTTGACATTAGTGTTTACCAAATCAGTGGATAGCAATTTTGGCGCATATTGTGATTCAAAGTGTAGGTTTCTTGGCTATATTATTTTTTATCGTGCCGTTTTTTTCTGTAAAAAGCCAGAATTGATGCTTGTAGCCATATAAATAAGCATAATTGGTAGACTGAACCCTTTCAAAGTACTCTAAATCAATTTATATGCTTCTTGTGTGACACATATTTATGTGAATCCATGTGGTCGTTAACGTGAGGTGGTCGTTTACGAGAGGTTCCAACTAGAGTGATTTGACTCAATTGGATAGTTTTGGTATTTGGAAAACTGGTCGCTTAGGCCGGAGAGTTGCACACATTCAAGAGTGGTCGCAACCATATTTAAAAGCCAGTTGTCACAGGGCCGGTTTCAATTACAACAGTATTTAACTGGGTTTATATCATAGAGAGAGTGTGTAAGAAGTAGTAATTTGCTCTACCTAGCTAAACGGCTGATATGTCTCCAGCTATTGAATCCCTACTATGAGGAAGTTTATGTTACTAGTATTTTATTTCGCGGGAAAATCAGTATAGTCTACAAAGAGGTATCGGGTATCGCCTCTTCTGATATTTATCATTTGATAACATTGATCAAATATTACATGACATTTATCTAAGGCATTAACAGTGTTTTCAGCTTGTATCGGAGCAGTATTATAATTTTCTTTCCTCCGGATTCGTCAATTACCATGAAGATTTGGCGGGGAAATGTTTCGATTTATGCTAATTTTCAGTAACTTGAAGAGCGCCTAAATCGAAATTAAAATAATAGCCAAAATTTTGTTCACTGATACTCACTAACAACGCAATGGACTACCAGAATATGGTTTTGGTTTCAAAATAAACAACCGCACAAATGAGAACAGGCCTTGTGAAGATGACTGAAATGAGGATAATATTTATAAGTGGCTTATAGGTGATTTTCGATTTGGCGTTATTTTTTTTAAATTGAGCTGAGGAAACTAATTTACTGGTAGATCAGTTGATTGGATGATTGACAATATGCACTAAATATATCAGCATTTGAATATAAATGAAAGTGTATTTTTTTGTCCGTGAAAGTTACCCCTCATTTCAAGCGATTTTCGGAATGAAAATGGCCAAAACTAGGGGGGGAGGTCAAATGTCAGAAAGAAAATGCGGATTGAAAAACAAATGCGGCCATTCTTAATCTTTTTAAATATATTATAAATGGTGAAAAAATGAAAGGAAACGGACAACCCCCATCTTTCGAATCTGCCCGGTTTTCTCCGGCAATGACACTTTTAAGTGTTAATTAAAATTAAAATTAAAATTAAAATTGTGCTCTATATTTACAACATCTTCTGGAAACAACCCATTCTACTTCGTCTATTAATTGTGCTTTTTACGCAATTAAGTGGGTCCACAAATTAGCTGACCTTCCCTCCCCTACTGATCATCCTGTTGTTATCTCCGTCAGAGAAGGCGCCATACGATTGACTAGTCGAATTCCAGTCCACAGAAAGGAGCCTCTACATGTTTTGCATCTTCAGTAATTAGCTGACCTTACTGATTTTGATGATCTATTACAATTTAGAAATGTATTAATGTTCATTATTTCTTTCTCTGGTTTCTTAAGAAGTGCAGAGGTGCGTCAACTGCGTAGTAGGGATGTCACATTCAACGAAGGCTACGTATCCTTGACTATCGAGTCCAGCAAAACCGACCAATTAAGGGAGGGGCAAAGTGTTGTAATTGCTGAGTCGGGTTCCCGCACTTGCCCGGTTCAGTTACTTAAATCCTATATATCGAAATCATCCATTATCCCTAATTCAGATGAAATTCTTTTCAGACCAATATCGTCGTCTAATAATAAAAAGCGACTGGTGTCTACTAATAAACCAATTTCATATTCTACTTATAGGGACGCATTCAAGAAATCATTCAATAGCATTGTACCGGATATTTCTAATTTCAGTACCCATTCTAACAGATCTGGTGGTGCCACTATGGCTATCAACTCGGGTGTTTCTGACAGGAACGTTCAGCGCCATGGTAGATGGCGTTCGGCCACTTCTAAGGACAAATACGTTAAGGATTCTTTGGCATCTAGATTGGACGTCTCGAAATCACTGGCTCTCTAACTCAAGCCCTACCTTTTGCCTTCTATTGTGGGCCTGGCTGACCCACATGCCCATGTATCAAACCTGTGTATGCGTGGTGTGTTTCTTAGGTGTCGTAGTGTAGTCAAAATATGTAATTTGTGACAAGCGAGGCACGAGATTGACATAAATTGATATTTTGCCCGCACGGAGCTCTTGAGGTCCGTGTGTATGCAGCGTGAGGTCCCTAGTGTAATAAAGGAGTATAAATAAGTGCTGTTAGTAATGAGAGTTGTCTACGGTCAGCCTCGTCGCGTACTCTTGCTTGACCCAATTTTCACGAATGAATGATTGTATGTGAAGATTATTATTAATTGAAGATGTTTTTGTATTGTAAACATTTATCAAATATTTAAGTTTAGATACACTGTAATAAACCTTAAAACCCTAAAGGTCACATCTTAGCATGGTCGGGGGTGGACGTTCCCTAATTTCTCCACTTCGTGGTTTTTCAGGGTTTTCGTGTCCGGCTTTGATGTCTAGTTACTTTGTTTCATTAGCTGAATCTTATTTACTGTTAACTTGAAATAAACCTGCTGGGCCTGGCTGACCCACATGCCCATGTATCAAACCTGTGTGTGCGTGGTGTGTTTCTTAGGTGTCGTAGTGTAGTCAAAATAGATACAACATTGCCACTCATATTGTAAATACTACATAATAAACTTTACTGTAGCTCGTATACAAATAGAAAACTGAAAAAAATGTTGTGACAAAGTTCAACCACATTCCAACGAGATGTGTGCTTAAATATTATTATCGTCTTATGAATAATGTTTATCGTAAAGCATTCCTTGACAAGAGCATCTATACTAACAAAACAAAACAATAGCCTGACGTTTGGATATATAGCAGCTTTTAGTAAAAGTCACGATATAATGCAGGCAAAAACAGCCATTCAGAAAGTTCATTTGTTGTTTTGCTTTGCCAGTTTCTGCATGACTGACAGCAAAAATTGTTCCCGTTTGGCGTCCTGTTCTGACTCATGTTTCATTCTTTTTTCGTCTTGCTCTGCCTCACGAGTTGCCCTACGTTCCTCTGCTTTTAAAAACTTCTTCTCCGACTCCTGTTGTAGGGTAAAAAAACTTATCCAAAAAGCTTTCCATCTTGTCGGCAGCTCTTTTAGGATTTGCAGGTGCTTTACGTTTTTTGCCTTTGCCGCTCTGAGAACTAGTTGTTGTCGCAAGGGTTGACGTTGATGGACCTGCACTCTCATCATTGCTCTCTACTCCTTCTGCAGGCAGCATCCGTGGCAGCAGACGTCGACTGATCTGAAGTGGCGCCGCTGTCATCTAACTCCTCGGTGTCGAACAACCATTTCTTATCGCCCCCGCTTGCAATTTGGCTTGACTCTAGTATCAACCGAGGCTTAAGACTCGGCTTGCACCCCAAAACCTGGTCTAGCTCTTCGTAAAAAAGGCACACACTTTTTTCCTGCCCAGAGGTGTTGTTGAGCTTCTTACTTTTTTTGTATCTCTGTACCAGATTGTGCAGTCGCGTTTTGCACTGCGCTCCTGTGCGCTGGAAGCCACTCTCTTGTAGTTTGTTTACAATGATCTCCCATATATTTCTCTTCCTTCCCATCGCAGATAGCTGCTTTTGAATTTCTTCATTCGCCCATAATTGGACAAGGTATTTCGACTCCTCATATCCCGAGTTTATATTCTTTGGAGCAGTCCCTTCTTCTTTGCTTCCGTCCGCCATGTTAACCTGTTCAGTCTGGCTTAGATCGAAACTACCTCGCGAGGTAGTTTCAATCATGCGTAGAGTAATCATGTTTCAAATATGATTTGCGCAATGAATCATAAGTGTGAACACTCTCTATAGGTGAAACATGTTTCGTTCGTGATCAGACTAAACACGTTTCAGTCTAGTGTGAACGCAGTATTAGTCTTTCAGAGAATTATTATGTGGTTTGGGGAAGCAAAGATTGATCTGTTTGCTAGCAGATTAAATGCACGGTTGCAGAATTATGTGTCTTGGAAACCAGATCCAATGACCAAACACATAGATGCCTTCCAATTAATTGGGCACAGTGTTCTTTTCCACCCCTTTGTCTCGTTGCTAGATGCTTACAGAAAATTGTTCAAGAGCAAGCAACAGGGATCTTGGTGATTCCACTTTAGCCAAGTCAAGCATACTTCACAGTGATGAACATATTGGTGGAAACTCCGAGAATAGTGAAAGCAACCATTCTCAACCTTGTTCACCCAAAGTTGAACGGCCCACATCCTCTACCCAGCAGTTTGGAGCTGATGGTATGCAAATTGTCAGGAATTCCTTGCTTGAGTGCAATATTCCGCCAGAAATTACCGAGGTCATCATGTGCTCTTGGCGCAAAAGTACACACAGACAGTACAAAGTATATGTTGCAGGTCGTCGAATTGACTCACCAGGTCAAATTGACCATGAGTCAAATTGACCTAGGTCGAATTGACTGATGGTCAATTTAACCTAGTTGAGATTGGATATTGAAGATTCTTAAAATGGATTTTTTTTGGGGACTCATTAATAAAACAGGGGCTTGGTTTTTTTAGGGGGGGGGGGGGGGTTCTCAAAAGAACTAAACAACTTTGCCTAATCCTCCCCTCCCTTCTTGTCCCTTCCCTTTTTCCCTTATGATCTTGCATTTCCCTCCTCACCTATTCCATCACCACCTTCCCCCCTAAGTTATCCTAACAAATTAGCATTTTTTTTTCCTTATCTGAGCGGAGATTCGAACCACAGACCTTCGGTTTGCGAGACCACAGCTTTACCACTATACCAGCGAAGATTGCGATGTGAGAGCAGTAATTCATTTGCATTTTATTAATGTAATTCATTTGTAATACGTCATTAAAATTCACGCCTGCGCCCTGGAACCAAACACGGACTTCGTACATTTCAAGATCACTGTTTATACTGCTTCTTGCTGAAGAAAACGACCTTTCTACGATCGTTTTTCCCACAGAAACCCTTTTACAAGAGTACGATCAAGTTAACTGCCTTTTTAAATGACAAATTGGAGGTTTATATTTAACGATGTTTGCAAACTTGTTAAGAGTTGGTGGCTATCGCAGTTAAGTATTAAAGCTAAGTACACCTGTTTTCAAAAACGTTGACCAAACAGAAATAGTGAAATAGCAAAATAGCAAAATAGGAATTTTAATTACCTTATTAACATAGAAAACAAAGGTAAAGCATTCAAGCAGAAAACAACTGCAGTGCAGACATGCCGAAAGCATACTCGGAAGACCTTCG
The DNA here is from genome assembly GCA_033675265.1 of Actinostola sp. cb2023. Classification (NCBI taxonomy): domain Eukaryota; kingdom Metazoa; phylum Cnidaria; class Anthozoa; order Actiniaria; family Actinostolidae; genus Actinostola; species Actinostola sp. cb2023. The sequence continues at coordinate 228,684 of JAUJYZ010001161.1, forward strand.
CAATATAATTATATGGACAAAATATCTGCTTCTGCAGAAAGATGAAGAAATTGCTGGAAATCTTTTTATTTCTACAAGTACTATTAAAAGAATATGTCGACGATATGCTAGACACGGCGCCTTATCAGCATTTAAAACAGACCGGCCTAATGGCTGCACGAGTTTGCATCTCCACGAATACTATATTCTAATGCATAGCATTTTAGAGAAACCCGATTTACGGCTTCATGAACTAGCTGGAAAAATACGAGAACAGACTGGATCAGAGATAAGCTTATCTACATTGTGGAGAGGACTTCGCAGGCATGGTTTTACAAATAAAAAGGTATGACTGAAAGTGAACTATAATAGCGTTAGCCTGTGAACAGGATCTCTAGGCGGAGGGGGAGGAAGGAAATTTGTAGGGCCTGTTCGCATGTACTTATTCCTTTGAAGCAGATTCGTTAACAACAAATTGCTGTCCTTGTTTTAGGTCCGCAAAGTTGCTGCACGGCGGAGAGATGATTTGCGTTCACAATTCATGGAGGAGATTCAAAACCACTCAGCACGCGAGTTGATATTCATTGATGAAACAGGAATTGACAGACGTCAGACAAATAGACGGTCAGGTTATGCACTAAGAGGACAACGAGCAGAAGTTCGCAGACAGCTATTAAACAGCCAGCGAATTTCCATCATTTCAGCCATTGGTTATGAGGGATATTTGAGTATACGCGTTCTTCCACCGGGACAGACAGTAAATGCCGATGTTTTCACAGAATTTTTGCGTCGAGACATAGTCCCCCTGCTGAACCGGTACACCGGAGGGAGCCCTAATTCTATAGTTGTGCTAGGTATGGATTGACAATATTTGCCCAAAAGAAGGCCAAGCCTTGTCTTGTTGTTGTGTTCTTTGTGACCTCACCCTATCCTACCGGTGAAACCTACTAGGATTATTATTATTATTATGATGATGATGATGATGATGATGATGATGATTATAGGTGAACCCTGTGGAAATGAAAAAGATAGATGCATTTTTATTTTCTTGCAAATTGTGCATGTATAACTGAGAGCTCTTATTGAATTGTCGTTACAGATAATCATCGAATACACCACGTTGTAGACGTTGGGGAGATTATATATGGTGCAGGAGCTTTGCTGAGGTACCTCCCACCTTACAGCCCCGATTATAACCCCATTGAAGGCAGCTATAACCAAACAAAGCATTTCCTGCGGGAGAATAACTTAGCATTTCGCCACTGCGCAGACCCCACTCCATTCATTCTACACGCATTTGGACAGATCTCTTCTGAGAACTGTGAGGGTTACTACCACCACTGTTGCTACACTTAATAATCAGCGTAATGATAACTGTTCTAGCAATGGTCAGTGCACAACTGCACAACTTTAATTCATCATCGTGAATGCAAACATTTAGGGTAATCTTAATTTTCTTGTCTAGCTATTTCATAGATTAACATATTATACTGTACGTACCCGGAACTACATGACGTCACAGCGCGGTATACTCTTTTTTCAGACTGTTTTCCGATTCAATTAAGCCGTAGCAGACTTTTCATTAGCGAACTTCAGATCGGAGAACGACTTCGACTGCGCCGAGTAAGAGTTTGTAGAAGTCAACATAGAAAATCGTGACCCTATTTAATTTGATAAACTCGTCGCTGTCTCCATGTTTGATACGAGTTTTATTACGTCGTCTAGCACCGGCGGAAGTCGACAAAATGCACAAGAAAATTCTAGGACAGGAATGTGAGGACGACAGCGCGCGCACTGACGAATAACGGCTCAAAACGAACGTTGACGTCCGCGACGGCAATCTATGACGTGAAAACAGGTGAGGTGCCGTCGTAGATTGCCGTCGCGGATGTCAACGTTCGTTTTCAGCCGTTATTTGTCAGTGTGCGCGCTGTCATCCTAACGTTCCCATCCTAGAATGTTCTGGTGCGGTCACTAAAGACTACGTCCAGACCGCACGCGATCAAAACTCGTACTCGTTGTCTGATCTGAAGTTCACTAAATTGCTTATTCGCCAAGCTCCATGCAATCATTTAGGTCAAGGCCTAGACTCACCCGCTTTGGAAACTTGTTTAAAATGAACAACAACATGAAATTACTCTAAGGCTACGTTTACACGTTTACACGGTACCGGATGAATTTTTAACCGTTCAAAAAGTTGACCAGTACATACCATTTACACAGAACCGTCTCTTTAAATGTATAAAAGTACGTTCTGTTCACACGCCAACCGGATCAATATGATAATATCAGTGGTTTTACCATCTGATCATGCGTTGCATACTGCCTAGTCAGAATTTAAAAAAACGGCTGGCCGGACAAGGTGTTTACACGGTACCGGTCAATTTTTTATACGTTCAAGTCAAAAATTTCACTTCGATTTTGTAGGTCCCAAAGGCTAGGCGTACGAATTTTTTACGGATAACACAGTTCCGTGTGAACGGAACGCCGAAATTAAACATACAACTTTTTGAACGGTTAAAAATTCGTCCGTTGCCGTTTAAACGCAGCCTTATTCATTATTCTAATCAGTTAAAGTCTTTCATTATAATGGCTTTCTTGTCTTTGAACTCTTGTTCAGTCAATGCACCAATCTCCTTCAACTCGGCAGCTCCTTTATTTGTTTCAGAATGTCGGAGCGACTCCATGTGGCACTGCTAGATGAACTTGTGCTCTGAAACATTAAATCAGTGCATTGTTTGAAAAACGAAAATAAATTCGCCCAGTTCCAAACTCATTTTCGAAATGGGCAATTTTGTCCGATTTTATTTTTTCATCAGGTATTAGCCTAGCAACATGTAGCAATACATGATTTCAAGCTTGCACGTACAATACTACTGCTGGACTTACTGGTTGAGTCAGGGGTTGACTGGTTCCACTTGCGGCCTTTTTACGGCCCTGAATATTGGAAGATTGGGCGGCTCTTCCTCGCTCTTGTGAGAGCCCAATACCTGCAAACAACCGTGTCAGTATAGGAATTTCAAGAACTAACTGGCAGTAGTACGTTTTGTATGCAAGACATAAGTTCCTGCTATTCCCGCACAACAGTAAATAAATCCGCAGTATTATGATCAGTTAAAGAGGAGTGCGAGTTTAGGTTGAGGAGATTACAGTGGTTTCCATAAAACCGCGAAACAAATAGTCAGTACGTAATAGCGAGAACTGAACACACAAAAGAAAACGGATTTATAGAGTAATAGTATTACTCTAAGGTGTTTATTACTCTAAGGTGTTTCACGGGTTTATGATAATCACTCTATGGCTATGAATTAATTTTCCCGTTTCAGCTGTTAGAGTTCCAAAATTTTAATATTAGAGGATTAGAAGTGCTTACCAGCATTTCAGCCCAAAGTTTGTATTGATATGGCTGGTTGCTGTCTGCATGTTTTTCTTTGAGAAGGTCAATCTTTTCTTGGATCTCGTCAGGTGTTGAATTAGCAGTATCGTGAGAGCCTGCAGTGGTTTTCGTTTCAACTCAGTAATACCATGATTGCCTTGGTTTCCTTTGTCCTTCCAGGGACATACAAACCACTAAATCTCCCTTCTCCAATTTTCTGACAGGGAAATTTAGTAAGACAATGCAGAAATCCATTGTAAAAATTAGACAATGGATATCTGCATTGTCTCACTAATTTTCCCGGCGGAAAAATTAGAGAATGGAGACTCGGATCGTCCCCAGTGTGTCCCTCATATAACAATCACTGGGACCTTGGACAGAGTAGTCTGTCCGAACTACGTTTAACCTGAAAGCTGGCTCTACTCCAAGTTACTCAAGCGTCTAACATATGTGGCATGCTATGTCCTCGACTCTGCGCATGAGCAGCGCATATGCAAAGACCGGAATTCTTTCTTTTCTGGACTAAAATATTGGAACTCTTTATTTCTTGCTTTTTCCCATTGCTTACTAAACGTTAGCACACCATGAAGGTTCTTTTCTCGTATTTTCGGGCACTTTCCCTTGATCGGTCAACTTCAGCGTCTTTCACAAAGGCAAAACAACTCTCCGCCATGATTTTTGACCAAATGACGATTAAATATTCCTAAACTGACTAATAAAAATACTTGATCATTGTACAAATGAAACAAAGCATCACAATTTCTAAATTCTCCAGTGTGGTGTAATCAACGCTCTTTGAGAAAAATATTGTAGTTCGTATTGCTCTAAGTTATGCAATGTGAACTATATTTTACTTTATTTCCTCGGCGATCATGGTATTACAAACTGATACCATGACAATTCGGGAAATTAGTGATTAAATTTCCCTCAAGCCTCGGGAGAGTTTGTAAAAGTCCCTCCGCCTACGACGTCGGGACTTCCACAAACTCTCCCTCGGCTTGCGGGAAATTTAATCACTAATTTCCCGAATTGTCATGGTATTACTTATAATAATGAAACGTGTTTATGTGTCGTAGGTGAATGCATGGATAGAAAAATGTGACAAAAACTTACGTTTTCGTCTTCCTTGCTCTCGAGTATCGGCAATTCTGGCGACATACCCATCGTCGTTGCTTGCCGGATCAACGCAAAGTGGGTTGCCGTCTGTTGCAGCAGCATAGGCATCTTCTAAATCAGTGTCGCAACTGACCCAAACTTTTTTTTTATTGCTATCAAAATAGCCAAACGAGAATGTGTCATTGTGCAGAACTCCAGGTAACAAGTTTCGCATTTGCGAGCGAAATTCCAAACAAGTTGCCACAATTAAAAAATTATCTATCCGTGCTGTACGATAGGAGCTTTTCTTTTCGGCGGAGAGTATCCTGACCGCAACTTTGGTCGCGCGATGCACATGTGACCTCCATCTTCGAATCCCAAATTCAAATAGGGCGCTCGTGCAAGACGTGCTGACAGGTTTCACCAAAACTTCAATATTAATGAGCATAGTACGTCATGTGTGAAGTGTTGCATCTGTGCATTAATTACGTACGGACAACAACAAACAACAAATAAAAAAGTGGCGAATGAAGTTTTATATTTAAAAAAATCGTACTGCATGTTACAGTCTATATTAAGTGGTCACCCTCGGGAAATAGCCAACTGACCGCTCAATACTAGGTGACCGCTTAATAAAGGTCAAGTTTACAGTAAGTATGGGGACCGATTTCCGGGAAATTGAGTTAAAGTGACCGCTTAATAGAGGGTGACTGCTTAATAGAGGTTTGACTGTATTTTCGAAAGTCATCGACATTTTCCTTCATTGTACATTACTGTAGAATTCCGAAAGTTAAGCAGGGTGACGCAACTTCCGGGTAGCTTTAGGGTAGCCGTTAGTTACTTCGGGCAGCTAAATTACGTGAATAATTGAAGACGATCGCGAAATTCATCGTAAACACAACCGCGGGATAAGCACAATGTCACTTTAATATTTTTCATAGTAACAATTAATAGCTTACATATAACAAGACGCTCAATGAGCGTACACTCGGGCATTATGACAAGGACAATGTCAGTTGCGTGAGGAGGAACCCGACAATGACTGACAGTTGCGTGAGGATATACTGATATACTTGATTTACAGAATTTTTGCAAAGGGCTGTATGTAGTTCCTAATTGTTGTTTGGCAATATTATGCATCCCCAAGGCACAAATGTGATAACTATAAGGTACTTGACTACTACAATGTTTTACCTCAGTGATACTCTAAACCGAACCCCAAGGTGCTTCAAGGTGCCTTCCCTTACCCTAACCCTCAACCTAACCCCAAGGTACTTGATTACAGCGCGGTCTGCCATCTCCAATCTTGATATGAATTGCAATGGACTCCATACTCAGGTACCAGTGAGTCAGCACCCGTTAGTGTGCAGGTATCTCAAAGGTGTGTTTAACAAACAACCTGTTCCAAAATACAACAACATCTGGTCGGTGGAGCCAGGTCTTGATTACATGAGCCTTTTATGGCCACTGGACAGGATCACACTTAAGGAACTGACTCTTAAATTGGTCATGTTAATTGCCTTGACAGCAGGCCAGCGTTGCCAAACTCTCACCTTTCTTGATATTTCTGAAGGCTACATGGTTAAAAATGAAGAGTGTTTCAACTTTGGTCTAACAGAACATATCAAACAGGACAAACCTGGGAAGGTTTTTGGGAATGTGCGTCTGTATAAATATCCAGTAAAGGAATTGTGTGTCTATGAGACGCTGGAATGTTACTTGGAAACGACAGAGACCTTGTGAAACTCGTCAAGTCTACTTGTTTCATACATTAGCCCTTATAAGGGAGTTACGTCTTCTACGATGGGACGCTGGATTAAGACTGTACTTTCTAATGCTGGTATTGATACTACTACAGTGTTTACGGCACACAGCACAAGGTGCGCAGCAACTAGCAAGGCTATAGCCTCTGTGTCGGCGGACGCAATATAACATACTGCAGGTTGGAACGAGGAATGTACTTTCCGAAAGTTCTATGACAAGCCGATAGCTTTAAGTAATCAGATGGCTGCCTCAGTTTTGTAGTTAATATATCCATGATATGTTTTGTTATTAAGAGGGCTCTTCTGTAAAAGTCACCCAACTCGAGCAGACCTTGAAAAATCAAAAATCCCCAAACTTTGTCAGAATATAGCCTTATAGGAACTAAAAATAATGATATAACTTTGAGATTGATTTGTTCGTTATTTTTGGTGAACGACCGTAATTTCCATTTTCGCCCTCCAAGAGGCCATTTTCGCCCGAAATATGGCTCGCACATCAAGGTCGATTTAAAATCAAAATCAAAACAGACATGCTATCTGTTGTTTGGAGAAGAACGAATAGGTATCAAACTCCATTTGTGGAGTTTTGTTGGCTAATTCTCTCAAATTGAAATATTTTAAAGATTTTTGATTTGGGGCGTTTTGGGACGGACTTCAAAAGTGCCTAAAATTCGTCAAATCTTAATAGAAATATCTCCACTGGTATGACGATCCAGAGCGTAAAACTCACGCTGATTGATGAGCAACGTTTCCTCTTTTGAAATACGAGATAATATTTTGGGGCCACTCAAAATCCAGAAAGTTAGAGCCGATAATGTTCAGGTCATAACCTCCAAATCTCACTGTTTACAAATTTGGCCGTGTCACGCAAACTTATGCCAACAATAAGATAAATAGTCATTCTGTCCTTGGAATATCGTTGATCACGAACAGCATGCATCATATTTTGTCGTTATACCATTAATAAAGCTGGGTTATGTTTCAGGTAGATTTTATGCCACGAAATCTTGGATGGAACTGAATTTTTGGCGGTTCATACAGATGAATATTTGAATGAACGCACACTTTTATTCGGCTTTATGCAATATTTTTCTTAACGACTCTAGTCCTTCCATTGCCATTTAAAAACTACTTACCAATTGATGGTTTCGATCCCATCTGGTTTGCTAAGCAAAGCATTGAATAGAAGAGTTTATCTTCAAGGTTTGGGTGAAGCATTGACGATCAGTCATGACCAAAACTCAACGATTGCGTTACACACAGGTAACCCATGAGTGAATACTTGTGTCAATGTATGTTGGGTGGGATGTTCTGGTCTTCTGGAAGTCTTACAGAACGAGCTTTATCTGCTTATGTGTTTATAAAAAAGAGGAATGTCATGAAAATTACTGTAAATAAGTACTTTATTCTCGTGTGAAGGGTCTTTTTCGCCAAATGCGACGAACTGGTACCGAGGGTGCTAACATATCACCTATTTTCAATTGCCCTATACCATTATGACGTAACGACTTATTTATGAGGGGGACAGAATCGTGAAGAACAATAGAAATTGGAACTAAATCTTCTCTGCTGAGGTTCGCTAGATTTCAAATTGGCTAGTTTCCAGATATTATGAATTGCCCTATACCATTATGACGTAACGACTTATTTATGAGGGGGACAAAATCGTGAAGAACAATAGAAATCTTCTCTGCTGAGGTTCGCTAGATTTCAAATTGGCTAGTTTCCAGATATTATGTTCATCGATGCTTTTCCCACAATATTTACTGTGTTTGGTGACTTTTATCGCTTTCAGACCGTCTGTAAAATACATTTATTTGGGTAATCCTTTGTGTTGTTGCTGTTTTGTCCCCCTCTAGCGACCATGATCCTTAGCGTTTAAACAATAGATTGTTTTGATGTGACGTCATAGTGGTATAGGGCAATTCATACTGGACAGAAAGCAAACAAAATTTAGACAATAAAATAAAGAACAGGTTGTGCAATCATTTTTATTTGCGTTGCTTAGCGTACGAAAGAAAGCATTATCCTGTATTTGTAAACTACAAATTAAAATTATTTTATTTTTTGTATGCGCGCGCCTATTTTCATGTGTTTTCTGTGGTAGAGCGCGCGCGCGTTGGGATCCCTGTGTGCGTCCCGCAGGATGCGCCTGCACAAATGTAGTAGTGTGAAATACTACATGCATTGTTGCCCAACATAGTTTATTTCTACGCACAGGGATCCCAACATAATACGTATTACATACAAATATTTATTTTTAATAACTAGAATAGCCTCAGAAGCAATGGTTGGGCTGCCTGTGAAATATTTTCACACACACTTTTCACTTTTCACAAAACGAACGTTGACGTCCGCGACGGCAATCTACGACGGCACTCTTAATAAAACAATTGGGAAAACGTCACGTGGTAAGGGCCGGACGTGTTGACGTACCCGTACCGGAAAAAGCACAGGCAGCCCAACCATTGCTTTTGAGGGTATTTAATAATAAATATAAAGACATTTATAATCGCGCGTCTTTTTTTGATGGGTTTCCTGTGGTAGAGCGCGCGCGCGATACGTTGGGTTCCCTGTGCATAGAAATGATTGTATAAAACAATGGTAAACAAAATTATTTAAAGTGTCAATTGTATTTTTTCAGACGTTTCGGGCATAGCCCTTCATCAGTGTGATCAACCGTTGTGCTTACACGTAATGTTGGGATCCCTGTGTACCTCCTGCGGGACGCGCCCGCAGCTATACACATGTACTGCGGGACGCGCGGGTTGCGCACAGGGAGACCAACATTATACCTTACTCAACACAGGAATCCCAATATAATAGTATATGTATTGCGCGCGCGCGCTCTACCACAGGAAACCCATCAAAAAAAGACGCGCGAATATAAATGTGTTTGTGTTCACTTTCCCTTGGCTGTGAATGATTTTAGTACCAAAATGGTCCATATGAAAGGGTCATATGATAAAATGCTTATTGAATGAGTTAGGTCGGGCAGGACGGGAAAATATTTGGCTCTCGGTCATTCTGTACGGACCGAGCCTAACTCAATCAATAAGCATTTTATCATATGACCCTTTCATATGGACCTTTTTGGTACTAAAATCATTCACAGCCAAGGAAAAGTGAACACAAATGCGCGTTTACTCTATAAGATGATAAGAACCAATTTTTAAAAAACAATTTTTTTCACTTTTGTCGTCCACAATTAAAAAATAAATTTAACTGAAAAAAAGTATAAAAAATTTCCTGACAACAATCGGAGCCGGGACCGGATACGGCTTTGAACGGACCCGCTCCAAAAATCCGTATCTGCCCAATCACGTTACGGCTTTCTCCGAAGGTTTTATTAAGAGTGCGCGCACGGGGAAATACGGGTCATATGATAAAAATATGTATTTTTAATAACTAGAATAGCGTTAATACGAGCAACAAAATCGCGCGATGTTTCTCGTATTACCATCGTTCGCGTAACTTGCAACGCAACAATGTTACGCAACCAGTTGCACGATTTTCACGTTTCTCGTATTACCACCGTTCGCGCAACTTGTCGAGCAACACATTGTCGTGTTGCAGGTTGAAAAACTTTGTTGCTCTTTCTACTTCATGCAACAAAGTTTTGCAACCTGCAACACCGAAAATTTAATTTTTGTGCGACAAGTTGCGCGAACGATGGTAATATGAGAAACATTGCTCTGCAACATGCTACGCAACAATCTGAACAATGTTGCGCGACAAGTTGCGCGATTTTGTGGCTCGTATTACCGCACCTTAAACGCAGGGAGCCCAATACTGATTACTTAGCACAGGAAGCCCGCCAAAAGTGACCAGCAGAAGTCATCTCTAAGCATTTATGTTTGACAATCCCTTTTTTTCAGCGATACTATATATTGCAATAAAAAAACCATTAACCTGAGAGTGTGTGAAAATATTTCACAGGCAGCCCAACCATTGCTTCTGAGGCTATTCTAGTTATTAAAAATAAATATTTGTAGGTAATACGTATTATGTTGGGATCCCTGTCCGTAGAAATAAACTATGTTGGGCAACAATGCATGTAGTATTTCACACTACTACATTTGTGCGGGCGCATCCTGCGGGAAGCACACAGGGATCCCAACGCGCGCGCGCTCTACCACAGAAAACACATGAAAATAGGCGCGCGCATACAAAAAATAAAATAATTTTAATTTGTAGTTTACAAATACAGGATAATGCTTTCTTTCGTACGCTAAGCAACGCAAATAAAAATGATTGCACAACCTAGACTTTATTTTATTGTCTAAATTTTGTTTGCTTTCTGTCCAGTATGAATTGAAAACAGGTGATATGTTAGCACCCTCGGTACCAGTTCGTCGCATTTGGCGAAAAAGACCCTTCACATGAGAATAAAGTACTTATTTACAGTAATTTTCATGACATTCCTCTTTTTTATAAACACATAAGCAGATAAAGCTCGTTCTGTAAGACTTCCAGAAGACCAGAACATCCCACCCAACATACATTGACACAAGTATTCACTCATGGGTTACCTGTGTGTAACGCAATCGTTGAGTTTTGGTCATGACTGATCGTCAATGCTTCACCCAAACCTTGAAGATAAACTCTTCTATTCAATGCTTTGCTTAGCAAACCAGATGGGATCGAAACCATCAATTGGTAAGTAGTTTTTAAATGGCAATGGAAGGACTAGAGTCGTTAAGAAAAATATTGCATAAAGCCGAATAAAAGTGTGCGTTCATTCAAATATTCATCTGTATGAACCGCCAAAAATTCAGTTCCATCCAAGATTTCGTGGCATAAAATCTACCTGAAACATAACCCAGCTTTATTAATGGTATAACGACAAAATATGATGCATGCTGTTCGTGATCAACGATATTCCAAGGACAGAATGACTATTTATCTTATTGTTGGCATAAGTTTGCGTGACACGGCCAAATTTGTAAACAGTGAGATTTGGAGGTTATGACCTGAACATTATCGGCTCTAACTTTCTGGATTTTGAGTGGCCCCAAAATATTATCTCGTATTTCAAAAGAGGAAACGTTGCTCATCAATCAGCGTGAGTTTTACGCTCTGGATCGTCATACCAGTGGAGATATTTCTATTAAGATTTGACGAATTTTAGGCACTTTTGAAGTCCGTCCCAAAACGCCCCAAATCAAAAATCTTTAAAATATTTCAATTTGAGAGAATTAGCCAACAAAACTCCACAAATGGAGTTTGATACCTATTCGTTCTTCTCCAAACAACAGATAGCATGTCTGTTTTGATTTTGATTTTAAATCGACCTTGATGTGCGAGCCATATTTCGGGCGAAAATGGCCTCTTGGAGGGCGAAAATGGAAATTACGGTCGTTCACCAAAAATAACGAACATATCAATCCCAAAGTTATATCATTATTTTTAGTTCCTATAAGGCTATATTCTGACAAAGTTTGGGGATTTTTGATTTTTCAAGGTCTGCTCGAGTTGGGTGACTTTTACAGAAGAGCCCTCTTAACTATTTACATATTGATTATTGAACACTTCCTATATATGATAATAACACTCATTGAGTGAAACATCGTGTATGTAGCATTTTCACTAAACTGCTTGAATAAATTGCTTTTGTGGGACTACATTTTGTGTTCACTGCTTTGAAATCTCATGCTAACCTGGATGTAAGTAATGATGTGGTTGAATTGGAAATTAAACGAGGCTTACCTTTAAGTTGAAGTTTGATGATAATTCTGCAAAATCATTATACTTGCAGTAGGGTTAACATGCCCTTAGTCCCTTAGCGAATACTCCCACCCTATCTGGTCCTTTGTCCTTGGAAGGATCCTGTGACCACAAAATGGCTTTTAAAGACTGATTCACGGCGGTGCGTGCGATCTCATGTTAACCCTATTGCAAGTATAATGATTTGGCAGAAATATCATCAAACTTCAACTTACAGGTAAGTCTCAGTTAATTTCCAATTCCTAAGTAACTAGACGCTCTAATAGCGTTCACTTGGGCTACTGATAATGAGATGACGAAGCCGAGAATTGGTAGCTTCAAAATTGCAAGGTTTCTGAAAATGGTGAACTGTTACTGCACAATTTGAACACTGTAACGATAGCAGTATTTCTATAGTCGACAACACCAGCTCAGAATGGGTAGAACTACATTAGGGAACTATTTCAGAACTGACTCATAGTGCTATTTCTAAAACAGTGCTAAAACAGTGCACATGTTTGGTCACTCGTTGCGTGGCTCCAGAGAACATTCATGTTCTCTTCTGTAAGCATCAGTTCACAGTACTATATGTGAGAAATTGTCTATCTATAAAGTTTAGTACTTGACCATTTTATAGTGAATAATATAAAACAGCTTCTTGTCAAGTCAGTAGTCAATGTTTCTTCATTTGTCAGTAGTCATTTGTTTGCTCTTTGAGTTCGCGAAAATCGAGCACGTTTAGAATCGCTCAACATCCTCTTTTAGTGTCAGGAACGTCCTAGAACATCCTCTATAAATGGCGAAATTCGTCTATAAATGGCGAACGAACTCTATAAATGGAGTACGATCGGCGAAAACATATCATTTCAGAGAGTAGACTTTGAAGAACTGTACGTAAAATAAATGCTAATGGCGAACGACTGCTCATTGATCAACTCGTGATCAACATATACTATCTTTCTTCTCTCTGGCCTTCCTGTGACCGGGATGGACTGGAACTTCTAACCCGAATCAACGGGTATTTTAAGACTTGGGATACCACAGGTAGCCCAAGTAATGATACTATATATTTGAATAGTTCAAATTCAATAATGTCATTAATTGCTGCCCTGAATTTTAGGTGTCATAGAGAAGAAATATGAGAGTCTGTCAAGGAGTGACATCGACAAGTGGATAAGGGGCCAACAAAAGAAGATAAGAGATCAGTTCAAGAAAGAAAATAACTAAACACAAACATATGATTAGATACTTAATGTATGGCACGACGGGAAAAAGAGAGGAAGTAGAGGGAAACATCAAGACTCGAGGGAAAACAAAACTAACTATTTCCCAAGCAACCATGCATTAAGAGTGGATGCCAGTAAGGATCGAGACTAATTCTTCAACTCAAAAAATTCGAATTTAATTTTCTTTCACCATATCATTCCTTTCGATGACCTATTTTAGGGAAAAATACTAAAAAGTTCCAGCGATTTTTATTTTAGGAGAAATTTCCAGTTTTTAAAAACCCGTCTGTCGACCGAAAATTTTCGGCTAAATAATAAGCCAAATTTGAACAGTCGGTGTGTGTTCGCCTCTAGCTCTACAACAATGAGATTCAGTACACTGAATAAACGTTTCATGGTCTTTTCTACTACATAATTTATTTTTCTGTAACTTCTGTAGTTGTTTTTCAAATTTGGTTTTAATAAGGTATACTGAGCGCCATAAACGGAACGTTGAAATATAGGCAATGTTTGAAATACGAAAAAGGAATCTGGTACATCAATTTTTGAAGAAAACGCCATGTCCCAGGAAAGCTTCACGTTTGCTCTTTCAGTTTAGAAAGTTTCCAGCTTGGGAATTCAATGTAGCATTTTTGGGAAATAAAACTATTTGGCTTGGGACTGCCAAAATTAGCATAATTTTCGTCGTGTGGCGGACATTTTTGTCGTTAAAACACAAAACTTAATTCCAAAACACGACTATCTTGCACTTTTAGTTGATCGCTGCCAACTGATAACAATCTTGGAGTTAATAAGAGTTATTTTCAACCATATTTGATCTATTTCAGCCACATAAGCTCCTAAAATAGTGACAATTAGCATATTCATTGCTCAAATATAAACACCGTTTCCGAAAATTGTGGTTCTTCACTCTAAAATGCTTAGAGTTTGCTCCAAATAAGATTTACAAACAATTGCACTGATTTCTAGTTCAAACTGGCGCTTTATCATGAAGAGTTCGGATATTTTGACACGATGCTCCACTTTGTTGACAAGCCAATTATGTAACGCAATGTAGCTGCTGCAAGTCACGCTACTGCCCTTCGAATAAATTTTTTGCGGCATGAAATAATAGTTTTAATCATAAAATATAATACTAAAACAGAATTCATACTTGCTTGAATGGGTGGAATTTCGTATAAACGTTGTTTAAACAAAATTCGTATTTTGCTGTTATCTGATCGACCATCTATGCTAATTTTAACTTTTGCGAGAGTTATTTACGACTATCGAAACACAAACATTGTTGAAAATCATTCCTATTGACTCGAACATTGTTTTCCATCAGCAGCAATCAACTAAAAATGCAAGATAGCCGTGTTTTGGCGTTAGGTTTTGTGTTTGGATGACAAAAATGTCCGCCACAGGACGAAAATTATGCTAATTTTGGCAGTCCCAAGCATAATAGTTTTATTTCTCAAAAATGCTACATTGAATTCCCAAGCTTGAAACTTTCTAAACTGATAGAACAAACGTGAAGTTTTCCTGGGGCATGGCGTTTTCATCAAACATTTATGTACCAGATTCCTTTTTCGTACCTCAAACATTGCCTATATTTCAACGTTCCGTTCATGGCGCTCAGTATACCTTATTAAAACCAAATTTGAAAAATAACTACAGAAGCTGCAGAACAATAAATTACACAGTAGAAAAGATCAAGAAACGTTTATTAAGTGTGCTTAATGTCATTGTTGTAGTTCTAGAGGTGAATACACACCGACTGTTCAAAGTTGGCTTATAATTTAGCCAAAAAAATTAAGTAGACAGACGGGTTTTTAAAAACTGGAAATTTCTCCTAAAATAAAAATCGCTGGAACTTTTTAGTATTTTTCCCTAAAATAGGTCATCGAAAGGAATGATATGGCGAAAGAAAATTAAATTCGAATTTTTTGAGTTGAAGAATTAGTCTCGATCCTTACTGGCATCCACTCTTAAGTGTTTTGTTAGAACTGACTCAACTCAAATATAGAAGTTTAGGCTTTGACTTTCTTCTTCTGTTCTCAATGCGAAACGTTGTCGCGGACAATTCGCAGCGCTTTCATGGTGCACAAGCTGATCATGTGCGAGTTCAAAGTTCAAGCTGTTGTTCCCTAGCCAGGGAGTTAGTGAGGTTTGTTCCATGACACGTGACACGTTCTCGGTCAATCGAAAGAGTCGCTTGAGTTGAGAGGTATAACAACAGTGATTATCATTGATTTTACAATATTATTTTGAAGATAAATTTTAACTACCGGCATTGGAATGTTATCATTATAGTTATTTTTCTACTTGGAAAGTTACTCTTCATTAAAGAGCAAGACAATGTATATATTTAATTAAATGAGGATTAGGCTAATATGCAGAATCTGGTTATACCCCGAAAGGTGATTTTTAAATAATATATTATTATAATGTAATACATGTATATTGTATCCAGTGTTCTACAGTGTTTTTCCCCGTACTCCCTTTGTCCAAGTGGTAGGGGCGATCGGTGGTCGATTTTGAAAACAAACCCAAAAAGGTATGCATAAATTAATAGAGCTGTTGAAGCCATGTTGATTTCAACCCCTAAAAGGTACAACCATTTATGACCTGACCATATATAGCTAATTGCATAATCGTTGTTGGGTCGAAAATCATGAAAGCTACCACCAAAAGGAATTCTGGGAAATTAAAACTCTCAAATAACATCGTCAAATCGACTTTTTTATCCAGACTTGTAGGATCTTAGTTAAATTGCTCATATACCTTCAAAACTACGAGAAAGTTGAATATATCTGCATGTAATGTGGCTCATGAACTGATTTCCCATCCATCCTTGCGGTCTCAGCTTCTATGATTTATGATTTTCGACCCAACAACGATTATGCAATTAGCTATATATATGGCGAAAAAGTGATTGTGCTGTTTTTTCGTATTTGTTCAGTAAAGAAAATAAATAAATTACGTAACTGATTTTTGAGTCGGAAACCCTAAAAGGGTTTCAGGAAATATTTTCAACCCTAAAAGGACCGCTGATCACCCCTAATACTTGGAGAAAGGGAACACCCCCAGGGTCATTGCTTCCCAGCTACAACTGTACACAGTACTGGTAGCTATTTATGAGGTAGCATATGATCAACTGCTGTTTAAGTGCGTAACATCTAATAACATTTCTGGCAATACAGAAACTTTAGCAGTCAGTTGTACATGTTTGTGTAAAGAAATAGCCAACAAAGCCTTCTATAAGAATTACCTTCAAAAAATATTTATAACAAATTAATTCCAATATTACAAATTAATGTGTTGGTCCTGATTGTTATAATATTGTTATAATATATTCTCATTACCTTTCTTCGACAGTATGAAAAGCTTATTCTTACAAATCAAGAAAGTTGAGTTCTCCACCCAGGGTATAAAAACATCACTAGCAGAGATACGGGAAAACATGTCAAAGAAACAATGTAAATATATACGAGCAACTAGCGATACACAATAGAATGAAATGTGTGAAGACCAGCTGAAAGAGAGACTTATAGACCCTATGCAAAATGGCCGCTGCTAATTAGCATAATAGTTGTACATTTATGTTTAAAGTAGCAAAATGGTTCACAATGATAGCAAATGATCCAAGAAAGTTAGTCTGTGAGTTTGAAGGTGAAATATTCCTGCGAAGTTATGAGTACTTTAAACACATACAAAACTCTCTGTTTTTGATCCGTAATAACTTCTTGAATATTAGGTCTATAACAACCTAACTTTCCAATTTTGTGTATTTTGAAGTACTCTTTCCGATGACTGAAACAATTTATACTGTAAAGGTTTTAGTTTGTCTATTTTAAAGGCACGGAATTATGCATAAAATGAACTCACAGGAGTTGACAATCAAACTGAAGAAATGAACGAGAAACTAAAGTCATTGGAAAGAACAAGGAACCTGCTTGCTTGGTTAGATAATTCAACAGTGGCAAATTCTGGCTATCTGGTTTGTCTGGTGACTTGCCTCTATGACCCTGCAGTTTTCTACACTGATGATGAATATGAAGTCAAATTTGGAAGGAAAGTAGGTTCTGTCATGGTGATATGCCTCTGCGAGCTTTTGAAGTATGACAGCAAAAGGGAGGCAACTATTTATGTTCTTCCTGTGGGGTCCATTGTGACATGACATATGATCTGGACCATGTCCTTAACTGCAAGCTCATGACAATTCAAGACCGGCAGAATGCCATAATTCAAGGTGCCGTATCAAGAAGAAACTCCAAGCAGTTTAAATCAAAACCTATGGAGGGCTTGTCAAAGAAGGAACTTGAGGAAGAGTTGGTCTCAAAGCAAATTTATGATGGCAAAACTAAACGGGAGCTGCAAGACCTCCCCAGAAAGGAAATGCAAGGAAAGCAGCGAGTACCAGCTCTTCTAGTTAACACCCTTGAATCATCACTGGCAACACTACTTGGTCTTGAACATTATGAAATCCTTCCCTGTGAACCACTTCATGACATTGGTTACCACATTGAGAACTTCTTCACAGAGTTTAGAAAACATTTGGCATGTCATGAATCTAACCTCATTGATGAAACTGCACAGGTTAGCATCGGAGGTAAAGAAAGCAAGAGGTGTGTTGACTTTCGGATTGATTTAATCAAAACAGCAGGAGTAGCACACCAGTCAGGCCAAATGTCTAAGGAGGCATTATCAGCTATAGACACTCTAGTTGAGATGCAACGTATCTTATATTCTTGTGAAAAGAACAGACCTCCTGCTCTAATCCTTCGTTACTACAATCAAGTTTAGTACCACTCTATTCTTCTGATAAATGTTGTTGTGAACAATCCAAAGAAGCTGACTTTAAGGAAGATGCTTGGAGTATACTTTCACAACCTAAGTGCTCATGCTGGTACTATGCTAAGGATTGCATCAGGCCAATCATCAAATGCAGAAAGGCAAGAGAGGATATTCAACAGTGTTAAGCGTATCACAAAGCAAACAAGCAACTACCATGCTGGCCAGATAATTAATAACCTATTCATCCGTCTTCAGGCTGAGAAAGAGATGGGGCTACAGGGGGACGACACAGGTCGGCAGCAGGCCCATGTCAGCAACCTTTCAAAATGTGTACCTGAACCAACAAACACCTGCATTCCATTAATGTTACATTAAATTTCTCAACGTTTCACATGCACTTTAATCGGGTGATATTGCTGCCTGGTGATTCAACTATGAATGAAATACAGATATACACCTAATTGCAGAAAGGTTGTCCACCTCGGAAAAGCACATTTACACATTTACACATTTGCACATTTACACATTTGCACTTTTACAAGCGCTGAAATACAACTATCCACCTGAAATCTTCTGTATAAGGTCGCGGCATTCTTATGAATCTATGATTCTACTGAATCTATTGACTCTGGGTTCCACTTGCGCAAAACAAATATACACGTGATGTTGCGAATGTGCAAATGTGCAAATGTGTAAATGTGCAAATGTGTAAATGTGCTTTTCCGAGGTGGACAACCTTAATGCAATTCAGTGTAAGTACAAAAGGTAGAAAATATAAATACGGAAATCTACTTACACATGTTGAGTCCTTTAGTACTTGATGGAACTGAATTAAGTAGCGTGAAATGGACTAATATGAATTTCAAATTAAATAAATGGTCCCATGAGGACACTAAACAAACAAAACGCATATTTGACTGCAACAATTAACCATTATTAGAAAGCATAGTAGAGAGTGGCGGGCACACTTACAGCAAATAAGTGATTTTCTAATTGAAGTGTCATGGTAGTCAGTTATTTCCATTAGTCATTTGACACCGTCACGCAAGACACTAGGAATTCTACTTGTAATATGATCATAATATAATCGGCTTCTTATCATCTAAAATCGTACAAACTACATAACTCAACATAGATACCTGATGATTACTCCATAATAAAGAACACAGCAATCATTACATGGTGTTAAGAAGTGGGATAACCAATTCAAGAGTGCTGTACGATCAACGAACAGCCGGTAAGTGCCATTGCACGAAAAAAAAAAAAAAAGAAGAAAAACCGAATGTGTGTAGTCTTTTGTGTGACTGATTGAGCAAGAAAAGTCTCACATGGCCTCAGGATTCACACCGCCTGTCATGAATTGACAAGCCACAGATATCACAGACGAGTTCGCCAGATTCAAGCAACAGTGCAATCTCGTCTTCGATGGGCTATACTCTAAAAAATCAGCAAGCAAGAAAGCATCTAATATACTGCTTTGGATCGGTCGGCAAGGCATTGACATCTAATAATAATTTCGTTTGGGACAACGAAGACAACAAAACCAAATCAGAGCCTATCTGGTCAAAATTTGAAAAGCACTTAGCTCCAAATTTTAGACTCGCAAGGTATCAGCTACAACAGCTGAAACAGACAAGCGACGAGGACATTGATGATTTCATGACCATGATGATGTCGCAATCAAGCGACTAAATGCAAATTTCAGTAATCAACGCGAGATAAACAAGCACTTAGTCAAACAATTAATAATTGGCACAAAACATACAAAAGCGCAAGAACGAATCCTTGAGCATGATGAGGTTTGTTAGTAACGTCAGAGTGGATTTTGCTGTAACTTATTTAAATTTTTCCAAGCAGCACTCTTTTCTGAAATAGAAAAAAAAATTTACATCATGTATATAAATTGTAGAAAACTTTTTGCCAGTTTAAAAAATGTCAATAATTTGCACAATGGCGCTTTTGTATAATAAATTAAACCCACTCTGACGTCACGAATTAGCATATCACGATTTCAATCCTTTATAACTGGCCCTCCGCACGGAGTTGGTGTACAACGTCTAAGCTACGAATTTTAAAGCTGAAATTTGTTTAGAAAATGCTCTAGTTTTTGTTTTATCAATAAGTTTGTAAAAATATTTACATGGTTTGAAAGCGAATTTATCAGTCCATCTCTAGTTGAGAAATAAATTTTGTCAATTAATTTTGTACCTGTCTCCCGCGAAAATCTCGAAAAACCCCGTAACATCGAAGCTCCGTTTTCACCAAAATTTTCTTGGGCAAAATCGCGCGTTAGGCAAAAACTTTCATCGCGCACTTTTTGCCTTAGGCGCGATTCTGCCCATCGCGCACTTTTTGCCTATCGCGCACTTTTTGCCCTTTTTGCATTTTCTGCCTATCGCGCACATTTTGCCTATCGCGCACTTTTCGCCCATCGGACGGACGTTGTATATTTTTAAAAGTTAGACTTTCGCTTTATATAATTAAATATATATTTTAACATTTTATTAAATTATTGTATTGTAATATTACATCAAATAAAATAACTTAGGTTATTTTTTTTTGTAGAACAGGAGAAGAGAGACAAGCTGTATTAAACAATAAATCAGTAACATAATTTACTGTACAAATTTGTGTCAAACCTTTTATATTTTTATATATATGGTTGTGAAGCTTATGAAATATAACATTAATCGGCCGAGCCGCTGGATTGACGTGTGGTGTGAACCGTCTTGAAACCATAATTTTATATACATACATCTGTACGTACCGAACGAACCAAAATAGGTATTTGCCGTAAGTACCGTTTTCGTCATTTTCCAGCTTGATTATCAACCATGCAAGCTAAGGCCTCCAAGGCCTAGAATTGTTGTCGAAACAGAACTTGGATATCCGAGATTTACCTAGAAAAGCGATTCCAACATCAAAAATAAGCTTACATCTCACATCTCTCGACGATATATTTCGGCGAAATGTTGTTTTCTAAACGCTGATCGATGTTTTGAAAGCGTTGACAAGAAGTTTGTCACATAGAAATCAGATCGAGTTCAGCCATATTAAAAGACGTTTTGTTTTCATCTAGTTCAATGTTGTGACTTGCATTACTACGGTGAAAGTACTCCAGAGCTACTCGAGAACGATTCATCATTTAGTCAAAGTTTTTTAATTTGATTTTTTTTTGCAAATTTTTGATTGGCCGGCCTTTGGGGCGGGAACTAGCTGTCACGTCCGTATCATCGTCTGCCGTCGCAGTTGAGCCGCCGTACGCGTCCCATCGCCAAATTTGCATGTCCACAACATTTCTTGTTGCTGCTTTTACATATATAACTTGAAAGTTTTACGGGAATTTTCATCAATGTGAATGGACAAAACCAAGCAATTCTTCACCTTCGGCTTCGATCCAGAGAGGCTTCATCATGAGCTAGCTGATCTTATAAAAAAAAAAAAAAGATATTTTGAAGTTGATCATGCACGACATCGATAATTTCGTTATTCTATTAAAAAATCTTATTTAAAATCTAGCTTCAATAGCTTTATTCCACTTAAAGCAAGACAAAATATAGAGTATAACGGCCACATTTATTTTAGCCTGCTTAGCCAGCCAGCTACGCAGGCTACATTTATTTTGCCCGGCGGTAATAAATAAAGAGAAACCATACAACCACAAGTTTCCTCCGTTTTATTTGGTTTCAAAACACGTGTAAAGCTCATAAAGTATTATATTTTTAAAACCAAGTCAATATCAACTAGTTAACGTCATCAAAAGCAGTAATAAATTTTCGGTAGTCTTCAAGTACGATACTGTTAGTGTAGATGGGCAAAAGATGCGCTATGGGCAAAAATACGCGATAGGCAAAATGTGCGCGATAGGCAGAAAATGCAAAAAAGGGCAAAAAGTGCGCGATAGGCAAAAATTGCGCGATGGGCAGAATCGCGCCTAAGGCAAAAAGTGCGCGATGAAAGTTTTTGCCCAACGCGCGATGAAGACAGTGAATCACACAACTTTGGACAACAAAAATATTTTCTCACGCTGTTTATTGGTGGATATTTCGGTGTTCCCAGATGTACAGACATAAACAACAGCTGGAAATGATAGAGAATTTCAAGTGCATTCGTACCATCAATTCATGGTAAGCAAATAGGGAATTTTATAACCACAATAAAAATACATTTTGCAGAATAAAAAAATACGCGAAAATTGCACTTTTTCCCGGTACAGTTCGAAAAAATCGGCATATAATTTGTTTCTGCACCTTGCACCTTGTTTTTACTATAAAACTACAAATTTTTGTCGTGATTGGATAATTAGTTTTCGAGAAAATGGCTAAAAAGTAGCGTGGAAATTTTATGTTACGCTGTTGTACACCAACTCCGTGCGGAGGGCCACCTCGCCAATGCGAAGCTCATATCACAAAATACTGAACCACCCCACTTCATGTGTAAACGATTTTCAAAAGAAAAAAATTCGTTTCATATACACTTTAAACTAAATAACAACCACTGATACAATAAAAGACTGAACGAAAACAGAAGGACTATTTTAATCCTGGTCAATGAATACAGGTACAATATCGAACAAAAGATTTGCTTAGCAGAATATTGATAATTTCGTCGTCTCTTATCACAAATAAGCCAAGCAACAATAAGAAATGCAATGGAAATGCACATACGTAACTCATGTACTGTAGTGTGTATCCGAGCCGCCATTTTGAAATATCTCGTTCTCAGACTTTCTCAGCTTTTTAGTTTGTCTCCCAGACCTAAAGAAAATCCATTTCCGCCCGGTCAAATCCGGGCATATAGTACCCATTTTTTTTTGTAGAGGACACGAGCAAAATGGCCAAAGGGAGCTGAAGCAATAAAACCAAAATGACTATGATTCAAGTCAAAGCCCAAGGGAAGGAAAAACGTACGGGAAGCAAATGGTGAGTACACACCACTAGTACTGATCCAGATTCCATAAAATTCAAGTACAGTATTGTAAAGCTTATGTTGGAAGTCAGTCGACATGTTTGGGTTTATTATAAGCTTAATTTTAAATAAGTAATGTTTGTGTATAGTAAATATAATGACTACATGTACATGCATGCACAGTGTTAATTCTAGCATGTGCAAATATATCGTATTTGTCTTTCGAGGTTGTACTATCAGTAAACGTGAAAGAAAACGACTAGAAAAATTACAAGATACTTACAAACAAGTTGCTCCTATTGACGATGCAGTTAGACTAAGTAAATTATGCAAAAAATGAATGTACAAACTGACTATGAACAAAAGGAATACCCAAGGGCTTTTAGAAAACTAAGCAACTTAAAATACACTAGATAACAAAAGACAAAGACCTTACTAACGAACATTACAAAACGAAGAATTCGATGAAATTCGCATCAACAATAACAGAAATTGATGATATCAAAAACAGCAATCTAACCATACCAGAAATACAAGAAAACCGTTTAACAGGTCAGTGTATTGCAGTTCAAATCAAACGGAGCTCAGCATGCATAGTGTGTAATAAGACACTTAACGAAATACAGACAGAGGAAGAAACAATCACATGTCAACATTGCAAAGTAACAACATTGACAAGCACATCCAAAACAAAACTCATTTATCAACTAATGATAAAAACCTGTGATCAAAAAATCCTAAAGTTCAGTTGTTATAATGACGCTATCCAAAGTATCCTTAAAACCGTAGATTGTCAAACACCATTATCTGACATTCCGCTAGAAGATTTAAAAAAGCTCATCCTTCAGGCTGGAGAAAAGCAAATTATTGCTGATAAAACAACACAAGTTATCTCCCAATTTCTACCATCAAATTAAGAACATAGAAGATTTCTAACCAATTAGAGTAGTTTTCATAAACCTGTACAATAAAATAGGTCATGACCACAAATATTTTTTTATTTCGTACTTTTTGCATCACAAACGCAAACTGTCTGATTCCACATAATCCACGACGTCGCATCGCGTTGTATGTAATACACATTACAGTGTATATACATTCTAATTTCATTATTTTCTTTTGATATCTTTTGTCAATATATTTATCATTTTTTGGTTACATACTAATACTTTCAGTTTATATATGAAAACGTCTCTAATATTTCATCTAACTGTAGAAGACTCAGTTTCATTATTCACTGTAATTACCAAGACAATAATTGTTTTATTGTAAGTTTGCGCATGGTTGTGTCGTTGCTGGTACATTCTTGCATACCGTTATTAAGCCATTTAATTGTTGAATATATTCAAGATTTAGACAACAATATACATCCACAATAATTGTTATATTGTATGTTTGTGCATGATTCACTGCACACTTGTAATTACCATGCCAAGGCATCGCAATAATAGGCCCTTTGCAGTTTACAGTCACATGCCAATATATCGCTTGAATAACGAATGAACTGAGCTGAAGATCCCATGGGAACGGCTCTGCTGACTGGCAAACAAACTTTGAGACGTTGATATCGACAATCGACTGGAGGTTGAAAAATAGCATTTCAAACATGTTTTTTTACTGTCACTACTGATATCATGTAAGATTCTTCAAATAAATAAAGTTAGATTTTTTTGCCAGTCGGTACAACCACGTGATCGTAATCCTGCAAAGGGCCTATTGTTTTATTTTAAGTTTGTGCATGATTGTGCCGTTCTTACATTGTTGCATACCGTTATTAAGTGCCATTTAATTGTTGGGTTTATTCAAAATTTAGAATTATTGTAAATTTGATTGATTGTGCTATTGGTACACTAATATTGTTGCATACCGTTATAGCCATTTAATTGTTCAGTTTATTCAAGATTTAGAAAACAATAGACATCATTCTATTTACTACAATCTAAAACAAACTTAAGAAAGTACCGCACTGTTACAACGATATACTTATTACTCGGGCCTATCCACAGGAAGCCCGAGTTATAAATTGGGCTTTCTTTTTCTTCGTCGGTCACAAAATGGACAAATCGTCATGACAGCGCATGCGCTCGGTCGTATATCGCAGGCTCATATCGCAGGCTCATACGAGACGTGCACGTTTGACTCATTCGAAGAAGGAATACTTCTGTGCCTGTGGCGTTTGAAAAAGTTCGATATTCCTCTTTCGGACAAAGCTCATGACATCGTCGATAACTGAGATGATATATCGCTTGCTGTTAGACACGCTCTTCTCACTTACAAATGCACACGCTGTTCGTGGTAGGCCCACACTAAAAGAAGACGAGCGTTTTCGAAACGGGTCGGTCCACGAACTCAAAGAGCTACAAATCAATACAAATGAGCTACAAAATAACATAAATATGAACATTATGAACTCAAATCAGAAGAACTCATCTGAGAACTGCATAGCTATGCACAGTGTATTACACAACACGAAGCCTGATGAACTGAAGTTTGACGACAAAAAGCAAACAGATATCTTGAAGAAAGGTGAGAACTTCAAAGCGGCCATGATAGAATCGTACGAACTACATAAAGCTAGTACTGAATCAATATTACAAGATTGTCAACAACAGCTTACTATTGTAGAGACGAAATCAAATGTTCGCATCCAGGCTAACCTTTGTAGTGAAAATGTTCATGATGACTCGTCAATTAATGAAATAAATGAGTTTAGATCTCGACGTGCAATGTTTGTTTTTTGTATTGAAAAAACTGTGCCAGCATCGTCACAGATTCATCATATTGTCAATAATATAAGCTTACGTATTGCTCGACGTGACTGCTATAGACCTATTCCCAGTACTATAAAAAGACAGTCTTTTAGAAAGATCACTTACCGCTCTATTCATATTGTCTCCAAAAGAAGAAAGAAAAAGGCTTTACAACGAGTTTTGAAGGAGCCAAATCTACAATCAATGGGTTTTATAGATGAAAACTGTTCTTCAAAGTCCACTACATATAAAAGTCTTAATCACAGGAGAAATTTCTGTCAGTCTGCATTGAGAACAGATATAGAAAAGAATCCTGGTCCTACTCTACTTATTGATCCAAACAAAACAATAAGAGCACCTTATAGTCAAGGCAATATTTTAGTATTTGGTCGAAATGCTGGACAACAATGTGTTGCAATAAGTTTGTGTTCTTTGATATACAATAAAAGACAACCAACAACCTCCCAGAGTGACCTGGTGCAAATAATGAATATTGGGAATGAGTTGTATACAAGCTTATCTCAATCAGCTGGACAGTCATTTTTGATGATGACAGAATTACCAACAATGCTCACAGTAGTATATGATACAGACTATCAATTTGAATACAGCGAAAGCTACACTGGTAATAATAATGTACATGGTGACAGAGCAATAAATATTGAGGGTTATACCTACTGCATGCCCATAGATAGAGCTTTTGAATGTCTGTTGAGGGAAAATTATACTTCATTCATATTAACAATAGGATCCATTGCTGTTCAGAATAGAACAATGACCACTAACTAGAAAGTTTACACACTGAATTGTGAAACATTAATAATGGACACTCATTACAAAACATTCCTCATCTGATCTGATTCATTATTATATGTTCTTCCTTTTATTTTAGTTATTGTCAGTTACTGAAAAAGTATGAGTTTCAATAAAATTCACTAGTTGTCTAATTATAACAATATTGTATTATTGTAGGAGGGGGGGTTACTACCTTTCTCCAACTGGTAGGGGTGATCGACGTCCTTTTAGGGTTCAAAATATTTCCTATGTGAACCTTTTAGGGTTCCGACACAAGACAGTTATGTAACACGAGTCCATACCTTTTAGGGTCAATTGAAAGAACACAAGAAATATGTTGTCCAGTCACTGATTAAATGATATCAGCACAATCACTTTTCTGCCATATATGGTCATATATGTCGTACCTTTTAGGGCTTGAAATCAACATGGCTTCAACAGCTCTTTTAATTTATGCATACTTTTTAGGGCTCGTTTTCAAAACCGGTCACTGATCACCCATATGGCAGTATTTTATATGTTGGCATCATAAACTATTTATTTTAAAATTAGTTTCATAAATAAAATAACACAAAAGCCTGCATGACTACAATGGGCAGATATCCTAACATCCTTATTCTTGGATGAAAAGCTTATGTAGCAATGTTTAGCATTCAACAGCACTTTAATTTGTATTTCACCATTAGAAGCCCGAGTAAACGCTTGTAGAGCGTCTTGTTTGACCTAATCTCTAGCTAGTAATTTCAAATTATTTGACTCTGATGTCATTTTGAGAACCCTGGAATATTATAATATATATACATTATTATACATGTACAAACTGTTGATGACTTAGTTTATTTTAAGACATTTACATGTAACTATTCTTTGTTAATAAAATTCAATTATAATGTTTCATATTGTCATCTTGCAATGTTCAAACAATAACAGACTCGTAAAAATGTCTCAAAAACACATTACACATATACCAAGTTTTTTTCTGTCCTTTTTTAAATGAGTCTGAACCAGAAATACACATAATGTTCTTCTTTTTTTAATGTTCTTTTAAGAAAAAATATCAACCTTCCCATTTTGGCCAATTTCAGTCGGAACATTGTTATAAAAGAGCTTCTTATATTATATTTTGCCAGCTAATTTGTGATTCCATCTTTTCTATTGCGACTGCATGTGTCTACTCCATTAGTTATTGGAATGTAGATGTAGTATAGACTGCCTATTTGTTAATACTTCAAGCGATGTATTCCTGACTGCGTATCCGCGTATCCACTTCAGATATATAGCTTAAAAGTATAAGAGGAGTGGTATTCCTGACTGCGTATCCCCGTATCCACTTCAGATATATAACTTAAAAGTCATAGGGGAGGGGAGGTATTCCTGACTGCGTATGCGAGTATCCACTTCAGATATATAGCTTAAAAGTATAAGGGAAGGGGTGGTCTAACTGACTGTGTATCCGCGTATCCAACATTTTATAGGAATGATCTGAAAGTGCAGGGTATTCTGTAGTTGTACCGAATCTTGTTGAGGAAGTGGAAAGCTACACAAATTCACCTAGTTGACAGCCTTCCAGCTACACTGACACGTTTACAGGAACTTAGAGATGCACAGAAAGCAGATGACGAGAGTATGCTGATCAGAAAATATTGTTTGTAAAGAATATTATTTAATAATTTTAGGATCGCCTTACTGGAATTATTTCACACTCAACCAAACCATTTGCATCTGTTAAGATGTTGTCAACAAGCATGTTTTCAAATGATGAAATAAGAACATCATCTTTGAAGGGAGTAAGTGGGACAAGTGGCTTGGATAAGACAAAGATGAACTTGTTGTACAGTATGTATGATTCCTAAGTAATAATACTACATTTTTGAATAGTTCAAATTCAATAATGTCATTAATTGCTGCCCTGAATTTTAGTTGTCATGGACAAGAAATATGAGAGTCTGTCAAGGAGTGGCATCTACAAGTGGATAAGGGGCCAACAAAAGAAGAGAAGAGATCAGTCCAAGAAAGAAAATAATTAAATACAAACATATATTAGACACTCTCAATGTATGGTCCCGAGGGAAAAAGAGAGGAAGTCGAGGGAAAACAACTTGTTTTGTTATAACTGACTCAACTCAAATATAGAAGTTTAGGCTTTGAATTTCTTCTTCTGTTCTCAATGTGAAACGTTGTAGCGGACAATTCGCAGCGCTTTCAAGGTGCACAAGCTGATCATGTGCGAGTTCAAAGTAAAAGCTGTTGTTCCCTAGCCAGGCAGTTAGTGAGGTTTGTTCCATGACACGTGACACGTTCTCGGTCAATCGAAAGAGCCGCTTGAGTTGAGAGGTATGAGTGATTATGATTGATTTTACAATATTAGTTTGCAGATTAATTTTAACTACCGGCATTGGATTGTTATCACTATATATATTTTTCTACTTGGAAAGTTACTATTCATTACAGAGCTTTTCACACAATGTAAATATTTAATTAAATGAGAATTAGATTAATATGCACAATCTGGTTCGTTGGTGTTTTATAATAAAATTCATTTTTGGAATTTTATTATTATTATTTCACTAAGTTTTGTGAACACCAAAAAATTCATATTTATTTTAATTAAAATCAGTTTCAGCTGAAATGATTATATGTCTTGTTATCAAGGTTACTATTACAATATGTTGTGACGTACGGGCACGTCGGAAATCCCTCGCGTATCCCGGTCTGCAACGTCCCTTCACACAATCCCCAATCACTACTAGTACGATTGTTACTATCAACAATTTATTAAATAACTCATTAACACTTATTCTAATTACATAACTTAATGTAATGAGTTGAAAATCTCTCAGGAATCTAAATATCCTAATAATACGTAAAGACATGGGCCCGGTTGCACGAAGCCTGCATAAGTTATCCACCGGATAAGCACTATCCAGCGGATAAAATCGCTATCCAGCGGATAGTTATCCAGCGGATAAAAAGCTGTTGCACGAAGCGCGAATAGAACACCGGAAACCTATACACTGGTTAAATCATTAACCAGCGATTGACTTCTAAATGGCTTCCCGTTTCCATGACAATTTTGTCGTGTTTCAATCAAAATGGCCGATGAATCAAAGAGAAACCGGAAAGCGAACTTCACGGTGGCAGAATGCTCCCTTATTTTGGAACAGGCAGAAAAAGATTTGGATGTAATTAAAAGCAAGTTCTCATCGGTCATTACGAACAAAAGAAAAAATCGCGTTTGGGAAGAAATCGCCAAAGTCAACTCACTTGGAGTCTGCATACGGAGTGTCTCGGAAGTGAAAGACAAGTGGCGTGCCATGGTTAGCAATACAAGAAAAGAGCATGCAAAGGTCAACAAAGACCAAAGAAAAACCGGTGGTGGAGAAAAAACAACTTCACCGAAGATTACTACGAGGAAAATAATCGACCTTTTCGGCGAAGACCCGTCATTTTCCGGTATTAGGGGAGGGTTTGACTCAGCCAGTAAGTATCTGCTTGGATCGTAAGTTGTTTACTTTAGATTTTGAGAAATACCTGTGAAAATGATTGCGAAAATCAGTCTTATTTTTACATGTGTAATATGTTTTCTTGTTGTGAAGCGAACGAGGCAATAAACTATTCATAAAATAGCGAGGAATAACCGCAATAAGCTTAAATATATTTCTGTATGTGTACGTACAATTAATTACGTAAGCATTACATGTAAATTAATGTACGTCGATCAGTTTTTTTCATCAACATGCACAATGATAAACGTATACACTTATTGAGAATAATATTGAGAATAACGTATACACTTATCGTGGGTTCGAATCCCGCTCGAGGCGTCTGATTTTTTCCGAACATTTGTTCTGTATATTCTCCATCAGTTTCCATTTCTATACATATATCACAGTTCTTATCACTTATTGAGAAATCGGAAGAACTAAGTTGTAGTTTGTTTTAGTTGGGAATGTTGAAAAAAAATCGCTCACTCTAGAGTACTATATCTGTAATATGATTTATTTATTTTATTATGATGTATTTATTTTATTATGATGTATTTATAGCCTGCCGAGGACCCTTGTTGCACAAATTAATTAAGCCTGGATAATTTTACTAAAAAGGAAATGATCAAATCTGAAGAGTATTATCACAAGATATAAATGTGCAATAATGTTTCTTGATTCTTTCTAATACAGAAATAATCACAGCTGCTAGTACCACGTCTCTCAGTCTGAATACAATTGATGCCACAGTACTGGCCGATCTAGATATAGTGCCAATGTCAGATGATCTGCCACCCGCTATAGAGGCTGCAGCTTCATTCCCAGAAATATCTGGTATGTATGATTTAACTCACTTTAATTATGATAAAATTATAATAAAAATGTGAAGAGTATTATATAAACGGCCCACCTTTTTATTCATTCACTCATCTCACTTATTTATTTATTTTAATTTATATTTATTTACATATAATTTAACATGTATTTATTTATTTATATATTGACTTTTAAAATTACATGTAATTTTTCTTACCAGTATTTATTTATTATTTTGTTTTGAAGTAATCTCTATGACTGACACAGATGTAACTAAGCCAAGCAAGAAAAGAAGGAGTAGTACTATCATGGATGAAATCAATGAAGCACATCTTGAAGTGCTTCACAAAGAAAGCAGGAAGCTTGAAATAGAAATTGAGAATCTCCTGCTTGGCAAACAGAAAATAATCTTAGAAATTGAGGAGATTGAGCGAAGGAGAGCAAGTGAGCGGGGCTAATATGTATTCCGTAATCGTCATTCTATAACTTGTGATAAACATAAATGAACTCCTGTCAAGACTGAAGTGAATGTTGGTTATATTATATTATGTGCTATAAAAATAAAAATGTGAATATTTTCACGTGCTAATGTTTGCATATATCACACTTCGTTCCATAGAAAACTAATAGGTCTGATTTGAATAATTTGCCAACACAAAACCAGCATTCACTTCGGTCTTGGCTTGGCACTTGTTGCTTAACAACGTTTTTTGAAATAGATGTACACAACAGGTGTATATATTATTATGTATATTATATATTATGTATATGTATATTATGTAATTGTGGTCATCTAATTTTATCAATTACTGATCTGATATACTTCAGTGATTGATAAAATTGGACAACCTAGCTGGCACAATTGCATAATCAATATACATATACATAATTTATAATATAATATACATAATATCATTACATAATTAAATGCATGCTGATGGAAGAGAACATTTTATGCCAGTCCATGCACTCTGCAGTATTCATTTTTAGAAACCTGAACATGCAAGTACACTAATAAGAGATCACTACAAGTGGGCATATAGAGTGCAAACCATATGTCCGCGGTGAAATAGTACTAACTAATTAGTACTAAATAGCACTGATATGAAACAATAGAAAACAATGGAGATAACACTATTTAGTACTATTTAGTAATAGTACTATTTCACAGACATATGGTTTGCACTCTACTGTGGTGACACAGACAGACAACACTAAGAGATCACTACAAGTGGGCTTATTAATTGTTGTGAC
The DNA here is from genome assembly GCA_033675265.1 of Actinostola sp. cb2023. Classification (NCBI taxonomy): domain Eukaryota; kingdom Metazoa; phylum Cnidaria; class Anthozoa; order Actiniaria; family Actinostolidae; genus Actinostola; species Actinostola sp. cb2023. Next base: position 260,616 of record JAUJYZ010001161.1, read on the forward strand.
ACAGACAGACAACACTAAGAGATCACTACAAGTGCAGTGATAGGGAAGGACGTGCGCCATTGGCACGTTTTTAGATCGTACGGCGCAAAAAAAAATTTCTTTGGGGCCTTAGGGACGCATTACAATTTCAAAAAAACGTGGGTCCACGTCTTCGTTTCGGAGATATTTTGCCGTAAAAATCGAAAATTTGGCCGCCATTTTGAATTCCCAGGGGAGACTGGGTACTATAATGAGAGTTCGTTTCTTTAAAAACCGCTGCTTTTTGCGCTTTTCAACATCAAAAAGCAGTTGAAAATCGAAAACATGTTCAGAAAGCTATTTTAGATATCAAAAAGGGAAAACATGGATACTATTTCGAAAAAAAAGTTTTTTGGGTCATTTTGACTTCCGGTTTTAAGAGCGATGGCCCCTTTAGAAAATTTATGGCCCATAAATGTAGCAATTGATGGGCCATTGGCCCACCACTGTTTTCAGCCTTCCCAATCACTGCAAGTGGGCTTATTAATTGTGGTGACACAGACAGACAACACTAAGAGATCACTACAAGTGGGCTTACTGTACATGTGGTGACTGAGTAAAGCACCCAAATGGGACCCCATATCTCATATAATATGACATGTGTTAATTTGTGCAACATTTTGCTACACTTTGAAACTTATTTTTATCATTTTTATCATGTACATATTTATTTATGAAGAATTAAGGCTGAATTGCCGAAACGTAAAATACATTATTTGGAACAGTCATCAGGTTATAATTGCCTGAGTCTCTTTTCCCCTACTATATACACCTAATTTCAAAAACGTTGTCCTAATAGCCAAATACGAATTCATTCAAAAAGACAAAAGAAACAGTTCAGCTTGAGTGCACTTCTTTTGTCTTTTAATGAAATCCTATTTGGCTTTTTTGATTATTATTGGACAACGTTTTTGAAATTAGGTGTATTTATAAATCTACTTATATGGAGAGCAGACTGTGAATTCCTTCTGGAATCCTTCTACTGGAAGCTCGTCAATGGCCTAGCTTCCTTATCCTGTATTCAAGTTTTTTTTATAATATATATAATATTTATAATATAAAGAGTAAAAAAATAAACCTTCAACTTCACCAGCCCAGATGACACATGGCACTAATCAGGCAGCTTTCGACTTTTATTTCAGTCTTCATCAGCCTGATCAGGAAGACTGAAATAGAGTCGAAAGCTTCCTGATTAGTGCCATGTGTCATATGGGCTGGTGAAGTTGAAGGTTTAATTTTTTTCTTCTTTATATGTATTCTACTACTTTTTAAAAGGTTTAAAAACCTTTCTGTGAATCCTGTTGGATCCTTCCATGCCTGTGCAACGTCGTTGAGTTCCAGATTTTATACTCTTCATATAATATGTATAATATATATATACACTCGTTTGCAGAAACGTTGTAGTATACATTTATACAAATATCTAATGAGATACAAGATATCTAATGAGATACAAAGTGTGAAACATCACTTATTTTCTTCTAATATATCTGAAACATCACTTTTAGATTAGTATCGCATCCAGCAAGGACAACACAATAATTTTCAGCACTATTTTGTGCTTAAACAGTTGTATTTTAGCATGTTTAACATTTTGCATCTCATTAGATATTTGTAAATTCGCATAAATGTATAATACGTTTCTGCAATCGAGTGTATATATATATATATAATACTCAATCTGCAGACAGTACTGTTTCGCTCTTTGTGAGCTCATCAGTGCAGAACAGAGGTTTCAGACTGAACCTTAGCTATGAAGCAAGCAAGCTTGCAACAAGGCAGTTTAAAAGGTTCACTGTACCATGCCAAAGTGCTCAAACTACAGAGTAGTGGGCCAGCATTAATGGTACAATCTGAAGAAGGGTGCTCAACAAAACCAAAGTTAAGAGGCTATAATTATATATGTAATTTATATTTATTTTACATTGATGACCAAAAAATGTGTGTTTTAATTGTCATCATTTTATTTGTGTACAATATTGTGCTTCATTTTTGAATTAAATCAATATTATATAAATGCTGTATGATGGTAGTCTCACAAGTAGGCCTGGAACTCAGATTATGAAATTTGAAAATTCTAATGCCAATTATTTTGGTTTGGAAATTCCTTCAATGTATATTTAAACAGCTATTTCAAAAAAGGTTGTCGGTCAATTAAAATCTCAAGCTTTATAAATAATATATATGTGACCATGCAGCGCGCGTTGCCTGAAACTAGAAACATGGTTGCATGTAGCTAGAATCACTTAGCTATAGCTATATACACTTTCCTATTAATTAAGTCATTCCTTAATTGACTTAATTAATACACCAAAGCTGAAAATTAAAGCAAGTGAATTATTACATATACCCCATTGATTTTCTTTCGGTTAATTATATGTGATATAGTCACATATATATGGCTTGATAATGAGGCCTATATATGCTTGATATATCTCACCGACAATCTTTTTTAAATAGGTCATCAGTATATGCATGTATATATATATATATATATATATATATACCCTTAGTACCTCTATCACCAGTGCATGTATAGTATGTAGCATATATTGTCACTATATTAATATCTCTAAAAATATGTGTTAGCAATATGTTGTGTCATAGACTGTCCATTTTCCTGGCCATGGTACTGCTCTTGCATATCAAGACAATAATGTGTCTCCTATGACTGAAGGAAGATGCCTGAAGCCAAGAACTTTAGCGTGATTAAAACTTGTATTGTAGCTGACAAAGAATGACTTCGTTTTGTCAAAGGATCGATGTCATCTCGGATTAAATCAATGATATACTCGATACCTCTTCTACTAAATCTGTACCGAGCTCTCAGCTCCTCCTCAGTATACATTTCTAGCGGATTTAATTCTCTTTTGTAAACTCGCTCCTTGTGTAAAACAGCGGAATTATTACAGCATCTATTTATGAAGAGAATTCTACGAGACGCCATTTTGTTTCTTTCACATCACTTTTATTCAGTGGATAAAAAGTTATACAACCTACCTATCCAGTGGATAACTTTATCCAGTGGATAACTCTTATCCAAGCTTCATGCAACCGAATCACGCCATCTGGATAACTTTTATCCGCTGGATAAGGATTTATCCGGTGGATAGCGCTTATCCAGGCTTCGCGCAACCGGGCCCTGAACTTTAAATGCAACTCTAATATACTAATAATATATAAAATACTTAATGAAAAAAGACTTTGAATCGCTTCGTATACTAATATAAATTACAAGTTCAGTGTTCAAATCAGCGTCTTTGAGTATTTTGTTTGCTTTAGGTACCGACTGATACTTAGCTTGAATCAGTGTCCTTCGCTTGTCACCTTGCGGTCCACTCCGTGTTCTTTGTTTCTTTTCTTTCGTTTTTAAACTTTGTAACTCGCTTTGCCTTGTCTTCTCACAACTCTACACTTCTTCTCTAGAATTATTGTTCTTTAGTTTTCTTGTTTCAGTCTCAGTATCCTTACTTCTTAATGTAACTCTTCTGGTGGATGGGTTCCACGGACTCGGGAGTGGTTAAAACTGTTTTCTTCTCGTCTGCGAGATATTTTTAAGGAGTGCCGTATTCTGTGTTCTTCAGTATTTATATGCACTACGGTGACGTAACATTTCTATACGATAATACTCCAAAACAATAACAATTACAAGAAATCACTGTTTACGAAGAATACTACGCTAATTACTCTTACTCTACGGAATGTGAACTGAAATTAAATTATAATATGTAAATATTGCTGAGATCGTGACACTTCCCCCTTAAAAGTCTATTTATGAAGAGGAACGAGTCAAAAAATAGAAAAAAAAATGACAAGGAAAGCAAAAATATACACTGCTCTCACACTCTGATCAGGGCGTCTGCATTCACATTCTGCTTACCAGACTTATGCTCAAAAAGGATATCATACTCTTGTAATGTGATGCTCCATCGAAGAAGCTTCCTGCTCTTCCTCTGACTTGGTTTAGCCATACCAAAGGGTTATGGTCTGTCTGTAACTTGAACGTTCTACCATACAGATAGTACCGGAATAGCTCCACGGCCCATACAATTCCCAAGCATTCTTTTTCGGTTGTTGATAACTTTTGTTCTCTTGGCTGGAGTTTTCTGCTTGCGTACGCTATCGGGTGCTCATCTCCATTCTGATCTTTCTGGTTGAGAATAGCTCCTAAGCCTCTATTAGATGCGTCAACCTGCAAAATAAACTCATCATGCCAATGAGGAGGTCTTAAAACAGGTGGATTTTTCAAAGATCTCTTTAAATCTTGAAAAGCTTCCTCATTGTTATCTTGCCACGTTACCTTCGTTGGGTTTTTACCTCTGGTCAAGTCGGTTAGCACAGCAGCTCTCTCTGAAAAATTTGGAATGAACTTCCTATAGTACCCAACTAAGCCGAGGAAAGATCTTACCTCTTTCTTTGTCTCTGGCCCAGTTGATTCTGTTGGTACCTCTCTGTAAGCAAAACGTAAATATGACAAGTATTTATCCCAGGTTTGCACATGATCCCCAACAAACTTCTTGAGCATGGCTTTTAGAGTACCATTGAACCCTTCAACAAGGCCATTCGCTTGAGGGTGGTAAACAGACGTCTTTATCTTGGCGATGCCTAACTGCTCATATAGTTGCATCATCAGCTTACCTATAAAGTTGGATCCTTGGTCAGACACCAATTCCTTGGGAATACCTACCCTGCAGAAATGCTGGACCAATACATCAGCTATCGTTTTTGAGTTGGTTGTTCTGAGGGGTATGGCTTCTGGATAACGCGTAGCATAATCTACTATGGTCAAAATGTATTTGTACCCAGTTGTTGTTCTCGGTAGTTCTCCTACAATGTCAATTGCAATCTTCTTAAATGGCTCAGTTACAACTTCAACAGGATTTAGTGGCGCTCTACTCAACTTCAACTTTCTAGCGACCATCTGACACTGTGGACAAGTTGCACAACACTTGCGAACATCAAAATGAAGTCCTGGCCAAAAGAAATGCGCTGTTATACGATTGATGGTTTTTGTGCCTCCCATGTGACCTGATAAAGGAATAGTATGACCAACACGTAGAATTTCATTCCTATACGATTCTGGAACTACAATGCGGTCTACATACCTTGTACCATTGTGTAAGTCATTGTTCATATTTCGATGCATAAGTAACTCTTTCTCTATAAAGTATCCATCACAGTCCTCTGGTGCTTTTCTGTCGCACAGCTGCGTACCTTTTCAAGAGTCACATCTAATTTCTGGTCTTCGACTAGCTGGCTTCTAGTTCTGTCTAGGATATTGGACGAGATATGTGACTTTGTTTCAGTGTCACTGTTGTTTACTGGTTTCTCTTCGCCCACTTGTCCATCCACGACTTTGTTGTTGAACAGTAAACTCAAATCTCCTTCCTCCAGTTTCAAGCCGTCGTTCTTCATCTTTTTGCAAGACAGACTCTTTGTTGCAAGCATATTTTCTCGATCTACCAGCTTGTCTGCTCTTTGTTGGGCATTTTCCAATGCTTTTTGCCTTCGAGTTAACACAAATGCATCATCCTTTTCGTTTGCATCGGTGGGCAAATTCTTTTCCCACTGATCCAAGACATTTTGCTTTGAAAGCGTTCTACCAAATGACGACCTGCCTAGTAAACAATCGACTGGTAAGGTGTTCATTACTCCTACGAGTTTTCTGTGCTTACCTTGGTCACTCTCGAAAACTACCCAAGCCAAAGGTATTGTGAGACGCTTTCCCGATGCTGTAAGTACTGTTATCTTGTCTCCTGTTAATTTCGTACGGTCAACATACTTACCATGTACCAACGTCCTAGTACATCCAGAATCCACAACCATCTCCGCAGGTTTTCCTTCGATTTTACCTTTACAGCGCTTCTCATTCACACGTGCAGGTTGGGAAGTAATTTCCGTTCGTTCAGGGTAGGTTTTCGTGGATGTCAATCATGTGTTTCTATGGCAACTTACGTCAACTTTCCCGCCAATCAGCCAGTCTGTACGTTTAAGCCCATTCGGTCTTCGGTCAAGTTCGGATGTGATTATTCAACTCAGGAGCATGACGAAGCATTTCCCAAAATCTCTTAGATGGAGAATAATCATGCTAAAAGCCAGAGGCCTTAAAAACAGAGAAATTGCTGAAACTCTCTGTGTGAGCGAGCATTTTGTGTATAAAGTCAATCGATTGTACGCGAATACCTTGGACGTGACAGATCCTCCAAAAGCGAAGTCAACGTGTTTGAATTCTGCTTTTTTGTCAGTGGAACTCCATTGCCTGCTTCCTATAAATAAATTAGAGAGTAAACATGAATCTAGTGGGTAGAGTGACTTTTACATTTCATTAGTAATATTTGTAAGTTATTCTATTTTGAGCCTGAATTAGGCCTTGTTTATGGGTATGAAAGCTTTGAGTGAAAAAGAAACCAAGAGATATATCGGCTATCAGGGAAAACTTTATTTTAATTTTAGTATGGCACTCCAGGCCCATGGCTAGCTGAAAAAAATCACAGAAACAAGCAATTAGGGAGGGACTGGGGAGAGGACACAAGTGCTTGTATTATTACCCTTAATTGTATGGTGATTCCAAGAATCAACGAATCTCCTCACTCCAACTTTTGCTACATCACATGTGAACCACGATACGCAGAACTGGATATTTACATTGGAAATATCAAGCATTCCTTTTTCTTCCAATTCTGTAAGCACTCGTTTGATAGGATAGTTAATTATTGAATTCACTTCCGGCCACACCCTTTCGATCATTAGATTTCTTTTGGAGGTGGTGTTGATGTGTGATGTTCTACTGTGGCTGTTCCTGTATCCTGACAAAACTTCTTGGATAAAGAGTACCAGCACCCACTCATTCCCCATGTCACCCTTAGCTGTTCAAATAGGCCAGTATGCAAGAGGACGGGCCTATAAGGAAAAATATATAAATATTTTTCTAAGCAAGTGATCACCTATAGTTTCCGATTTTTAAAATTCACATATCGAAGTGCAAACTTCTGCTAGCAGGGCAAACAAGTGACTGCATGCCCCGGCAATAAAAAACGCGAAAAGATAGATAGATAGAGAAATATATAGCGTCATAACCTTGGTGTTTTGTTTTAGTGTTTCTCGTACGCCATGTAATGTAATGCATATTTATTTACCTATACAATAGCTTTTATAATTGAATAGGATTCTCCGATGTTAAAGTCACCCAGCTTTCAATGAAACCACTATATCCGTCCCTCAACACAAATATCACACCAACTTCTCATTTTGATCTATATGCCCTTTGTAACCAAAGTAAAGAGCTTTATATGGCACAGGATTAGTGCGATCCACCGTATCATTTTCTTTCAATACATAATTATTTTTTCTCACTGAAACATTGATTCCGTTGGATCTGAAATATCCTTGAAGCGTTCCTCCTCTGTAGCAACCGCCAACCTTTATTATAGTACAAGAAATTCTAATATAAGCTTAAACAATTGCGATAGTACAATAATTATTCATTGAATAGTGACATAATGTTTACCTTATCTGGAACGTGTTTATCTTATCTGGAACGTGGGCCTCAACAGTTATACTAAATAGGGCAGACTATCCAACCGTCCACTGAACCCTATACGGCTAGAGAATTTCATCCAAGAGCAGCCGCCCAAGCAGAAGACAACGTATCAGCGAGATTGTGCAAGAGGAAGATCAAGACATTTGAACATTGAACTATATTATTACATCCATTTTGAAATAACTAATAAATCTTGCAATCTGATTGGCTAAAAATGATGCGATTTAATCACAACATTTTGGCTCTAAATCGCATCTTTTTTCAGTCAATCAGATAGAAACACTGAACTAAAACAACCAATCAGATTTCATTACTGGATTAAACTAACCAATAAGATTGCAAGAAAGAAAAGACACAAAATGTCATTTTGGGCAACAAAAATTTCCACTTTTGTGACTTTTCTCGATAAAAATGGATGAATTTAATTACTTACAGTTCCTCAATGATGACAATGACCTCTTTCAGGCTGAAAAACTTCTAGTAGATGATTTTCCATCTTTTGGTGTCACTGTCGCTGATTTTGCTTCAAACTTTACTAAAGTTCCTCACGCTTCCGAGTCCAGCGAAACCAAAACAAATGAAATCCAAACAACAACAAATCAAGACCCAAACCATGAAGAAGATGTTTCAAGGTTTCCAGTAATTTCCAGCAAGGACATAGAAGAGTTGAAGTCTGTTGCTGTCAATAAAAACACTTCACGCTCGACAAAGCAGTGGATGAACGTTTTCAAAAGCTGGTGCACATCCCGCCACCTTGAAAACATAAACATAAAAACAATGGCGCCGGAAGAACTTGATAAGGTCCTCGGTAAAAAGAAAGGACGGAGAAGATTACGAGCCGGAATCCCTAAAAATCATGCAAAGTTTCATTGAACGTCATTTAAAGGAAAAAGGTTATCCACGAAGCATCGCATCACAACTCACAAGAAATCCTCGACCCGAAGGCAATTTCTCTCCGCCTACAAGGGAAGGGAAAAAGACCTAACAAAGCTCAGCCACTGGCACCAGAAGAAGAGTCAGTTCTATGGGGAAAAGGTCAGATAGGTGATTTCAATGCAAGAGTCCTGACAAACATCAACTACGACTCTTACGTCGAGGACATTATTATAAGACAAGAAGAAGATGGCAGTGAAGTCGTAGAATTTCATGAAGGTCCCACTAAAACGCAAAGTGGCGGTCTAAGAATCCGACGAAGAACGACACCGCAGGTTATGTACAGCACTGATGACGGAGAAAGAGATCCTGTTCGGCTCTTCAAGCTGTGGTTGTCTAAACGACCCGAAGGGATGAAGGACAACGGACCACTCTATCTTTGCATAATAAATCGTCCTAAATCAACAGATGTGTGGTACACCAAAATTCGAATGGGACAAAATGCCATCGGCACTATTTTGAAATCCATGGCCTCCTGCCTGATGACAAATAAAAAGTTGATAAACCACAGCATGCGAAAAACTTTGGTGTCAAAACTGAAAAAATTTGGTCAACCGCGCCATGTTATCTGCGAAATAACAGGCCACGCACGCGAATCTTCGTTGGACGACTACGACGAAATAGATGAGAATCAAAGAAATATTTGTCTCACATCATTAGTGGATACAAAGGAAATCCATACAAAGAAGTCCCCAACCAAATCGGTGCAAATGAAGACTCAAGCGATTGTGCGACGAGCACCACTGGTGTCCATCGACACCTCTTCAAGTTCTATTTCTCACCTCCAACAACAAAGCCAAATGTATCGGCCCATGGGTTTCAATCCTGGTTTTCAGCATGTTGGATTTCCAGGATTTCAACCAAATTTTGATTCTCAGTATCGCATGCCAAGAGCGTTCAGCACTTTAGCGTTCATCTCCCTGTTCCAACGCAAAATTACATGGGTTGCACCATCAATTACTTCTCAAAAGATGCCGAATCTCCTCAACCACAGAAGAAACGAAGGGCTTACATTATTGAGTCGGACGACGAGGATTGAACTTTGTAGTTGACTGATTTTGCAGAAACTTTGACTCACAAATTTTGACGTGTTTTCGTTTTAGGCTCGAGAGAATTTTGTCACATTTGTTGAATTTGTATTTTGCATACAAAATGAGATGTAATAGCATTTCCGGTTCCGCTGTAGCACGTTCCGGTTCTTGGATAACATTAAATATTCATATTGAACAAAAAAAGTTGTTGATCTTTATTCAGGCGTTTTAATGGTATGATTTCAAACTGGATGTAATAAAGTGGTAATTGAACTTCGTGTCGTGCAATTTTGGTCTGAAATCAAACTTGCAATTACAAATTGCACTCCCGCTACGTGGTCGTGCAATTTTGTAATCACGCTTTTGATATCAGACCAAATTGCACTCCACTCAATAATAATAGTTCAATTACTATTATTATACTATTATACTATTCAATTATTATTATTACCATTATTTATCAAGAAAAATAAGAAGAACATTGACAGCAAATCACATAACCCAGATATTGTAATCATCAGTTAACGTTGTTGATATATTTGTTCCTTTTAGGATCGAATAGGGGGGAAGTTGATTGACCTTGCGAGATAACCATGGGGGTAATTAGAGAGTGTAATGTGATACTTGAGCTTGGGGGAGTGGCACAATCAGACAAGACAGTGAGAGCGAGCGAGCGAACTTTGAGAGTTATTACAGAAACAATAAAAATATAAAGTCTCAAATTGAGGCCGTGAAATCGTTCACGACAAAAATATAATAATATACATTCCATATGAATAAGAATACGAGAATACGGTAAAGTTTAGTTATTCCAAGAAAAAAATGAGTTTTCACGTCACATTGACACAGATACGAGCAAAAACGTATTTGTCACGTGGCAGTAGTTTCATACCTTGTTTCAATATGCACTCTCTACGGGTGCGTCTTGCAGGACGCAAGGGAAGCACAACAGAGGATGTTACTCGGCACAGGGAGCCTGACATAATACGTATTGCGCGCGCGCTCTACCACAGGCAACCCATAAATAGAAGCAAATATCATTTTATTGAATTATTTGGTAGCCTCAGAAGTAATGGTTGGGCTGCTTGTGGTCAGAGGCCAAATCAAGCTCTTAGTCTGAGTGAAGCACAAATCCAGCAGTTATGGGAACAAAACCAGCTTGGCTATCTCGTTATCTCGAAAGGTCACGCAACTCCCCCCCCCTATTCGATCCTGAAACGTTAACTGTTCTTCGCAAGTTCTTCTACGTATAATTTGGTTCAACAACACCATCTACTTTGGACGGAGAGCTCGCGATGAGCACCATCGATCGGGTCAGGTTTGGCGGAGTAGTAGGAGTAAGATGGGTAATATAGCGTGGTAGTAAAACCCGTACAGATGAAAACGAGTTCGTGCCTGATCAACCATTTAACCCGGGCATACAGTAGAACCAGGAATCGGACCCGGACTCAAAATCAGTCAAACCCGGATTCAAAATATATAATATTTTGCATTGCATGCGTTGGAAAGACAAAATAATGGTAGTTTTTTAAACTTGAATTGAATGTTATATTATTTCTATGTGTGCCGGTAATTCCTCACGAGTGTGCTTTTTTAAAAGTCTGAATTAAATACAGCATTACGTGTCACGCAATCACGTGTCACACGAAAGCATAGTTTTAGAGAGACCTAATTGTAGCATATCGGGAAATAACCTCTACTTGCAAGGTAACGCAGGGTGAATATTAAGGGAAATATATTGAGAACCCAACTAGACAAATTCCCATGTACAGCGCTTTTCATAATTACTTCCGTCAATCAAAACTCAGACAATCAGACGAATGTGTGAAATATGATTGTAGGTTGCATGGCATGGGAATGAAACATTGTGGTTTAATTTACATGTAATAGTTGGTTCGGCTTCGTAGTTTTGATGGACGGAATAGGCAAACGTGTAGATTGTCTACGTTACGCAATTATGAAAAGCGCTGTAAAGACATATATTTCTCTTGTAATGGACAACGATCGCAGAGAGTTGGTAATGGAGAGGGAAATGATTTCCTGCATGGACGAGAGGTCCTGGAGCGAGTTATGTAAATTCAGATATATATCTTGTGAAGTGTCACAGTGAGGCCATTGTGGTCCTTGCTTGCGTGATGTAAGTTTAATTTATTTGATGGAATAAAGTGAGTTGTGGGCTTGGATCTGCCCCCGCGCAGTGTGTACTGTGTTGTTAGGACTCGAGGAAATATTAGGAAAGGGGTGTAGGTAGTATTTTTCAATGGGGGTTCCTACGCCAGTGTCGTATCAGGCCCGTAGCTGGCATTTTGAAGAGAGTATTCGGTTACCGAAAATAAGCCTACATATGGCGTGCACCTAAAAATTTCAAATCTAGGTACTCTTAGCGATAGTTCCTGCAATTTCAACGTACCGTTCAAGTTAAGTTAAAACGTTCACCAATAAAAGAGCTTCATAGCTGCATGATGCCAAAATATAAAATAAAAAAGGGGAGTCACCGTGCTCGTTTCTGAGTTATCAGGGGGTAGACTGGGGAGGTTTTTGTCACTATCTGGGCCAAAAACGTAATACAATTTTGACTAAAGAATAATATGATTACTGATTTTGAGTCCGGGTTTTACTGATTTTGAGTCTGAGTCCGATTCCGATTCCGGGTCCAAGTCCGGGTCCGAGTTCTGGTTCTACTGTATGCCTTGAACCGAATATGTTTGCCACTGATGGTCCCCATGTACTGAGTACATGTAAAGAAGACCGCCAGGCATGAATTATTCAGATACTCCATTTTGCATCGATACGAAGGCCATCATCACCAATTTGGAATAAAAATAGCCACTTGGCAAGCACTCACTTGGCTCGTTTATGAAAGAGATGACTCAAGCTGCTGGAATCGATGGCGATTCACAAACCATTGAACTCGTAGAACGATGATTTCCACCTTGAGAAAAGAAAACGTCCAACCACTCAATATCATCGCACTGGCAGGACAAAGAAATCTGAAATCTTTGGACAGCTACTCTGAAGCGTCAGAAGAACAACAGCATTTGATGTCCACCAAAATACACGCTGGACTTTTTTGGGGCCAGAGCGCGCCATCAAATGCGTTCCATTTCAAATTCAACATGGCGGAAAGGCAAATCCCAATTTGAATAACAAACGTTGCTATTGAATTCTGGGTGTTTTCTTTGCTCTTACGCGTCACAACAGCTATACAAAATGGATGCTGCTTGATTGAAAGAGGTAAGTAGCTAAAAATCAGCTTCTTTTTGGCTGTTTTTAATGTGAAAATCGTTCAAGAGTTGTCATTGAATATAGATCTCCGCGTGGGGAATGTTCTAGATGAATTACAATGTATTTCTTTAAAAAAAATATATACAGTTTTTTGATTAAAATAAAACGATAGTTCCCTCGACAGAGAATCGAGGGATGGATTTTGATTGTTGGATTTTGGCGGGAATTATATTTTTGTCGTATAAAAGCCGTTCTAGGCGTGCGTATATGATTAATTATATTGATTAGTAGTACTGATGGGACTTTCGATCGCCTGACGGAGGCTGTTATATAAGGCAAATTATTATATAGTCAAGTCAATCCGCACGCTCTGATTGGCTGAAAACTGTGCTGTATCAGAGAACGGAGCACGGTTTGATGACGTCATTTTTCGGCTGTTTTGTTTGCAACAAAATGGCCGAATTTCCCAATTTTGATTTCAAATATTCTGAAGTTACCGATGATGAGCTTTTTGAACTGAATCTAGATGAAGTAGGCATAGAGGCTACAGAAAACGACAAAACAAAGAAAGAAAAACAAATCGGAAGATTCGCTCAACTAACGGAGATTGAGGTTGATGAGATCGTAAAAAAGAGGCAAAACACACAAAACAAAACACCAAATGGGCTCTTGGTGTATTTGAAGGTAACATAATGTGAATTCGAGTTTGTTATTAGTATAGAGTATCATTTCATCTGCTGGTATTAAATAAATGAAAACGTACTAACTTGTATGTCGAAAATAAAATTAAAATCACGATTTGGACCACTGGAAAAGTTTATTTAGCGTACGTAACCTGGAAACAGTGTTTGAAGCGAAAGAAATTGTTTTTAGAAAATAATGTTGTATTTTTTTAATAGCATGGTGTAATGAAAGTAACATCGCTACTCCAATCCATGAAATGAGCAACTGCGAGCTTGATAATGCCTTGAGGAAATTTTACGCTGAAGCAAGGTCGAAAGAAGGAAACACGTGTTTCCTTCTTTCTAAGCCTCAGAAATGCTATTGAACGACATCTTAACAACTCCCCCCACCTTTAAAAGAGGCCTGTCTATCTCTAAAGGTATAGATTTCCAACAGTCCAACAAGCTGCTACAAAGTCAAATTAAGGTCAATACCCGAGAAATAAAGCAAACACGCAACACAAACCTGCCATTCCCGTCAGAGACCTATCTAAGCTGAAAACGTCCAATGTTTTACGAGGTGACAATCCATGGGGCCTCTTACGAAACGTATGGTTCAACGTATGTCTGTTCTGGTGTCGAAGAGGTAGAGGGACAAAAAGCCCTAACAGCTTCAAGTTTTCAATTTTTGGTCGACGAAAATGGTCAGGAGTATGCCACTATGGCTCATGATGAGGCCTCAAAAAACACCAATGCGGCTTCAATGACGACCAAAACAATGAGAAACAAGCCAGAATGTATTCCGCCTCTGAAGATCCTTGCTTTGATGGATTCAACTGTTTGAAAAAATACATCAGTAAACTCAATCCTCAATGTACAGCACTATTTCAGTATCCCAAAAGATCCTTTACTTCTAAAGAGGGCGATGATGATGTATGGTACAAAAACCGACCACTGGGTGTGAATAAACTGGGTGCTTTGATGAAAGAAATTTCAAAATTGGCAGGATTATCCAGGATATACACTATGAAAACAATAGGTGCTTTGAACAACTATAAATTTGATGAAGTTTTTCTGTGTTTTTCGAAAAGTAGTTCACTTAACATTGCTCAAAATAACAGCAAATAGTTATTTATTTAAAGTACACAGAGAAAACAACAATATTTAATGTTAATTTCAACAAGTTTCAACACAGAGGCTAGCGTGAATGATAGCTAGAGTTCAAACTAACGACTTGCTGTCAATGAAGACTTGCATGTTTGCAATGGTGCATGTGGAAAACATTCCTTGCAAGTACTGTGGAGGATTTACAACTCACTGTCTGACCAATGGACTCGAGCTGACCTTCTCTGGTTGGCATACGTTGGACTTCTGCAAGATTAACTGCACGCGAACGAACGTTGGAGCAATTCCTTAGCTGTTCGCTTGAAGGGCGATTATTATAACTTTGTAAACTCGTCTCATTACGATGACCAGAAATAGCCATTATATGCCTGTTTGGCATGTGAGCATTTGACCACAGTGTTATGGCGGTGGCCCTGACAGAATGTCAGTTTTAAACTGACATTGTTATCAATATATAGAGTCAGAGAAGAATAAATATATACATGTACTTGCTGGTTTATAAACTGGATGGCAAACAAAAAGAACAATAGGTAAACAACCGCCTCCAAACGGAGTCAAACGGCGCTTCCCAATTGCTGAGTATGCTGTCAGAAGGGCAGAAGTGAAAAATGCCTTTCTAACAGCAAACAAACATCTTAAAGCAAGCAAGCAAAAGTTGAAGAGACTCACATATAAGGTTATATGTTATGTTAATAAAATTCAGTTCAATGAATATAACCATTTTCCATCAACATATACATTAGAGGTGTCATAGAAATTGAGGGTTCAGTCTGATAGATTGAAATTTTGGTCATATCGCTTTTCAAAATTCCCACCCCTCAACACTGAAGTTATAATTTGCTGAATTATTTAATACCATCTCAATATTTTGTTACTAGTCGTTTCAGATAGAAAGTGAGGTGCTGCGAGTTGTAAACTGCCATACATGTAATGCATACATGTGGCTTTGTCCCTTGTCAGCGAGGTGCATTAACTGGTAAAATAAAATAATAAAAATGCAATCTGGTCATAGACAGACAGCTATACTTTCAGCAGTCAGTGATCACTTTTATTATGTTCACCATTGCATAAAGTTTGTACTGATATGCAGCAATTAATACAAATATGGATGGATTCAATGAAATAGAGAATTGTGTTCGGTGTATATTATATACAATGTTAAGTAACTATTTACTGGCCAGATATCAGGAAAGATGTCGAAGCCTCATAGTACACTTGTAGAATATAATGTTGTGTTGGATTCGGTAAATTTATAGTTTGATTCATACAGTACATGTATGTTATAGTGTTCTGGGATAAAGTCATAGAGATTTGAACAAGTAATACAGTGCAGATTAACAGAAGTAGGTAACTCAAAACTCCTCTTCAGCCAAAAAAAAACAACAGGATGGATCGACAGTTGAACAAATATAATTTGATTCAGTAGTTGCCTCAATGCCATTGACAATGGGCGATTGGTTTGGCGAAGACCAACGAGCTCGATCAAGCAGATAGGTCTCTGTATCTGGGATACTGTGTCTTTCAAAAGTATTCAAGTACATGCTGTCCACGATGCTTTCTTCTTCGTGTAGAAGCCATTGTGGAACTGGACGCGACTGAGCACACAACAGCGCTGAAAAACACATAAAACAACATTGTCTTCCCCTTGAAATGTCACTAAATTGTTCGTGACCCTGATGAATGCTTCCAGCAATGAATAAAGTTGCATTTCTAATAATAGATTTGTAGAAAACAAACACTTTCCTGGCTTGAATCAGCGAAAAATAAACGATACTCCAACTATAAATCGATTGAACGTGTTGTGAGTGTGCGCTCATCAAAAGTACCGTGGGTTCAAAATCATCTCCACAAACTCCGTGAAATCTTGTCGAGACTCTCGTTGCATCCACATAAGTGCCCAGATCCCACACGACCACATATGACACAGGAACTCCGTCACGATTAGTTTCGCTGCTCGCTATGCTCGCAGCAACAATTAACATTCGTCTACCTACTTTCACAGTACCTGACTATAACCTCATACATTTGTAATAGTGATGTAGATGCAAGGCTTTTTAGCATTTCCAGGGGTGAAGGTGTCAATAATGAAATTGTAAAACATTGGGAAAACACTTGGTAAACGTTTTATATCATTGGTTGTAATTTGTGTAATGTATTTTATATGTTAGATTGAAGAAGCTGAAAATCTGGTAAAGGGGGCTGATCAGAACTGAAAATGGAGGGCTTTTTAAGTCATGGCAAACCTTCTTTAAAGATTCTACAACAAACTGCAACAGTAAGAAAACAAGCACCAACACAACTAAATGACAATGGAAACTTGATGGAACCACCAAGCTCAGCATCTCGGCGCAAACAATAAACCTTATATGCTGCCCTGGCTATAGTCGTATTTGTCCAAATCCACATACAAGGGTAGGTGGTCACATGTTTTTAAGCATGAGTACCTTAGTCAGATCTACCTACCAAAAACGAACAGGGCTACACATATGTACCATGCTGCTTCAGATATTTTCAGACGGTCAGCGGTCCTCCGTTACACTACACTCCCCCTTTCCCTTCTGATAAGCCTTGTCAGAATCCGAGTTCTTCTTTGACTGATTTTCAACCAATCAGAACGAGGCTTTTACCTTTCACAAACTCAGGTATTCAAATAATTTGAAAGTATTTTTCAAGATGGCGGCTGGTATTGAATGTCATGTTAGAAACGTATGCGAAGCCTTCGGGATTTCAGAGCTATTCCCTCAGCAAAAAGAAGCTCTTATCGAATTTGTAAATAGACGAGACGTATTTCTCAACCTGCCTACAGTGTTTGGGAAATCTCTGGTATTCCAAATGGCTCCTTATGTTCACGCCGAACTACCAAAATTTGGCCACGCAGGATACTCGTTAACACCAATATTAGTGGTGATTTCTCCTCTGCTAAGCTTAATGGAAGACCAAAAGAGGTATTTGCGAGGCATTGGATTGAAGGCTGCATAGGAGACGATAAAGAAGAAAACAACAAAATTGAGCGGGGTGAATTCAGCATTGTCTTCACATCTCCAGAATCATTGCTTGGAAATCCAAGATGGCGAAATATGTTAAACAACAGTTTTTACAAAGAAAATCTTATTGGAATCATAGTCTGGGAGCAAGTGTACTCCCGTGGGAATTTCGTGCTGAAAGCAAGCCACCGGTCTAGAAGTGTTCATTGGGGTCTAGTAAACATGAAAAGTTTTGATGGCAACTTTGTAACTTGCTAAAACGGGATTTATAGGATTTCGAAATTATGACGTATATAGACCAGCATGGAAACGAGGCTGGAGTATGAAAATCCTTATAACTTACATAAACGTGCACCATTGCTTACCAAACTCGGCTACATTATAAAAACAGATGCTCTCTTATTGTTTCTGGCAGTTTGTGTGGGAAATATTGGTCACGTGACCTCCCAAGCATGGAAACGAGGCTGGAATATAAAGCTGCTTATAACCTCAATAAACACTGTACCATTGCTCACCAAACTTGGCTAAATAACAAACATTGATGCCCTTAATTGTTTTTGACAGTTTATATGGGAAATAGTGGTCACGTGACATCGTAGGCATGGAAACGAGGCTGCTAAAAATAATTCCTCTAGGTCACGCAAATGCCAGTATGAAAAGGTTATACCAAAATGGTAATTGTCAAGTGATCACAGAAGCATTGAAACAAGCTGGAGCAAGGAGGTCTCCTGGGACATATTTTTGATTATTAAAATGTCAAATTATTATCTAGAAAATATTGAAAAGGACGGAGGCAAGTGACAACCATTCTTGATAGACATGTCGTTTATTTCACCAATTGTTATCTACAAGTTGAGGACGTCTGTCTCTTGAAGAAGACCCACTGTGGAAATCCACGGCCTTCTATAAAATTCCTGAGAAAAATCCATGAACTTGGACAGACCACTGGCAAACAGGGTTTACAGACACATGTGAGCGTATAGCCAAAAAAGATATATACAGTTATGTACTCGATACTATTTACAGTTCTAGTTCTTCACTCAGGCTCTGAGTCATCGGTGCTGTCTTCCTCTTCACTCTGACAAATTAAAGGTCTTCGCTTTGCTGGTTCATGCTTTCATCAGAACAGCTACACAGATCTGTGCAGAGAAAAGCCCAGCTTTGCGGCACTGACATCGATTCGACCAGCATCGCTCCTTTGAACACCTGCACTTTACAAGTTGTAAAGTAAAATTGTATGGTAGCTTAGGGTGCTGGTACAAGAGTTGTAGTGACATTCGTTGTTTTCCATTACCCATCCATAATCTCCTGATGATGGCAGCACTGGATTTGGTACTGTATCTTTGTTCCAAACCATCAACTGGAAATGAGCATGCATCATGGCCTGGTGCAGTGTGGCCTGTGTTGGTGGCAATCTGTCGGACTGTGGCAGCTTTTTCCTGAAGTGGGACCACCTGAGCTCGTTCACAGTTGATATGCCGGTCTTTCAGGTTGATACAATTGGCACACAAACCTCTCAATCGATTCCACTTTTGATTGAATCATCGGGGTGTTGTTCTCAACCGAGATTACTAAGAGCGCTAAGAATGGTATCGGCGGCTTCCTGAAACACCTTCCAACAAGCCACCTTCCCATTCCCGTCAAACTACCCGTGTTTATATCAGCTCCTGCGATAGCGTGACATGCGGGCGACGTGGCTGTTTTGGCCGGACGAAGAGCTTCAACGATTGGCTGTAGCTTAAAGGATGGATGATTTGCGCCCCTTCCAGTGACAAATGAGGTATTGGCACACATCTCTGGATATCTTCTGATTGCCAGTACAAGGACATCGGTGTCTGGCGAATGATTGGACAAGTCCATGGCATCATCGATGGCATGCTGAGCATATGTCTGTTTTCAGATCTAAAGACGATGGGACATCGTATCTGTCGAAGATTCGCTGGATTTCCTGACAGCCATCATACTTTAGCTTGATAAAGAAGCGATTGCTAAAGTGGTCTGCAAGCTACTGTCGCTGCTGGAAACTCTTGATCCAATCCGGCTTTTCTAATGATTGGACTTCAGCCATTCCATCCACTATGGAGACCTTGACTTGCACATAGGGACTGTCAGAAGTAACGTCACTGCTGAACTCTATTGAGCTTCTCCAAAATGTGCATGAGAGCACTCCGGCTAAGAAGGTAAAGCAACGTGCTGAGGCTAGTGGAAGGCAGATTGTTGTGGCATGGCCGGGGGAAGAGAGTGTGAAGCGACGCACAAAGATATGGGCCATCTTCAGAGTGATCACGAAGAGGTTCATACGAAGACGACCATATATGACAAAGATCCGAATAGCCTGTGTATTATATAATTATTACATCAACCCATATTAGCAATTAAGTGAAATGAAAGAAACTAGTCTAAGCGGCTCGCACACGAAGACCAAAGCAGAGTTCATCACCTTTCTGCCTAAGAAGGAAGGGTCGCAAATCATCGATCCATTAATTTACAGCCAATCGTTGAAGCTTTTAGCCCTGCCCACATTTCAGGTTATCACAGGTGCTGATAACACGGGTAGTTTTTCGAGAAAGGGGGAGGAGTGTTGTTGGAAGGTGTTTCAGGAAGCCGATGATGCCATTCTTAGCGCCCTTAGTAACTGATCTCGGTCGAGAACAACACCCCGATTCGATCAACAGTAAAAGTTTTCAGGAGTTTTATAGAAGGCCGTGGATTTCCACAGTGGGTCTTCTTCAAGAGACAGACGTCCTCAACTTGTAGATAACAATTGGTGAAATAAACGACATGTCTATCAAGAATGGATGGTTGTCACTTGCCTCCGTCCTTTTCAATATTTTCTAGATAATAATTTGACATTTTAATAATCAAAAATATGTCCCAGGAGACCTCCTTGCTCCAGCTTGTTTCAATGCTTCTGTGATCACTTGACAATTACCATTTTGGTATAACCTTTTCATACTGGCATTTGCGTGACCTAGAGGAATTATTTTTAGCAGCCTCGTTTCCATGCCTACGATGTCACGTGACCACTATTTCCCATATAAACTGTCAAAAACAATTAAGGGCATCAATGTTTGTTATTTAGCCAAGTTTGGTGAGCAATGGTACAGTGTTTATTGAGGTTATAAGCAGCTTTATATTCCAGCCTCGTTTCCATGCTTGGGAGGTCACGTGACCAATATTTCCCACACAAACTGCCAGAAACAATAAGAGAGCATCTGTTTTTATAATGTAGCCGAGTTTGGTAAGCAATGGTGCACGTTTATGTAAGTTATAAGGATTTTCATACTCCAGCCTCGTTTCCATGCTGGTCTATATACGTCATAATTTCGAAATCCTATAAATCCCGTTTTAGCAAGTTACAAAGTTGCCATCAAAACTTTTCATGTTTACTAGACCCCAATGAACACTTCTAGACCGGTGGCTTGCTTTCAGCACGAAATTCCCACGGGACCTTATATTATGACATTTGCTCCCAGACTATCACTGTGGATGAAGCTCATTGTATAAACCATTGGCAATTTTCCGTTAATTTTACGTACACTTACATGGTAAATGTATAAGTCGTATAATGCCATTAACTATAAAAGCAATCCAGTTTGTAAGCATTCCTTATTAAATAATAGTAAAGCCAAATTTATTTTTTATTAGTGCGATACCGAGTATTGTTATTATTTACTGACAATACTGTGATGTTTATTTGTTTTAATGCAAGGCCACTGAGTTTCACTACACCAATATAGTTAAGTTAGACATTTATCATTTCTAAGTTGTAAGGTAAGTATTCTACTCACTTTATGAGCCCGTCTGGGCTCAGTATTTTTTCTGAGTCTTTTTACGCTTGAGAAAACCTTACGAACTACATTACTAACAATTACCAAGCGACAAATTACCATATCACTTTATGTTATTTAATTGTAACAGGGGAACCTCAACTAGTCAAACAGCAGTTGCTTTCAGGAGGTGGATTTATAAGCTAAGTGAGTTGCGTTCCCTCGTCTCTAAAGATGTTTCCCTTATGGATAAAACTGCAACTGCAACTGCAACACAGAAGACAAAGAAAGCCATCATAAACGCCCTTCGACTTCAACAATTCAAGGACATTACACAAAGCCCAATTAACATGACATTCCCTGTCACGTAAGTCAATGAAGGAAATTGTTCTCCAATAAATGGGAAATGTAAATGGGTACATTAAAGTCCTCATTTGTACAATTGCATTTGGCAAAGCAGTAAACACCATTATCCACTTTGGGCCCTCTTAAATCTGTCGAGCCTTACATCCAAGAGAGTGGCAGAGCTGGTAGAGCTGGTAGAGATGGACAGCCAAGTAAAGCAATATTGCTCTACCAATCAATCATGTTAATGCACATCGACAAGGAGATGAGGGAGTATGTGAGAGGAAAGTTTGATTGCAGAAGAAAGTTTTTAATGGACTTTTTCCTAGAATCATCCAGTTGTGGCAGTACTTCTTCAAATGAGCTATGCTGTGATCTTTGTTGTGATGATGCTGATTTCGTTTCCCCGACTACTGCAATATCATCTACCTATTATGGTCTAACTCGTCCAGTCACACAAGACGAGTTACAAGTATTGAAAGAACGGCTTATACCACTGTGCGTGATTTTATTTGGAAGTGTTACCTTCTGCATAATTTTTTTTCCATAAAACGCTATACTCCACTAGCTAATTTTATGAGCATTATGTTCAACAGCCTTCGCACTGAGAAGAGTTATAATACAGTTGAACCTCCATGAGAGACCACCTCTCGTAGGAGACCACCTCTCATGAGCGACCGCTTCTCAAAGCACCGTTTTGTCTCTCGGTCAAATCACTATATTTGTAACCTCTCGTAGGAGTCCACCTCTCGTTGGAGACCGCGACCACTTTTTGAGAGTAAGAACTGGGAATTTCTCTGTAATTTTACCTCTCGTAGGAGACCGCGACCACTTTTTGAGATTACGAACTGGGAATTTCTCTGTAATTTTACCTCGGAGATCACGCAAAAAATCATTTTAAACTGTATCCAAGTCGGGACAGCTTAGACCTTAACCAAGGTATCGATGTTCTTGTGTCCCCATTAAAAGTATATGCGAGATTAAACATTACTTAAATTTGGGCTTCCCGTGGAGTACTTCCCATGAGAGACCACCTCCCATAGGCGACCACTTTTTCTTGCACGGAGGGTGGTCGCCTACGGGAGGTTCAACTGTATTTGTTTATTAGTTTATTTATATAATAAACATTCAATATTTTGCTAGAACTGCATGGACGTGAAAACAATGTGATGGTGCATCTTTGCCTTCTGACTGTTGTTGCAGACCACTTCCTGGTGTGGTACACGGTGGTATTAGCCATTCCGAGGTTGCAAAAGGGACTGGGGCCGAGAGTAGAACTATTAATTTGATTAAGAAATGAACCCCATTACAAGAAAGATCACACCAAAGTTAGTAAGTTTACCAAGTTTGAGAGTGTTTGGATAAATACTAATTGAATAGCAAGCTCTCACAAAATCATAAAAGTAACAGAGAATGTATGGTTTTGGGGGACGCCGTCTCTAAGGTCCATACATTCTCTCTTATTGTTGCAACATTTTGTAATTACATTAATTTTTGCACTCGGTCCCAGTCCTTTCCGCAACTTCGGAATGGCTAATACAGTGGTAAACGTCTGGTACACGGTGTGGTGAAATTTGGGAATGTCAGTTCGAATGATACCAAAATACTTTAATTTGAGTCGAAAATGATTTTGTTTTCCACAACAATTAATACATACCACAGCAGGCCCGTAGCAAGGAGAAAAGTATTGCGAGGGCACAATCCGGACGAGCGGCGAAGGTCCGAGCTCCTAGGGGGTGCGGAGGCATGGTCCCCCGAAACGTTTTGAGGTATAGGGTCTCTGAAATAGTATTTCCTGCCTTGTGAGAGTAGTTTCGAGGAAGTTTAAACTGGCAGAAAATTGATCTTGTGGCCGAATTGTAAGGAATTTGCTGAGGGGCTGCACGAGGAGCTTTACCCAGAAATAAATTCATAGCATGGGTCGTAAATCGGTGTTTTGTGGGTGTGAAAATGTACGCGGTGATGACTAATAGGGTCAAGTCGTGCCAGCTTTAATCAACAAACTATAACAACAACAGAATCGAAAATTAGATGCGCATAATTATCGATCAGTTATATTTGTTAGAGAGAGAAAAAAATCCCAAGAGCAGATTTACGGGCGAGACACCTAGTAACTTCTGCTGCTCTGCTTTCGGGCGAGTCACCTTAAAAGCAGTTGGAATATCAAGTAGAATAAAGCAAGATATGACTGTTATGTTTACTTAGTAGTTACAGAGAGGAAATTACATCCCAAGAACATATTTACGGCGGGACACCTAGTAACTTCTGTTGCTCTGCTTTCGGGCGAGTCACCTTAAAAGCAGTTGGAATATCAAGTAGAATAAAGCAAGATATGACTTAATTAAATAGGATGTTTGACTTTTTGAACACCTTCGGAATTTGGTGCGCTTTTTGGTTGTTTATCGGCATGACTGCGAACAACTTCTAACCCAACTTCCTACACCAAAGCCTCCAATTGTAGCGACAAGATATTTAATTACTTTTAATCTAGCTCACTTGTTAGCTTTCTTACTTTAATTTTGCTTGTGAGTTTTCTTGTTTAACTGCAACCCGGCACTTGATTTCCGTTCGACATCATCTGACATCATCTGATCATTCAACTGGAATCGAAGTCATTTTGCAATGACTTTCGCGAAATCGCGAGCTAGACAGCCATGGTTTAAATCTCTGAACGTCAGAAGACAACAACAAATTCCAAATGAGGTCGAAGCGTAGACTTCTTCGGTTCGGCCTTTATAAGAATCTCGCTTCGCAAGTGGACGCCATTTTCAAAATCGAGCTTTTTCAATTTTCAATTCCTCGCCTGGGACAGCTTAATCTCACTGGTGAGAGCGTACCACTGATGACTCGTGACAAGAAGTGACGAAGAAACTCGACGAAACTGCATCGATCCTTACGCCATTGATCTGAAGAGTGGAAGTAATCTTTCGATTTGCGCGCAAAATGCTTAGTCAATAATGACATTATAAAAGTCCCCTTCTATATTTATTAACTTTATTAACAGGCATTGCAATGCCTGATGATGACATACACTACAGAGTTGTACTCATGAAAGTTCAATATCCGTATCGACACTCCATAGTGATGACATATCATGTACCACAGTGTTTGATGAAATCGTACTTAAACAATATCAAATTGAGTCTCCCGCAGCGAAACAAGTCACTTTCAAAGTGAGTTCTTTCACTTTTTTCCGGCTAAAGCTTCTCGTGATACGTAAATCATATGTACATAATAATGTGTGTTTCTAATTGTTGTCAATTCGGTGTTCTTTCAATTAAATATCAAGTGAAACTTTTTTTTATAAGGAGAAAACAAGATATCTTCCATTTTCATACTTCCAAAATCAAGCGAATCGCCCCAAAATCCTACCCCCCCCCCCCCCCCCCCCCCCCCCCTTGCACCAAACCCCCACCAAGAAAAAAGAAACCCCCCACTATTAGGAAGGGGATAAATTTGCAACATTGTTTTTCACTGGAGATGGTAGTAAGAATGTTTCTTGTTAGTGTTGGTGTAGGTTTTCTTTCGTCCAAAAACAGCATGATTTGAGTATTTTTTTTCCAAATCACCCAACCCTCCACTCAAAAGTTAAATGCATGGTAGGCCCCTTAGGGAGGTACAGCAAAAAAAAACCCCAGTTCATTGCCGATTGCGCCGTGACCAGAGCCATTGTAATGCGTTGTTCAAATTATTTTTTGATTTGACCTATTCTCAACATAATTGTGAGCCCCTCTTCCCCTCCCCCCTTATCCCAAAGATACCGTAGTACGTAATGTGATGATATACCGTACTTTAATGAAATACACAACGGTCCGATACTCGTGACTCATGCATAGTACAGTACGGTTTATCGGTATTACCATATAAGCTTACCATGTTCAGTATAACAATTATTGTTTTCTGCACAAAATATGTACACTTTTGGCAAAAATTTCGTGAACAAAGTACAAAATGTTTGGAGACAATAGCACTGCACCAGAACCAGAACGATGTCGATTACAAAGTGAAAGTCGTAAATTTCATTGATATTCGCGGCATCGGTGCGAAGCGTAAATAAAATAACCCAAGCCAAATTTTTCATATATCTTAGAACAATATATAAATAGCTCATAGCATGAATTTTAGAAAGAATAAACGTGTGACACCAAGTGAAAATCCTTCTCGCGTTTCTAAGCTCAACTCTTATTTCTCGTTGTGTGAAATTCATTGTCATTCTAAAAGTGACTTTCTGATTTTCAGAGAAATGCTAGGATTACAGTTTTATGCCAAAACAGACTGCAAACTATTATTGAATCAAGATATGGAGATAGAATGGCCATAGCTTTCTTCCATTTTGCACGCGAACGAAGTTTTGGGACCTACCGAATCACTTAGGATTTTGCCTGTTTTCGAAGCCGCCGACAGCCAAAATCGATTTATGTTAATTTTTGAATTTTCGGGCCGTAATTTGAAAAACTTGGCTTGGCTTGGCTTGCCTATCTACAAGCCAAAAGAGAACGGAATCTAAATTTTGAACGTGACCGGTTTTTTTATATTTTGCTCGATATTAGCAGACATTCGCACTTAATATTTCAACCAAGGAAATGCTGGCTTTAGTCCACACAGTGAAACTCTTCCTGACTTTGTAAAGCATTGTAGATTGGATGCATATGTTGACAGCCAAGTTCTTATTGGTGCTTGGGAAGGACTGGGTAGCAAAAGGTCCCCTCAATTAACAAAGGCAACCAAAGAACTCTTCTGGGTGTTATCCGATCGCAATCTACAGCTGCGTTTATTTTATGTTAAGTCGAGCGAAAACAAGGCGGATGGCCCGTCACGTCAAATCTCTAGACTGGATTCCAGGCTGTCAGAGGAAGTATGAGGTTTGGTGGAACGATCGTTTAGAGATGTATGTGGGCACTCAATTGATCTTATGGCATTGGATTCGAACGCTGTCATTGGAAAGGATGGTCATCCTCTTCCACATTTCACTCCATGGCCAAGTCCGAACTCGCAAGGTGTTAATTTCTTTGCGCAAGACTTACATCAGTCGGAGAACATGGCGAACCCGTATATCTTTCCACCATTTGGGTTGATTGGACCAGTGCTCCAGTTCCTTTATACGTACTATAGTTTACTATAGTTGTCCCGGAGATCCGTACGCGTCCACACCTGTACTGGTGGCTCGTTGTGTGTCCCGAATTGTTCTAGGTGTTCGAGGAAGTATGAACGTCCTTCTGGCTCCTAGAAAAAGTGGATTTGAACCCATAGCGTGTCCATTCACTTTGTGGGTATGTAGAGTATATTTCTGATTTGTTGATGTGCTGAGTTACTGTTCTATCCTTTGGTCATTTTCTTTTGCAGCCGCTTCCAAGAGTTCCTAAACTATTTACACCGTCAGTGGCCTGTCCTGTTTGCTCTTATGCCAACGATGAACAATTCCGTTTTTGCCAACAATGTGGTAATGCCAGAGTGCAAGTTTGTGAAAGTCAACAATCTGCCACAAAACTTCAGATTGATAATGAGTTGATCGCTCAAAGATTAGAACAACTGTCGCAACAACGAGGTTCCTCACGCTATGTAAAACAAAAAGGTTCTCTAGAACGTGAATTTTGTACCTTCTTATATTCCCGGACACCACCAAAATCATTGACTCAGCTCTGCCGTCTGATGTGATTGAATTCCTGGTTTGGAAGGACCGGAGAGGGAAGACACCGATTCATCAGCCAGGTTGTCGGAACTTTTCACAGCAGGTGCGTGAGGAGATTATCTGCCAGTGTCCCAAGCGACTGGCTTTTGGCACAGTGGACTCCATGATTGATAAGTTGCGATCTTCATTAAATATGGGAGAGCCACAGAGTGGCAATCGGTGTTGAATATTGGTAACCCTGCTGTGGACTGGTTGGTGAGAAGATATCTCGCAGATGTAATAGAGGAACAGTTAAGAGCAAGAGTTGTTCCACGCCAGGCTGAGACAGTTTTTCTTGAAGATCTGATACATATTCATTCCACGCCATATTCATTCCCAGCTTACGCGGTCAGCGGATTTAACTCCTACTCGCATTTATATTTTAGCACGAGACCAAGCAATATTTAAAACTTTATTTTTTGCCGGCGATCGTGCAGCCGATTTATTAAGCTTAAAAACTGTGGATATTTTACGCTTTCCAGATAATTCTGGTTTTCTATTGAATCACATCTGGACCAAATCATTAAGATCTGGAGATGCACACGTATTTGCTTTGAAAAGGGGTATGAATAAGCTTGTATGTCCTGTTACGGGAATTGAGTTATATTTTAGTATATGTAAGTGCTTGGGAGTGAAGTTGTTCCCTGGGTTTCTTTTTCGGGAATATATCTTCTGATAGTCTTGATTCTTCTGCAGCCCAAGCTAGACTTAGCTTGTATAATTCGTCATTGGGTCACGAATTATCCAGTAAGCATATTACTCTGCATGGCTTTCGTAGCGATGCTGCGGTTTCTTTAGCGCTGGCTTCTCTTAGCCTACATGAAATCATGGACCATGTGGGCTGGAGGAGTAGTAAGACGGCGCTGCATTACATAAAGTTGGGACAGGTCGTAAATCCTGCAGGTGCAGCTTCAAAATTGCCAAATTTAGATATTGAGACAGGCAAGGCATATAAGAGGCTTAATAATTTAACAGGTTTTTCTCATGTTTTCAAAGAATAGATAAATATGTGCACAAACAAAGAAGATAATGAAGTTGATTGTATTAGGGGATATAGGGTAAAGCTTTAACCTGTTAAACATGCGCTGAGTGCGTTTTTGAGAATATTAACCTGTATATAAAATGTGTGACGCACTAGGGCCTGTTTCGCAACTAAGAGGATAAGGATTGGGAAGAAGTGTGGGTAGAAAGTATAATGAACATTAAAGGGGGACTAGTACGTACATCGTTCAAAGTTTGATTTAGCTGAAACTTCACTGAAATATTCTCAGAGACCCATACAATCACTGGTTAATTTTTTCCTCAAAAATTCCAATGGAAAGTAATACATTTTTATGAATATTTAGAAGTGCCAGTGACGTCACTGACTCAACCCAAACAATCATCACGGCTTCGTTCCATACATTTCTTCATTTTTAATGTCTTGAATTATTTTATTTCTATGAAGCTAAACGTTTGTGTGAAGGAGTTTTCTTACCTTGTATGTGCTAAGGATTGATTGTTTGACTAGTTTTTTTCTTCAGTGCATAGCTGTTATCTGAACAAACCGTTCAGATATTTTGATCACAAAATACAAAGAAATGTATGGAGCTGAGTTTGGGTTGAGTCAGTGACGTCACTGGCACCTCTAAAGATTCACAAAAATGTATTACTTTCCATTGGAATTTTTGAGAAAAAAATTAACCAGTGATTGTATGGGTCTTTGAGATTATTTCAGTGAAGTTTCAGCTAAATCAAATTTTGAACGACTTACGTACTAGTCCCCCTTTAATAAATACTGGACAGGTTGAATGTTTGAATATTTAAATGAGCTATAGAGCCGGGCTTGGGGAATGTTACATGTCATATGAATAACAATACCCAGGGCTGAATATTACACTATCCAATGAGCATTGTGAGAGGACGAGAATTTCGACATTCACAGCAAATCCTGAACGCAAAATCCATCTCACTGCGCCAGCAAGGAAAGGGAAAAAGGCCAAACAAGTCCCAGCCATTAAATCCAGAGGAAGAGTCTACACTGTGGTCAAAGGGAGAGCTAGGAGATACCAATGCCAGTGTTAAGCTGTTAACCAACACCAACTTCAAGAACTTGATAGAGCAGCTCGGACTAAGACGACGCCAGGAACACTATGATGCGTGTATCGAGGACTTTCGCCGTAGGAACCATGAAGATGGCAGTGAATCTGTAGAATTTGAAGAAAACCCTACGAAAACGAGAAGTGGTGGTCTAAATATTAAACATAGAACATCTAAGCAAATAATGTGGAGCGCCGATGGAGGAGAGAAAGATCCTGTACGGCTCTTCAAACTCTGGTTGTCAAAACGACCGTACGGTATGAAACACAACGGTCCTCTCTATCTTGGCATCATACAGCGCCCAAAGACTTCAGATGTTTGGTACTCCAAAATCAGAATGGGGGAGAACACGATCGGAAAAATAGTTAAGACCATGGCAGCTTGCTTGACAACGGACAAAAAGATAACAAACTACAGCATGAGAAAAACATTGGTGTCAAAACTTAAGAAAGCTGGTCGTCCGCGCCATATAATCAAATTAATTACAGGTCATGCTCGTGAATCCTCATTAGATGACTACGATGAAGTTGACGAATTCCAGCGAAGAGAATCTCATACCATCAGTGGATATCAAGCTCCAAAATCCAGTACGAGTACCGAACAGCAAAGAATTCTCACAGATTATTGTACATTGTACTCAGTAGCTGCATTCTCATTGGTCGAGAGCCTACAGATAATTCTAACTATCAGTGCACGCCAGCGATATTTCAGCGGTGTGATGGTTATCTGTAGGCAGTTATCTGCAAAAACGAGGCTTCCTAGGTCAGCGGATTGGTTGTTATCTGTAGGTTACTACAGTGCTGTCATTTCAATCCTCATTTATTTGTTGTTGTTCGATTGCTTTCAATCCACATAGACAATGTATAATATAACAATTATTGGATGAGGTTTTGATCATATCAAATAACAATAACATTTCCCGACCGCGGTCGAGGACCACAAAACATACTGCTTTCCCGAGGTCCCAGTCAATCAGTGTTTTCTTATATACCAACTGTCAAAGAACAACAAAAAGATGTAATTTCAAGCGCGTTTACCAAGGTCAATCAAGGTTACAAAGCTCAATCAACTTCCGGTTTTGTTATTGCCGGTCCACAACATATTGTTGCCCGCTGAGAGCTGTTGCCGGGGAAATATGAAAACTTGTTCACGTTCACGTGATACCTGCTCGCCCAATCAGAGCACGAGAAAATAATGGACTTTGACAGTTGGTATATAACAATACTAAATATTTGTCTTACTTATTAGTCATATTTATTTCAATAAAGTTGTTATATACATATTACTATTTTTCACGGGCAAAGTAAAATCACTCTAACCCACTACTAAAAAAGTAAGACTAATAGTTAGTACAACTGTAGTAGACACTAATTCCATTGTTTTGTAGCTGTTGTCCTTTATGGATTGCTATTAATAATACATTTTTACACTAGCATATGCTTTTAGTGTTTGTACTGTATTGTAATCAAAAAATATCCCAAAACCTTACCCTGTGGACACATAATTCACTGATTCATGTGAAGTCCATTAATTATTACCCCCCACAACCCATATGGCGTAATATGGCTTTATAGATTGCATTAACTTTTCTGTGCATAGGATGTATGGTAATTAAACTCATCTTGAAACGATTCCTTTGATCCTGGCCCTGGAGTGAAAATTATTATTTCACTGCAAATTACGAGTACCTTTCCACGGTATTAAGCGTTCGCCCGATTGCGTCCATTATAAAACGATTGGAAGCCTGAGAGAGACAGTCCATTTTGGCTTTTAGTAAAGCCTTTCTGATTGCCTCCTCAACTTCATTTTTACTTGGACCGAAGTCACAGGTAAGGACGCCATTTTGTTTTTCTTATCAATTCGAATCCAGTCCTGCGCACACTTTTGAGGAAACTGGCCAATATCTGGCTAAAAAATCCCAGCGTGATAAGTGAGATGATCGAATGCGAGCAGAGGAAAGAGACAAAGAACAGTCTCAAAACCACCCCACCTTTAGTCCAGAACTGGCCCCACCTTTCTCAATAACTATATAAATACTGGGCGCGAAAGAAATATAAAGACTACGACAAGCGCGCATGCAATGGAAATTGAGAAAAGTGTGTCCAGAGATGTTTGTCTGAGCATGCGCCACCACATTCAATCAAAAATCCTCACGAGCCCGCTATTACTGTTTATAGCGGTTATTCTTTTTTTTGCCATTATATAATGACTTTGTTGTACATAAAGATTTAATACTAAAGGTTTAGAACCATTAAATATGTCCAATTAAGGAGAGTTTCAACGGGACGCATTTGCCGCCGAGTTTCTTTACTTACATATTTGATACGACAACAAAATTCACAAAGAAAACGTCCTTTGTTGTTTCTTTTCTTATTTGTTAACGTACAAAAGTTATTTTATGTGTGATTTGTTTGTGAAATGTGCGTGCTATTACGCACTCGATACGTCATCGAGCTCGCGCTCAAGATATTTTTCGTTTGCTTTTCTCACTTTTTTCGCCAAAAAGATTGTGTTTTTCTTCTTATTTTCTACACAGATATCATTAAACTGCTACTTGGACGAAAATCGATCGAAGTTTAATTTAGCTGAAACTTCACTGAAATAATCTCAAAGAGCCATACAATTACTGGTTAATGTGTTTTCTCAAAATTCCTATGGGAAGTATTACATTTTTATGAATCTTTAGAAGTGTCAGTGAGGTCATCTACTCAACCCAAACAATCAACATGGCTTCGCTCCATACATTTCATTGTGTTTAGTTTCTTGAATTATTTTATTTCTATCAAGCTAAAAGTTTGGGTGAAGGAGTTTTCTTACATTATATGTGCTTAGGATTGATTGTTTGACCAGTTGTCTTCAATGCAGAGCTGTTATCTGAACAAAACATTGAGATATTTTGACTCACAAAATACAAAGAAATGTATGGAGCTGAATGTTGGGTTGAGTAGATGACGTCACTGACACCTCTAAAGATTCATAAAAATATAGTACTTCCCTCTGGAATATCGAAAAAAGATTTTAACTAGTTATTATTAGACCCTTGAAGAATTATTCAATGAAGTTTCAGCTAAATTAAATTTCCATCGATTTTCGTCCAAGTAGCACTTTAAAGAGTTGTTGTGTGTTTCCCTATTTACATTAGAAATACTTTTCTTTCGCTTTTAGTGTGCTTTCTTTTTCCAATGAAAAACAAAACGCCAAGTGGTCTTTGAGGGTGATATCAATTATTGCTCAATGTTCACATCCCGAAAACGGGATGTGGTGACGAATGCACAGACAAACTTCCCTGGACCCACTTTTATCGTCTCTCTCTAGCCCAGTTCGTCTCTTCTGCTCTATGCCGCATGCGTAGATAAAATTGGGTCCAGTTCTGGACTACCTCACCTATGGCAAGTCAAAGCAACGAACAATAATCTAAATAAGCGATGTTCTATGGAGCCGTTTTCAACAACTGTTCATTGAGCTTTGGTAGGAGCATTGGTGAATCTGCTTGTGCTAGCTCATCTGACACCGTGCAGTCATTCTGCAGAAGATTCAATATTGCCACTTTTAGACAGTGATGTTGAAGATTAAAGAAACACTTATTTCGAACACACATTTCTTCGAACACACATAGCATGGTGAAAACTAGTTTAACGAGCTTCTTCTCATACATCAAACATGTTATCGATTGTACAATGAAAGTATTTAAGTCACTGTCTTGAAAGCGCGCACTCATTCTGCTTTGCTTGTGCAGTACTTCAATATTTTTTGCCCATTTCTGAAGTGTTACTCGTAGCTCGCATTTTTCGTTCGCAACTCGTAAAATACGTTCGCAACTGGTAAAATATCCGCCCGTATTACCGGGAAAAAGATGTAATAAGATGTGTATATCTTCATCTTACGTGAAAC
Source organism: Actinostola sp. cb2023 (assembly GCA_033675265.1). Taxonomy (NCBI): domain Eukaryota; kingdom Metazoa; phylum Cnidaria; class Anthozoa; order Actiniaria; family Actinostolidae; genus Actinostola; species Actinostola sp. cb2023. Next base: position 293,887 of record JAUJYZ010001161.1, read on the forward strand.
GATCGCTGCAAACTAATTTGGATGTCAATAAACCATTCTGGCTTTCTAACACAGACACAAGACACTTTCTCTCCTGATTTCGAGGTATAACATCTTTGAGTACACTGTGGAACACAACACGAAGGCATTTATTGTAAAATATATTAAAACAGAGATACATCGAATAACAACATCAAAACACTGCAATGTCATGCTACAAGCCTGCATGCCCAAACGACGACTTACCAACCTCGTTTCCATGAAACTCGACCCAGGCCGTATTTGCATTTGGTGTATGAAATATCATTATCTTCTGATCTGAATAAAGTAGTGGAGGAATTAAAAACAAACACAGTATTTTCCTGGACACCTGGGAGAAACCAATGACATTAGATCCAAACTTTTGGATAATTTTGATCTACAAAATGCATGCATAAACAACTGCAAGAAATAGATTGTAACGGCACACAAAGCATGACAGATTATTTATTTGATGGATGCAGGCCAGATATATAATATTGTATACAAAGAATGATCAAAGGGTCCCAGTGTCAGTATTTTAAATATTCTATGTTGTTACATTTTATAATTTTATTGAACCTGTGCTACTTGCATGAAAAAGGCTTATTTCTACTAAGTGGTAAATATTTTGTTTCCGATTGCACTCATTGACAATACAATATTCGTAGAAATAAATAACTCTAAAACTAGAATTCCAATTAAACACAGTGCTAACCAATCAAAAGTGGAAAGAGAAACAAATCTATATTTGAGAAACATTTATGAAATTGTGCTCGAAAAGAGTAGAAAACTCAAGCAGCACCTAACACGTGTTGACAAAGAGATTCGTGACTTTGAGCTCGAAAATTCGTGCCATTTCGCGCATGATTCCATCGATGAAATTGAAAAACTACAAAAAAGATCAAGAACCGATGAAGGACATTACTGAAAGGATTGGCAAGCTTGAGGATGAAAATAAGAAATTACAAACTGACACCATTAATATCCACGCACGATCTATGCGGAACAATTTAGTGTTTTTTTATTTATTTAATTAATTTGTCACAAGATTCATGAAAGCAGAGGTCACAGAATTAAACGTTCCAATAAAACATCCCAGAAGATGACGAAAGTTGTGAGAAACAAGTTAAGGATGTAATCGAAATTATTGATGTGGAAAGTGAAGATCGATTCGGTCCACAGCATGGGGAAGAAAAGCTCGAGAAGACCACTCACTACCTATAGTAGCGAAATTCCTTTGCTGCCAAGATTGTGAAGAAATACGCACCTCAACATTTAAGCTAATAATAATAATAAAAGCTAAAAGGCTGAAAGATTGGCATTACTGAACAATTCCCAAAAGAAACTGGTGATAAAAGGAAATGTTTGTATCCAATTTTCAAGAAGGCCAAGGGCTGATGGGTTGAAGGCTAAGCTAATAAGGAACCAATTATATATAGATGATCAAAGGTATATTGGACCGGCCCGAAATACAGGCATAAAATATTTCGCTACCTAACATGTATGTAGTAAGTAACATATGTAATACCTGTTGTAAACGTTGTCATGGGATCTCTGTGCAACGCATATTACGTAATTATTGATTGATTACTTAGTAACTAAAAGAGACTCTTATTTCATTCACGTGGACACATCGTACTCGCTAACTTGAACTCACCGGTAGCACGGGACAGTTATGTAAGTACTGTTTGATTCATTTATAACTAAGATTTAAATCAGTTGACTGTTTATGCTACAAATAATAGTTTTAGTGTTATTCAATTTATTCATGATTGTGATCCAAATACACCCATTACATGAAGTATTTATACATTGAATAGACCACTTAGATCAGATAATTGTTTGTTGTAAAATCGTATCGATTACATAGTTTATAGTAATGATTTGTTATTTGTAATTATGTTTCAGTTTACATCTAAGAGTATCCGTAATAAAATCTCTCGTCGTTCGTAAACTTTATTGCGATACTCGGTAAAATAATCCCGACCGACTCGAACTCAGCACCCGCCGCTACACCTGTGACAATACCAATACCATCACTGACAGACAATGTTCAGTGATATGTTCAGTTTGTCAAAATTATTAACACGTAAATAGGCTGTACTTACGTCTTCATCATATTGCTACGACTAATGAATTATGTACGGAAAGATGAATGAAAAATGAAAACAAATTATAGTCGGAACATTAAACAACGAGGCTCTAAAGTCCTTAGTTGGTAAATTCATACACAACTCTCTGACTCTGTCTTTGATCCGTAATAACTTCTTCAATATTAGGTCTATAGCAGCGTCACTTTCGAAAATTGTATATTTTGGAGTACTCTTTCAGATGGTTGAAGCAATTTGTACTGTAAATGTTTTAGTTTATGAGATGTATGTTTTAGTTTATTAATTTTAAAGGCACGGACTTATGCATAAGGTCTATAGGCCCAAATCCGTTCTCCCATGCTTCTCACAAATGATGGAGTTACTATGTACAAAAGAGTACATGGAGTACGTGGAAAATGTCATGACTGGATAAAAAGTCTGGTACGTTGGTGAACTTTTCGGTAATCCTTTAATTGAATTACATCAAAGCCTGCTATTGGACGAGAGGTCAAAAAGCGCGAAATTTGTTTCACTTTATTCATGTTTTTGTAAAGTATTTGATGGTACTGTATATAGTCCCGGGGGGGACCCTAGGTGTTGGTTTTGATAGATTATTTTTTCCCATATGTCAATCGCACGTCCTGAGCCGCAGGTTCACATTTCAGTTGGGTTTTATTCGTGTTTGAAGACAGCCCAAACTTTGTTTCTTCTCTCTTCATTGTTTTAGATTCGTTACTTATATCTATTATTCACTCCTCGTTTACTTGGATCAATCAAGAAACCAGAAAAGTTAGATGTTTATAACCGCTAAAATTTCAAATAACAAATATTGGATTACTATCGTAGGGTAGTAACTAGCTTGAAAATTAACAATGTGAACATGCCAAAAAAGGTTAACTAGATAAATCTTCAAACACGATGATAGATGAACAAACGCGTACATGAGCTGTAGTCTGAACGCACTACTTGATCATGAAGCTTTTAAAAATTAGTAAAAATGTGCAATCGCGTGCTCTGCCATTGGTTCCTTTAGAGTTCTCGATCGATAAAAGTAGATCCGAATCTGAAACGACTAACTGAGTACATAATACATATCATAGCGTAAAATTGCCCAAAAATCAGGTCATGTCCACGTTTTTGGTTAAATGACAAAAATAAAACATTTCAATAATTTAATAACATTATGAAAAACAATCCTGTATAGATCCCCCCCAAAACACCGTGTTTATGTATTTTTCCGAGACAGAATTCGCAAGTTCCCACGATATTTTTTTTAAATTAGGGCCCAGTCCCCATTCGGCCAATCCTCTTGATTCTCAGACTTTTTCAGTCAAATTTAATCGATTATCTAAGGGAGTCTGGGACCAGAAATCTTGGTTTCCCTGTGTAACAGAGGGCTGGCTACTATATTATCCAATATGGCTGACGAAGACTCTGGAAGAAGACAGTCTTCTTGCAAGAGAAAAACGTTCGCGAACTCGGGCAATTTGGCGTTTTGTCCGTATACAACGACCACAAAAAAACTTGAAAAATCGCATGATATGCTTATTTTATTGGCAAACGAATACAAGTCTCTGAAATGTCTGTAGAAGTACATCAGATTTCCGATGTAAGTATTTTATTGTGGACGTTCTTAAAGCACAAGAAGCTGCTTTTCTTCGCGCCAGCCTGATTTCCATACAAGACGCGGCCATTGCTGGGCCGTATTCACTCAAAGAAAATTGCTAGATAGACAAACATTTCAGAGGTACGGATTAAATGAAGTTGTTTTATTGTTGTACTAATTTTATTTTCCGATGTTAACTTTTCTTCGATACGTAAGTACTGTTATCTTGCCATACGTTTATGAAAGTACGGCTGCACGCGTGTTTCAGGGTCTCAGTCAAGAAGGATCCTTTTATGTTAACAGGCCTCATGAGGTAACGTTGCTATCAGCATGGACTACTGTACTTGCCGCAATGGACGGCTGATATGCGCGTCTTATATTCAATGGCAGTGTTGCGGCTAGTCTGAATGTAACAGAACATGTTCTCAGTACGACACACACGTCAGTCATGCAATGACGGCCGATTCTTCAATATATTAACCCAGAAAATACCGCGCAGAATCAGTATAGCCTACTAGTTGTGCCTGGCAAGCTATAACTGAGGTGTATTTAAGCTATACTCAGTTTCTTTGTTTTATTATAAACTGAACCTTCGCTCCCCTCCCTAGCTATGTATCTCTCTGGTGTATACCCATATACGCGGTTGCTTTGTCTCAATATGAGGCATTTCAACACGAAAGGGGGGCTATCCATTTTCAATACTAAGGGTATTTTGAAAAATCGATGTGCATCAAAAGGGTCTCAGTCAAGAAGGATCCTTTTGTGTTAAATTAGAAATAGCGCTATATAAATTGATAATTATTATTATTATTTGTCAACCACTATAAAGTACTCATAACTTCACAGGAATTTAATATTTTACCTTCAAACTCACAGACTAACTTTCTTGGAGCAATTCGAACATAAATTCTCAATTATTATGCTAATTAGCAGAGGCCATTTATGCATGGGGTCTATGAGCAATACATGCATATTCATGAATAAGTTGTGAAAAGCTACATAATAAGAAATGAATGACAAGCTCACAATGTGACGTCCTGTGTATCTGTCCTCTAATAGCTTGTACAAGGCTCTCATTCTGTTTATTGTTTAATAACAATCATATTTATTAGATTTATTAGATTGTAGGGAAGCAAGCAAACAGCGATATATGGGTCTTTAACAAAGATGTGCATATGGACTCTGATGGTAACTTAATACCAGAAGTAGAGGGCAAAGGCCGGTTCCACCCCACCCCAACTCTGAAAACAGCAAGGGGGCCTCTTTGACCTTTTGAGACATGCCCTCTACTATAATTGTTGATAAAGTGGTGTCACGGGGTGGGGGATAGTATTTGAGAAGATAAATCCTATGGGTATATGGGGAAGCTTACGATGGAGGAGCTTTATGATTGGCTTATGACCGATTATTACATTACAAAAAAGAAAGCGACTGCGCTGAAAGGGTTTATGAGAACTTCCAGAATAGAAGGAAAGGATAAAATGGATGCTAAAACATTTCTAGATCATGCTAAGGATAATGTTGTTGGTCTGCTAGACGAACAAGAAAAACCGCTTAAAATGAAACTTATATTGGAGGTTGAGTTTTATAAAAAGAAGTCTTTAAACATCCCATTCTTTCACTCGGAAATAGAGACGATTACAGACTCGACTTATGTTGGCAAAGTTTATGAAAAGATGCGAGAGGATATTTTAGAGAAGCTCGCCACATTTCAAAATATGGGTTCTGGATGGATATTCAGAAGAGTTGTGGCTCTAGATATTAGCCTCGACAAATATATGCCCTTGAGAGGTAAATCTTATATTGATTTGCCGTTGAAGCTAAAGAAGAAAAATGCTATAATTAACATACTAAACAAAGATAACCAGTGCTTTAAATGGGCAGTTACATTATCTATTTTCACGCTAGAGAAGCATCCAGAGAGAGTCTCCATGATTCTGAAAGAGAATGCCGAAAAGCTAGATTGGAGTGGCCTTGAGTTTCCAGTGCAGCTGGATAAGATTTCAATCTTTGAAAAGAACAACCCTAAGTATGCTGTTAATGTTTACGGGTGGAAAGAAAGTGTCTATCCATTGAGGATTAGTGATAATGAAGATAGAGACGAGACAATCAATCTGCTGCTGATTTCAAATGATAAAACCAATCATTATTGTTGGATAAAGAGTATGAGCAGATTGCTATCGGCGCAAATTACAAAGCATGACCATAAGATATATTTCTGCGAAAAATGCCTCAATTCATTTAAAACAGAGATTTCGCTGGATAAGCATTCAGAATACTGTGGGGCGCACAACTCGATTAAGATAACTTTGCCAAAGAAAGGCGCCACAATCTCATTCAAGAATCACAACCGCAGTATGAGAGTGCCTTTTGTAGTTTATGCTGATTTCGAATGCTTTACAGAAACTATTAACAATAACAGCGAGCATGCAGAAGATGAAAGCTATACAGAAAAGTATCAGACGCATAGACTGTCTGGATTTTGTTATGGGGTTAAATCTTTTGACGATTTGTTCGAGCCGAAGATTGTCAGATACACAGCAAAAGATGCGGATGAAGATATCGGCAAGTTGTTTGTAGAACATTTAGAAAAATATATTAGAAAACTTGCTGGGATAAAAGCAAAGGATATTTTGATGACAGAAGAGAATAGGAAAGATTATGATAATGCAACTGACTGCTTCATTTGTAATCAAAAGTTGAAAGAAGATAAAGTTCGCGATCATGATCATTTGACAGGAAAGTATCGTGGAGCTGCTCATAATGTTTGTAATTTAAACTATAGAATTCCTAAACACATTCCAGTGATATTTCATAATCTGGCTGGATACGATGCGCATTTGTTTATAAAAAGTTTAGGATTTTCAGAAGGTAAAATTGATTGTATTCCAAATAATGAAGAGAAATACATCTCATTCAAGAAGGAAATAGTTGCGGGTACTTGGGAGAAAGATGGTAAAACAATTTACATCAAACGAGAGCTTAGATTTATCGATAGTTTTAAGTTCATGTCGTCGGGTCTGGATAAGCTAGTGGGAAATCTTAAAAAAGAACAGTTCAGAAACATGTCAAAGTTCTTTACAGGTGAAAAACTTGATTTGATGTTGAGAAAAGGAGTTTATCCTTATGATTATGTGAATAGTTTGTCAAAGTTAGATGAAACAGCTTTACCGCCAAAAGAAGAGTTATTTTCCAAACTCAATAATACAGATATTTCAGAAGCTGATTACAAACACGCGCAGAAACTATGAGAGATTATCACGATTTGTATCTTCTTTCTGATGTAATTCTGTTGATGGATGCGTTTGAAGCCTTTAGAGATGTGTGCATGGAAAACTACAAGTTAGATCCGTGTTGGTATTATACAGCTCCGGGTTTGAGTTGGGATGCTATGCTAAAGATGACAGAGATCAAACTCGAACTTCTAAATGATGTGGATATGCTTCTAATGATTGAAAAAGGAATCAGAGGCGGAGTCAGTATGATTACTAAACGGTATGCAAAGGCAAATAATAAGTACACGAAAGATTATAGAAAGGATGAGAAATCTATATTTATTAAGTATCTTGATGCAAATAATCTCTATGGTTGGGCTATGTCAGAGCCACTTCCCACCGACGGTTTCAAATGGATGAGTAAAGATAAACTGCGTCATTGGCACCGATATCCGTGTATTTTAGAAGTAGATTTGGAGTATCCAGAGAAGCTGCGTGATTTGCACGATGAATATCCATTAGCGCCAGAACATTTGACTTTGAACAAAGTTGAAAAGTTAGTTCCTACGACCAGAAATAGAAGAAAGTATATTGTGCATCATCAAACCTTGAAGTTGTATGAGAGTCTTGGAATGGAGATAACAAAAATACATAGAGGAATTACATTTAACGAATCGGACTGGCTGAAAAAGTATATAAACTTGAACACTGAACTTAGAACAGCAGCAAAGAATGATTTTGAAAAGGATTTCTTCAAGCTGATGAACAACAGCGTGTTTGGTAAAACAATGGAAAATATTCGTAACAGGCAAGACATCAAACTTGTAACAACTGAGAAACAAGCCGCAAAGTTAATCTCGCAGCCGAACCATTATCGTAGAACCATATTTTCGGAACATCTCTGTGCTATTCACATGATAAAAACAGAATTGGTCTTTAACAAGCCAGTCTATTTGGGCATGGCTATTTCAGATCTGTCGAAAGCTCTCATGTACGATTTCCACTACAACTACTTCAAACCAAAATTCAGAAACACATCAGCGCTGCTGTTTACAGATACGGACTCGCTGATGTATGAGATAGAGAGCGAAGATTTCTATAAAGATATTAAGAGCGAATGTCTGCTAATATCGAGCATACAGTGGTCACGGTCAAAATTTAGATTCCGTTCGTTTTTGGCTTGTAGATAGGCATTACCAAGTAAACAAACGTGGTGTAGTTCGTTTTTCAAAATACGGCCCGAAAATTCAAAAATTAACATAAATCGATTTTGGCTGTCGGCGGCTTCAAAAACAGGCAAAATCCTAAGTGATTTGCTTGGTCCCAAAACTTCGTTCGCGTGCAAAATGGAAGAAAGCTATGGCCATTCTATCTCCATATCTTGATTCAATAATAGTTTGCAGTCTGCTTTGGCATAAAACTGTAATCCTAGCATTTCCCTGAAAATCAGAAAGTCACTTTTAGAATGACAATGAATTTCACACAACGAGAAATAAGAGTTGAGAATAGAAACGCGAGAAGGATTTTCACTAGGTGTCACACGTTTATTCTTTCTAAAATTCATGCTATGAGCTATTTATATATTGTTCTAAGATATATGAAAAATTTGGCTTGGGTTATTTTATCTACGCTTCGCACCGAGGCCGCGAATATCAATGAAATTTACGACTTTCACTTTGTAATCGACATCGTTCTGGTTCTGGTGCAGTGCTATTGTCTCCAAACATTTTGTACTTTGTTCACGAATTTTTGCCAAAAGTGTACATATTTTGTGCAGAAAACAATAATTGTTAGCTGAAGATGAGTTTACCTTAGCAGTAAAAGGGCATTCTTCTATAATTTGTGGCCAACGTTCGCGACTGTAATTGATTATTTTCATTTGCATGCGCGTAGCAAATTTCAACCCCAGTGGGGTAGGGTAGGGTAATGGGAGAGGGTATAAAGGCTGTAGCAAAAACGTTTCTATTTTCTCTCCTTTTGCAGTGCTATTCAATTAAACTATAAATTCTGATGCTTACACTTTACATTAAAAAATATATTTAACAGAATCAGATTTTTGTATTTTATTCTAAGACTATATAAATGCTTACATTTTTGTTCTCTTTACTCATATTTCAAAACGCTGACATACAGAACATTGTATGCGTGTGCATTCCAGCTGTTTTAAAGGTTACCATCGTATAACCCAATAATGGAATAGCAAATTAGCTAGTTATAATTCTATCCAATTCGAATTATGAGTATTCGTATGTCACGTGCGCTTTGTGAACATTCCATCTTGGTCCTTGCAGCAAGGCTATTAAATTGTCCACTTTGCTTAGCTGATCCGGCGAGTCGCTACTATGTCTGGGGTGCGTTTCTCGAAACTCTCGATAGCTTTTCGAGCCGAAAACCAAGTACTAAAATCATATCGAATTCCTAAAAGCTATCGGGAGCTTCGCGAGAAACAGGCCCCTTGGCTTGAGTCCAATTTATTCAAAATAGCATTAATTCTTGAGGGTTATATATTGGCAATGGCACAAACAGTCTTAGATAAGATTGTCAAGATACATCTTGTAGATTCACAAGGCACTAAACATTTGGCAAGTCTAACGTTCTAACATATTTTATAAAATAACTATGATATAACACGCGCTCTGATTGGCCAAAGGATGCGTATTCCGCGTGCTCTATGAGAGCACACAGCACGCGCGCGCAGATATTCAAATATTTTTGTAACGAACTAAATTGAAAACTTGCTTTAAAATCATAATTGTATTTTATAAAAGAAATAGAAAACTCGGAAGCTGTGCTCTATCTAGAGTTATAGAAGCACTTGGGAATTGAAAGAAGACTCGAGAAGTGGCTACGCCTCGTGCTTGTCCTAGCACTTCTCTCGTCTTCTTCCAATTCTCGCGTGCTTCTATTTAACAATTAGACTACGAGTTCGAGTGTTCTATGAGTCAATAGGGAACGAAATGAAATGAAATCGAGTTAACGATTTCAACTCATAGAAAACGTGTACATGTTCTACTTAGCTACTACCGTAACGAATAGAGAGATTTAGCAAACACGACGCGACGTCAGAATGCGACGTTAGATAACGAAGATATCACATTTGGTCATTGCGTGACTACCATGACAACGTCGCGACGTCAAGTTCACGACGCCATTAATTTCACTTGTTTTCACGTCCTCTTCATGACGTTGAGGACGCCAACGGTCGTTTTCACAGTTATTCGTCAGCGCGCGCGCCGTTCTCTTTCACGTTGCGCCGTGTTTGCTAAGTCTCTCTTCAAGAAATCGAAAACGAGGCAGCGTGCTCTATCGAGTTTTAGTAGAAACCAACTAGCATACTATCACGAATCCTGCAATCTGATTGGCTAACGTACTCACTATGGACCTTTCCGTAGTTTCCCAGAATGCTTCATGATTCTGCGCGTGCAAGCGAGGTCAGGGTACAAAATAGATCGAAAATATTAAGAGAGAATGAAGAAATTCAGTAAAAAACTTAGACTTTTAAATTAAAAGTGCGTAAGAAGAATTACCGAAGACAGATGCAAATTCTCAAGCAAATAAAATATTTTTCTTCTGTTCTTGATTCGTTACAGTAGTCATATTTTCCACAAAACACGATCAATTCTAAATAATTTTTCCCCCTGACCTCGCTTGCGCGCGCAGAATCATGAAACATTCTGGGAAACTACGGAAACGTCCATCTATTGAGTGATAGATAGTGAGTAGCGAAAATGCCGGCCTTTTGAACAAAAACAAAGCAGAAAATCAATAATATATCTATGCTAGTTGGTTTCTACTAAAACAATTAGACTACTCGTTCTCGTTTTCTATGAGTTGAAATCGTTAACTCGACGCTACGCGCCTCGTTCCCTATTGACTCATAGAACACTCGAACTCGTAGTCTAATTGTTAAATAGAAGCACGCGAGAATTGGAAGAAGACGAGAGAAGTGCTAGGACAAGCATGAGGCGTAGCCACTTCTCAAGTCTTCTTTCAATTCCCAAGTGCTTCTATAACTCTAGATAGAGCACAGCTTCCGAGTTTTCTATTTCTTTTATAAAATACAATTATGATTTTAAAGCAAGTTTTCAATTTAGTTCGTTACAAAAATATTTGAATATCTGCGCGCGCGTGCTGTGTGCTCTCGTAGAGCACGCGGAATACGCATCCTTTGGCCAATCAGAGCGCATGTTATATCATAGTTATTTTATAAAATATGTTAGAACGTTAGACTTGCCAAATGTTTAGTGCCTTGTGAATCTACAAGATGTATCTTGACAATCTTATCTAAGACTGTTTGTGCCATTGCCAATATATAACCCTCAAGAATTAATGCTATTTTGAATAAATTAAGGGGCCTGTTTCTCGCGAAGCTCCCGATAGCTTTTAGGAAATCGATATGATTTTAGTACTTGGTTTTCGGCTCGAAAAGCTATCGAGAGTTTCGAGAAACGCACCCCAGACATAGTAGCGACTCGCCGGATCAGCCAAGCAAAGTGGACAATTTAATAGCCTTGCTGCAAGGACCAAGATGGAATGTTCACAAAGCGCACGTGACATACGAATACTCATAATTCGAATTGGATAGAATTATAACTAGCTAATTTGCTATTCCATTATTGGGTTATACGATGGTAACCTTTAAAACAGCTGGAATGCACACGCATACAATGTTCTGTATGTCAGCGTTTTGAAATATGAGTAAAGAGAACAAAAATGTAAGCATTTATATAGTCTTAGAATAAAATACAAAAATCTGATTCTGTTAAATATATTTTTTAATGTAAAGTGTAAGCATCAGAATTTATAGTTTAAGTGAATAGCACTGCAAAAGGAGAGAAAATAGAAACGTTTTTGCTACAGCCTTTATACCCTCTCCCATTACCCTACCCTACCCCACTGGAGTTGAAATTTGCTACGCGCATGCAAATGAAAATAATCAATTACAGTCGCGAACGTTGGCCACAAATTATAGAAGAGTGCCCTTTTACTGCTAAGGTAAACTCATCTTCAGCTAACAATTATTGTTTTCTGCACAAAATATGTACACTTTTGGCAAAAATTCGTGAACAAATTACAAAATGTTTCGAGACAATAGCACTGCACCAGAACCAGAACGATGTCGATTACAAAGTGAAAGTCGTAAATTTCATTGATATTCACGGCCTCGGTGCGAAGCGTAGATAAAATAACCCAAGCCAAATTTTTCATATATCTTAGAACAATATATAAATAGCTCATAGCATGAATTTTAGAAAGAATAAACGTGTGACACCTAGTGAAAATCCTTCTCGCGTTTCTATTCTCAACTCTTATTTCTCGTTGTGTGAAATTCATTGTCATTCTAAAAGTGACTTTCTGATTTTCAGGGAAATGCTAGGATTACAGTTTTATGCCAAAACAGACTGCAAACTATTATTGAATCAAGATATGGAGATAGAATGGCCATAGCTTTCTTCCATTTTGCACGCGAGCGAAGTTTTGGGACCAAGCAAATCACTTAGGATTTTGCCTGTTTTTGAAGCCGCCGACAGCCAAAATCGATTTATGTTAATTTTTGAATTTTCGGGCCGTATTTTGAAAAACGAACTACACCACGTTTGTTTACTTGGTAATGCCTATCTACAAGCCAAAAACGAACGGAATCTAAATTTTGACCGTGACCGTTTTTTTTATATTTTGCTCGATGTTAGCAGACATTCGCTCTTAAAGATGATATTGTTTCTAGATTTGATACAAGTGCTTATCCAAAAGATCATCCGATTGGTAAATGGACTAATAAGAAAGTAATTGGAATGATGAAAGATGAAACTGCTGCAGAAGGCGAAATAACTGAGTTCGTCGGTTTGAGAAGTAAACTGTACGCATACAAAATAGATGAAAAAGAGGAAAAGAAATGCAAGGGCATTAAGAAGTCTGTTGTAAAGAAATATCTCGAATTTGATGATTATAAGAATTGCCTGTTCTCTGGAGTTAAAGTCATGCGAAAGATGAACGTGATTAGAAGTTATAGGCACCAGCTCTTTTCAGAAACAGTAAATAAAGTAGCTTTGTCAAGAGAAGATGACAAAAGGAATATTCTCACAGATCAAATTCACACCCACTCTATCTGAGGTTTCAATAAGCTAGAATATATGGAGAAAGTTTGTTGCGAGTACTGTCAGAGATATTTTAAACCGCAAAGATTAATCTATTGCATAGTTAGTGGATACACTTACAGAATCTGTTCAAGTTGTAAAAAGGTATTCAACAGCAGAGAAGTACAGTTTCATCGCTCGAAGGCTTATTCTGCGAGAAGATATTACAGGCGCTAGTATAAAACACTATCTGGCGGTAACTGTGTGTCTTCAGGAACGATTTGTAATTCCTCTCGAACAAAAGAACGTTTTGGAGCAGAAAGGAAATATAATACAGGCTGATCGGGTGATATCTGTATTCTAGTTATATCATACATTTCCATAGACCATATCGGATCAGTGGCACGTCTTTTTTCACCGCCTTCCAATTCGCCAGGAGCATATAAATATCTAACTTTCACACCTGCTGGTAATCTTTTCTCTTTTAATCCAACAGGTCTTTTATAATTAACCTCTTTCTGTTGATCAACTTTGTTTAGCTTTATGGATTCGCTAGGCATGTCTCCAGTAATTCTCTTTACTCCGCTGTTAATAGATTTTATGACGGCAGGTAATCTTTCCACCCATTCACGGGATCTACCATCTTCTAACATTTCTTGAGCATATTGATGGCTGAATAACTTTTCAGAAATAGTTCGATTAGCACGCTCAACTAATGATTGTGCTCTATGATTTCCAGCTTCTGATCTTTGTATTCTTTTCATAATCGATGTAACTTCGCCCTTAAATTCAGTGCCAGGATCTACCATCAGTGTTTCAGGCCATTGTAATTTTCTAGAATATATTTTATTAAAAGCTTTAGATACTTCTGTTGAGTACTTAGACGTCAAAGGTTCGGCGTCAACATATCTACTAGTTACATCAACTACTACAAGAGCATATTTGTAAGTCTTTCTTTTAACAGTATCATGCGGTAAAAATAAAAGATCTGCTTGATGTATTTCATTTGGCTTTGAAATATCCCAATGCGGCCTAGGAATGTATTTCGGAGGCGGTAAATATATCTGCCACAGCGCTTGTTTTTCTAACCAATTCTTTACACTATTTTTATCAGCTATATTTGCAGCATCTGCTAATTTATTGATAGCGTCATAACCTTTCCAATATCCAACAGCTGAATAGTATATTTTTGAAAGTTTCTTGTACATTATATATGGCTCAATCTATTCCGGAAATATTAGATGTAAATCGAGAATACAAACAGCCTTATGGTTTGAAAGCTGAAAAAACTGTTCATCGTGTGACTTTCAATCCATCTTCAGCCAATCCTGGAGAAACCCTTTATATATCCACATTCCAAAGTTAACAGAAAATGTGGTGTATGTGCCTGGATCTATTGCACTGATCTTTAAATTAACTTTAGCTACTGCAGGACATGTTAATAACACAATTATTAATAATTTAAGTAGAGCTCTAAAATCTCATATGAGAGTTTTGTATGGTGGGGAGACTCTTCAAGGCACACATCGTATCGATCTGTTTGAAACCTATAATGATCTCTATTTATCGAAAAGAGAACGGGAGAATATGTTGAGGGAGGGTATTTCAACGGTTAATATGCGAAAGCTTAGAACAGCTGCAGGTGATAAAGTGTCTACAGATGCAAACGAGGTAGCTCTGGCAGCTGTTTATGGAGATAGATATCGAATGCCGATCAATCACCCTATTTTAGACGACCATGGCAGTTTCTATGCAAAAGCACTCTCTCAGAATCTAACGTTTGAGATTACACTTCCACAAAGCAAATAAGTTACAATAACATCTGATGCAACTAAAGCATACACTTACAGTCTTTCAAATATCGAGCTTGAATATGAGTGTATTGCTAGTGATTATCTTGCGCGTGAAGCCCTATCAGCCTATCAAATAGGTAAAGGTTTTTATTATGAGAACATTCTTCTCCATAAGACATTCACGATTAATAAAGCCAATGACAGTGTGATTAACGAACATGTTAATATTCCCCGGCGGTCGATGAGTGGTATTTTAATGCTATTTACTGATGCGTATGCTGTAGGTGCTAGATATAGTGAAAAGTTTGTATCTCCTCATATCACACAAGTCAATATCAACGTTGACGGAATGCCAAATAAACTATTCAGTAAAGGTATGCAACCAACAGATTTTTGGAATTCGATTAGATCAAGATTTGGTGAGACTGATAATATCACACCTAAAGACTTTTATTCAGATATATTCGCCCTATGGATTGATTTGAGGACCTTTGCCGATAATAAAATTCATGGAAACGGTTTGTTGTTGAATAGCACAAAAGATGGTGTTAAACTAGAGATGAAGAGGAAAGTTGGCGGATCAGGAAATATAACACGCTATATGTTTGTCATTGCCGACGCTTTGATGGAAATTCAAGGCAGCAGTTTGAAAGCGATTCTGTATTAATATATGGAAGAATTGAAAGATCAGGTACCATTTCACTGTATTATAGTAGGGCCGACGAATTGTGGCAAAACAAAATATTTAGTTGAGACTCTAAGAGGAGCCTATAGAAATGTTTTTGAATACGTGGTTTTGATTTGCCCAACCTATTCGAAAAATAAAACTTACAAAGGTTTCGCAAATAAGGATCCAAGGTTTATTGTTCTATCACCAGAATCAGATAATGTTGATGAGATAAACGATTTGCTTTCATGCTGCCAAACAGTATGCTCTGGTACAAACACATTAATAATATTAGACGATTGCGCATTTTCAAAGGATCTCAAACAAAGATCGAACAAGTTTATTAAATTAGCATTCAGTGGGAGGCATGAATTGTTATCCCTATGGGTATTAACGCAACAATTGTCCTCTATAGCTAAACCATTTCGGGAAAATGTTGGATGTATTATTTCATTTTATAATCCTAATCTTCTGTGCGAAAAAAACTCTGTTTGAGGAATATGGCGGAAATATGCCGCTTGAAGAACGGAAGTCTTTTATTAAAACATTAAAATCCGAAAAATACTCAAGAATGTGCTTTTGTTTAAGACACCCTTATAATCATTATTTAGAAATTCCATCCTATATATGACATCAATTCTAGACCAATATGATAATGTGGAAACTCCTACAACAGTGGAAAAGAAACCAAAGAAAAAAACTAAGGATACTGATGATGTGGAAGAAAAACGTGAACAACTTTCAATTCTATCAGTGCTTGGTACTATTGACCAATACACTGGCATTAACATGAGTCTGGGAGATGTTAAGAAGTTATCAGCGAAAGATGTGGATAAGTACTTTAACAGATATCAAGCCGTTTTAGGAAATAAAATAACTACTGGATTAGTTGATGCGGCATTGGAACTTGCTGTTTCTATTGGATCTTATGTTGTTCCTATTGATAATAATAAGGAATTGCGCGATGATCTACAGAACAATGAGATGTTAAAACAAGAATTGAATAATATCGCCGGATACTTTCTATTAAAAGGCGGTAGATTAGTAGCTCTTAGCAGTTGTTTAGTTCAAATAGTAAAACATGTTAAGTTTACATCAGTATCAGGTATTGAGGATATGATTATTGCAGATATAGAACATGGAACAGCAACTTCAATCCTATGAAAACTTAGAATTGGATTTATCTATTGAAACATTTACTGATGGGGGGATTGTATGGTTCAAAGGTATTGATGTTGCGAAGGCGTTAGAATATGTAAATACGGATAAAGCAATTCGTATGCATGTGGACGAAGAAGATAAAAAAAGCTGCCCGACCAAATTGGAGGGTCAGGTCAGACACCTCATTTTTATAAATGAACCTGGGTTGTACTCTTTGATCTTCGGCTCTAAGATGCCAGCAGCAAAGCAATTCAAGAGATGGGTTACAAAAGAGGTTCTTCCTAATATAAGAAAACATGGCTATTATAGCTCAAATAATAATATGAAGATGTTTAAGATACAAAATGAATATGATTTGCATACTAAAGTAGTTAGCTATATAAGGCGCTTCCATCCATATTTACTGATAGTTGCTGGCTTAGGTGAAAATCAAGACTCAAGTTCTAAAAGAATTAACTCTTATAGAAACGGTTATATGAAGGGGCAGCCCGATTTAATCATTAATAATTATCATAAAAAAATATTGTTTTTTTTGCATTGAATTTAAAACGCCCACGGGAAAAGGTATTATATCAGCAAATCAGGAGAATATATTAGATAGATATGAAGATAATGGGTTCAAATGTGTTGTCTCTAATGATTATGATCTTATTATAAAAGAGCTAAACACTTATTGTAGAGATATTAGAGTATTGTGCATCTACTGTTGTAGGAAATTTATATCAAGAAGAACATTAAGAAATCACGAGCTGTATTTTCATAAAATCTGCTGAGAGCTGACCCGTCAAAACGGCGGGTCAGGTTGATATTTAACAAGGGTCCTAAAACGGGACCCTTTGTTAAACTGTAGATCGCAGCATTGTTCTAATAGTTATTGCAGATGATGAAAGCTGCAGGACATCTTTTGAACAGCTTATAGTAAGTTTCCTACAAGGCAAGTTAAGATTGTTTTTAATTAGATCTAAACTTATAAGGAATTCCGTTGATTCGGTCGCCTTTGCATCGTATAAAGTTTCCTTGCAGATGACATGATGTGCTTTATTCGTCTCTAGTTGTATTTGTCCTGCAGCGGATGTGATGCGAATATATCTTTCAATCTGCCCTTGATTTGAGAAGCTTTTCTTGAAAGCCTTCTGTGTCATTGACCAGGATAAAGGAAAGTATTTTTTTTCCCACAGTGCCGGCGGCTGTACAAGTTGGTAAAGAATACTGACTTGTATTGTTCTCATAGGAGAAGTAATCACAGCTTCCAACATCTCCAGATGATTAAGATCCATTTTCAATTATGTCACTTCTCTATCAATACTGTTGAATACTTCTTTAAGATCTTCCAATCTAACTTTTATAGCACAGATAATAGGGTGATCTTGTTTTATTTTTACTTTTGCTTTAAGAAAGTTGATAGATTCAATATCCTTGGCATAAATCTCTAGAATGTCAGAATCGAAGCTAAGTATTACTTGACAGGCTCTAAAAGTTCTCAAAAAAGATACGATTGATTTTAAATATGCGGGGTTGGTTACAAGGATCATATATTAGAGCAATGCATGTACTCAATATATGGAGTCTGTGACAGCTTATCTTAGAACACTTAAACGAATAGCGAAAAAATATAATATGGAGGCGGTGGAAGAAATAATATCTGAGTTTTATTTAGAACTGCTAGGAGGGGATCTATCAGAGAATTACTTTTTTATGGTGTGGAGTAAATATGAAGATAGAACAAACACGATTATTAATAAACTACCTGCAGAAGATTTAGAAGTAGTTCAGCTGAGGAAAATGTTAAGCACTCTTCCACATACAGTGGAAAACAATGAATATAAAATATGTATTTGTGGTAATGAGATGATCTTGGATAGAGAAGAATTGCAAATGAGGTGTTCTTGTGGAAGAGAAGTTTCCATGCCTGTATCTGTTAATGATGTTCAGTTTTATGGTCAAGAAGGGCAGTCGGTTAAGCCTGGCATTTTTAATCCCAACAAGCATTATCGTAATTGGATAAATCTTATTCTAGGGCAGCAGATGTTGATCATTCATGACGGTGTAATAAATAACTGTAAGAAACAATTAGTGGGCACTACAATTCAAGATGTCAGAATAGCTCTAAAAGATAGTGGCCGTGCAGATTTGAATAAACACGCTTCTGCAGTTTGGAGCATAGTCACTGGTAATCCTATACCAAAAGTATCTGCTGATGTGCTTGTTAAAGGAGAACATCTTTTTGTACAAGTTTTAGAAGCTAGAAATCATATCAAGGAGCTGCATAAAAAAATAGAAGATATTATCCTTATTACATTTTTAAGATATTAGACCTCTTAATAGCAAAAGATGAAGACCGTAGTATTTTGCGCTTTATTCATCTGCAAGGTTCTGACACAGTCGAAAAGAATGACAATGAATGGCGGCTGATATGTGAGAAGACAGGGTTAGAATGGAGATCTACCACAGCTACTTTAAGAAACATGCCGTCGTTGATATTTCCTACAATTGCTGCTTAATTGCTGCTGTAGCATTTCCTACAATAGTCCTATATCATTGCTGCTGTGACATTTCCTACAATAGTCCTATATCATTGTTGCTGTGACATTTCCTACAATAGTCCTATATCATTGCTGCTTAATTGTTGTTACAACCACATCTTTCTATAAGATCGCCGCAGTTATAACAAGGGCCTGTTGTACAAACATGAGTACTTAACAGCGCCATAGAAGTGAAGACCTCATTGCAATCTTCGCAGACAGGCAATTTATTTTTTGTACATACTCTACTGTGCGAGTTTAATCTTTGCATAGAACAGAAGGTCTTATTACATTATTTACAAGTAGGTTCTTGCTTCTTCTTTTCACATACTATATTTCTTATATGAGTTCCCAGTCGTTGTTTGCTGCAGAACATTCTATTACACTTATTGCACTCCATATACTAGAGAATATAAACGCCTAATAGCAGCAATTAAGCAGCATTGTGTTCTATCTCTAGTAGGAAAATCTATCTACAGCAACAATGCAGCCGCCGGGTATAATAATCTAGCAGCATTACATATCTCTGTTGAGCAGCTGTTAAGCATCTGTTGAGCAGCTGTTGGAACTCTGTTGAGCATCTGTTGAGCAGATTCTAATAATATATATATATGTCTGATCCAAACGATCAAATTACCAAAGAACCAGAAACTCCAATTGTTAAACAAAAGGATCCTAAGAAGGTAGCAGCTGGAAAAAAACTAGCTGAATATCATAGGAATGCTAAGAAGGCGCTAGAAAAGAATGCAGAAGATGGCCCAACAGCCAGCAGCTGGATGTCTAAAATATCATTAACAACAGCGTTGACAGTAGTTGGAATAGGCTTGACAGCCGCAGATTTATATTTTCGATGGAAGAAGGTAGATCCGCCACCTGCTGTAAAAATAGAAACCCCCCCACCTGCTGCAATACCTCCTCCTGTAAAATCTAGAACATCGGGCATGGAATAAAATATTATAGTATATAATGTCAGAAAACAAAATAGTTAAAATAATCACCGACGCTTCTGTAGTCGTTGGAATCGCAGCAGGTATTGGATACATCGGTAAGAAAACCATGAAAGAGTCCTTTATTAATGACCCTTCAACGAGCCTACCAAACTATGGTAAATGCGAGGCGGTTCTAGCAGGATCTATGTATTTGAAGCAATATCTTGAAGATCAAAAAATTCTGCCTAAATATCTATAATAATATAAATGGCAAGTGCTGTAGCGATGATGATCGCCGGAGCTGTTCTGAATGCAACAGCTTTTACAGGCAGCATGTATTTAGCGAAATCGTTGGATAAGAAACATATTGATGGAGAGAAAAAAACGCCACGACAAAGCTTTAGAGCGCTATCAACAAGATATGGGCGAGTGGGAAAAAAAGCGCCGGCAATACCAAGATTGGTTGGCAGAGCGTTATGAGAATAAGAAGTTAGCAGATGACAACTTACACGATACGGATTATGCATTTACTTTGTACAGTAAGACGCATCCTGATTTTGGCAAAAACAGCCTCAATTTTCTAATTATTATAAACCTAGCAAAAAACAAAAACGCAATGAAATTATTTATGTTGGTGTCGGGATGATGGGAACTGTTTTTTTAGCAGCGAGATATTTGTAGGATATATGGAGGGTGGTATTGATTTTGATCCCACTACAGAGGAAGGTAGAACTGATATAAATGATGATGATGATGTTAATGATGAGACTCAACGCCTTATTAATAGAGATAGAGATGAAGGCTCTAGGCTAAGGCAGGCTATAGATAGAATTAGAGGACCTGAATACTCACATACAAGACACGTTCTAGGTTTCGGCGATGCACCCCCAGGTGAAGAGATTGAGATGGACGATCTTTCGCGGAATCGGAAGAGGTTAGAAGAAATGGAGCAGCAGAAGACTATTGCTGAAAAAAATAATCCAAGAGTTATATCCTGAATGGGACCCATCAAAATCTACCTTTACTTTTGGCATTGATGAATATGATAGGATTACTGTTAGACTAAAAAGTACAGGATCGAAAATACACTTACTAGACGCAAAAAAAAAACTACCGCAAACAATAGTAAACAATTTAGGCCGATCGGCTAAACAGATTGAACTGTACGATAGAGCTACATATGAACTTGACAAATTCTACCCCGATAATAGTATAGAAAACGGGTTTGATGTCAGAACCAGTGAAAGAGGCGTTCTTGAAGTCTATGACGGTGACAGGTGGTACCCGATTAGCACTAAAATGGGTGACTTATTCAGTGACACCCCTTTTGGAATACCAGATAAAATTAAAAATGCTTTAGGCGAGTCTGCTGAAACCAAGATAAAACGGTTAGAAGTCACAGAAGCTGGAATTGATAAAAAACTAACGGTGTTATACCCTGAAGTTGTTGACGTAAATAAGGAGATAGATGACAACAATAGAAGTATTAGTTCAATTAGATTGCAAATATCAGAATCTGAGTCGGAATATGAGATGTACCATAATTCTCAAAGACAGACAGATGAAGGGGAAAGACAAATGGAAACTATAAGGGATAAAAAATATGAATTAATTGCAGAGAACAATAAATTAATTGATGATAATGAAGCTCTCACTAATACAAAAAATACTTTAGAATCGAAAATACAAGAGCTAGAGGATGAGAAACAAGAACTTGAAGATGAAAGAGTGGCTATAGAAGAAAAACTGCCCTTGAAAGATCGTATAAAACTTATCTTTAAAAAATATGGATTCACTGCTTTTGCTATTGCTTCTGCTGTTGGTATTGTCATTGGAGTAATTATTAATAGTTTAAAAAGCAGCTTATCTTCCGTCGCAAAAGGCCTTGGAAAAGGTTTGAAAACAATAGGTGAAAAATTAGCTCATTTATTACCAGGTATGGTAGGAGCAATAGCCTCCTTTATATTTAAAACTGCTGGTCAGGCCATTGGTTTCCTTGCTAAACATGCCTGGCTATTGATAGTAGCCGTTGTTTTGTATGTCGTTGAAAGATATAAAAAGAAATAATATATATGGCCATTTTGTACATAAGCAGAGAAGCCTTTAAGAAAAGTATTTTCTTAAAAGACCCTATTAAATCTTTTAGTAAAATAAGACTGGTGGGTTGTCGATTTATAAACAAAATATTCAACCTTACTGAGAATGGAACAATATCAGATGATAAAGATGCCTTATTAGTGCCTTTTACAAAGGGAAATTACACCATCGACGATATTATAAAGAAGATAAATGAAGCTAACAAAGGATTTACTATTATTTTAATAGGCGAGCACTATAAAATCTTCACTAATGCCACGCTTAAATTAAATGATAGTATGGCCAAGTTTTTCGGCACGAGCAAAACAATAAAAAGACCTAGCCCAGCCGTTGAAGTTTTCATAAAACCCATCTTGAGTGAAGTGTACATCAACTCTGACATTGTTGACTCAAATTATGTCTACAGCGACGGCATGAAGAGCAAGATTTTTTCTTCTATCATTCTAAGTAACCGTGAAAGAACCGACTATTGCCCCAATGAATTATACACCAAAACGATAAGTGCAGATTATCTAGCCTCCTTTAATGTTTGGATAACAGGTCATGAAAACAAAATAATTGATAAAAGTTTGTATGATATTTGCATGTGTATAGAGATAATATGATACTGTACATCAATGATAAGGCATTTAGAAATACACTATTTGTAGAGCCTATAAAGGGCAGTAAAATGCGTCTTGTAAGCTGTCGATTCGTTAACAAATTATATAATCTTCCAAAAGATGGAACGATATCCGACGATAGCAACAATGTTCTAGTTCATTTTTCAGCAGGTCATTGGACTTTGAAACGAATAAGAGAAAAACTAGCGTCCGCCGATAAGGGGCTTCGACTAGAGCGGTATGGCGCTGGCTATGCGTTTAAGGGTGCTATTCCTGTCATACTAAACGCTGGAATGCTTGTGCTGCTTCACCCAAACCATAAAGAGATATTATTATGTTAACCCCCGTACTTAGCGTTATCTACATTAATTGCAGCCTAATTGATGAGGTGTTATGCGACGGTGCAAGAAGTAAAATATTGTGCCGCGTGCCTCTCAACACCTCTGACGACATCACCGAATATTCCCCAGAGCCCTTGTGGGTTTCTATTAATACCCGCAGCATAACCTCCTTGAACTTATGGGTTTCAGATTGTGATGGCCCTACCACAGATAAGTACGAGATTTACATTACCCTTGAAATAGTATAATATATATGGACTACGACGCGATTTATCCAGAAGTACCAACCACTGGGGAGAACTTTAGGCTTCATAAAGTAAACATGGCTTTGGCTCAACTAGGATCAGAAGTAAAACACTATGAAAACGTTAGGAAAAAATATGCTAAGATGCGAGGTAAAAGCTTTGATAGCCGCCCCAATAATATTTTTCAACTAACCCCGCCATCAATTTCTAATATATCTGAGTATAGTGCCTGGCTTGAAGAGTGTAATATGCGATTTTGGAGTCAACAACTAAACTTTGCTGTATGGTGCGCAACTTCTGCCTGCGGGGTTTCGTATGATATAATCAAGCCTGATACCCAAATTGGGTGTATTTTAAGATTCCATGTTCTTTACACAATTCGATCGATTCTAAGTCAACTAGAAGTACCACTACCATGGGATAACACCTTTGTTTGGAATGGCACCCGATACAACCATAATGCTTTGAATAGGCTTTGTAATGAATTTGGTATCTCCAATCCTGATTTCCGTTTCAAGGGAGAATCATCAGATGCCGATAAGTTCAGTTTCCATTATACAAGCCCTTATAAAGACTCCCTTACAGCATACTATACATCAACACATCAGAATAGGAGCCAATATAATTGGTTTGTTCCAGAAAAATCAAAGGGGTTAACAAAAGCTGGAGTTGCTAGATTAAATAAAAGTATTGAAGCATATGTATATACAATACTTGGCTGTCAGGTTAATACTCGAAGTAGTATTTTTAGGTGCTTCGGGAGCTGCTATAGAAACTCAACAAGTGTTTTTTTACAATTATTTGAAAGTTCTATTATCGAGAGATATTTCTAAAAGCATCCAAAGATATCAACTAGCGATTCAAGAGGCGAAAGTGAGGCTTGATTTAGCCATTTCGCCCGGTTGCTGGTTATTACCATCAAATCTTGTAATAAACACAAATTCAATCATTGGATATAACTATAAATTATTAAAAGCAACTGCGAATATGAAATTCGGTGTGAATGATATTAATGCTGAAACAAAATATATTGGCATAAAACACATGTTTCATTCAAAGATACAATTACCCCATCAAAATACAAACGATGAGATCACAAGAAAAACAAATACTGTGAATGACTTTAGTAATCCAGTTGTAAAACCTACTAAATCATCTAATACCCACGATACTAATCTAACATCTATAACAATTGGTGCTGCCGGTCTAGCTTGGTATATATTCCGGTAAACACCGTCCATTCCGCGAATGCCAAAATATTTTATTACAGTCGAATGTTTTAAAATCACAATTAAAACATTTGTATTCCTGGTCGCATGGTGTTTGTCTCTTGCTAATATGCAGACTTAATCCTCCCTTTGTTTTATAAACTCTTTTACACCTCTCACATAAAAAAACCTTTCTTTTTTTGCCAATCAGAAATCTCCTCCAGCTCTTTCTTCCCCATATATCCATCGGATTTATCTTCTCAAATACATGATCCCACCCCGCGGTTTTGATTTGCCCAACCTATTCGAAAAATAAAACTTACAAAGGTTTCGCAAATAAGGATCCAAGGTTTATTGTTCTATCACCAGAATCAGATAATGTTGATGAGATAAACGATTTGCTTTCATGCTGCCAAACAGTATGCTCTGGTACAAACACATTAATAATATTAGACGATTGCGCATTTTCAAAGGATCTCAAACAAAGATCGAACAAGTTTATTAAATTAGCATTCAGTGGGAGGCATGAATTGTTATCCCTATGGGTATTAACGCAACAATTGTCCTCTATAGCTAAACCATTTCGGGAAAATGTTGGATGTATTATTTCATTTTATAATCCTAATCTTCTGTGCGAAAAAAACTCTGTTTGAGGAATATGGCGGAAATATGCCGCTTGAAGAACGGAAGTCTTTTATTAAAACATTAAAATCCGAAAAATACTCAAGAATGTGCTTTTGTTTAAGACACCCTTATAATCATTATTTAGAAATTCCATCCTATATATGACATCAATTCTAGACCAATATGATAATGTGGAAACTCCTACAACAGTGGAAAAGAAACCAAAGAAAAAAACTAAGGATACTGATGATGTGGAAGAAAAACGTGAACAACTTTCAATTCTATCAGTGCTTGGTACTATTGACCAATACACTGGCATTAACATGAGTCTGGGAGATGTTAAGAAGTTATCAGCGAAAGATGTGGATAAGTACTTTAACAGATATCAAGCCGTTTTAGGAAATAAAATAACTACTGGATTAGTTGATGCGGCATTGGAACTTGCTGTTTCTATTGGATCTTATGTTGTTCCTATTGATAATAATAAGGAATTGCGCGATGATCTACAGAACAATGAGATGTTAAAACAAGAATTGAATAATATCGCCGGATACTTTCTATTAAAAGGCGGTAGATTAGTAGCTCTTAGCAGTTGTTTAGTTCAAATAGTAAAACATGTTAAGTTTACATCAGTATCAGGTATTGAGGATATGATTATTGCAGATATAGAACATGGAACAGCAACTTCAATCCTATGAAAACTTAGAATTGGATTTATCTATTGAAACATTTACTGATGGGGGGATTGTATGGTTCAAAGGTATTGATGTTGCGAAGGCGTTAGAATATGTAAATACGGATAAAGCAATTCGTATGCATGTGGACGAAGAAGATAAAAAAAGCTGCCCGACCAAATTGGAGGGTCAGGTCAGACACCTCATTTTTATAAATGAACCTGGGTTGTACTCTTTGATCTTCGGCTCTAAGATGCCAGCAGCAAAGCAATTCAAGAGATGGGTTACAAAAGAGGTTCTTCCTAATATAAGAAAACATGGCTATTATAGCTCAAATAATAATATGAAGATGTTTAAGATACAAAATGAATATGATTTGCATACTAAAGTAGTTAGCTATATAAGGCGCTTCCATCCATATTTACTGATAGTTGCTGGCTTAGGTGAAAATCAAGACTCAAGTTCTAAAAGAATTAACTCTTATAGAAACGGTTATATGAAGGGGCAGCCCGATTTAATCATTAATAATTATCATAAAAAATATTGTTTTTTTTGCATTGAATTTAAAACGCCCACGGGAAAAGGTATTATATCAGCAAATCAGGAGAATATATTAGATAGATATGAAGATAATGGGTTCAAATGTGTTGTCTCTAATGATTATGATCTTATTATAAAAGAGCTAAACACTTATTGTAGAGATATTAGAGTATTGTGCATCTACTGTTGTAGGAAATTTATATCAAGAAGAACATTAAGAAATCACGAGCTGTATTTTCATAAAATCTGCTGAGAGCTGACCCGTCAAAACGGCGGGTCAGGTTGATATTTAACAAGGGTCCTAAAACGGGACCCTTTGTTAAACTGTAGATCGCAGCATTGTTCTAATAGTTATTGCAGATGATGAAAGCTGCAGGACATCTTTTGAACAGCTTATAGTAAGTTTCTTACAAGGCAAGTTAAGATTGTTTTTAATTAGATCTAAACTTATAAGGAATTCCGTTGATTCGGTCGCCTTTGCATCGTATAAAGTTTCCTTGCAGATGACATGATGTGCTTTATTCGTCTCTAGTTGTATTTGTCCTGCAGCGGATGTGATGCGAATATATCTTTCAATCTGCCCTTGATTTGAGAAGCTTTTCTTGAAAGCCTTCTGTGTCATTGACCAGGATAAAGGAAAGTATTTTTTTTTTCCCACAGTGCCGGCGGCTGTACAAGTTGGTAAAGAATACTGACTTGTATTGTTCTCATAGGAGAAGTAATCACAGCTTCCAACATCTCCAGATGATTAAGATCCATTTTCAATTATGTCACTTCTCTATCAATACTGTTGAATACTTCTTTAAGATCTTCCAATCTAACTTTTATAGCACAGATAATAGGGTGATCTTGTTTTATTTTTACTTTTGCTTTAAGAAAGTTGATAGATTCAATATCCTTGGCATAAATCTCTAGAATGTCAGAATCGAAGCTAAGTATTACTTGACAGGCTCTAAAAGTTCTCAAAAAAGATACGATTGATTTTAAATATGCGGGGTTGGTTACAAGGATCATATATTAGAGCAATGCATGTACTCAATATATGGAGTCTGTGACAGCTTATCTTAGAACACTTAAACGAATAGCGAAAAAATATAATATGGAGGCGGTGGAAGAAATAATATCTGAGTTTTATTTAGAACTGCTAGGAGGGGATCTATCAGAGAATTACTTTTTTATGGTGTGGAGTAAATATGAAGATAGAACAAACACGATTATTAATAAACTACCTGCAGAAGATTTAGAAGTAGTTCAGCTGAGGAAAATGTTAAGCACTCTTCCACATACAGTGGAAAACAATGAATATAAAATATGTATTTGTGGTAATGAGATGATCTTGGATAGAGAAGAATTGCAAATGAGGTGTTCTTGTGGAAGAGAAGTTTCCATGCCTGTATCTGTTAATGATGTTCAGTTTTATGGTCAAGAAGGGCAGTCGGTTAAGCCTGGCATTTTTAATCCCAACAAGCATTATCGTAATTGGATAAATCTTATTCTAGGGCAGCAGATGTTGATCATTCAGGACGGTGTAATAAATAACTGTAAGAAACAATTAGTGGGCACTACAATTCAAGATGTCAGAATAGCTCTAAAAGATAGTGGCCGTGCAGATTTGAATAAACACGCTTCTGCAGTTTGGAGCATAGTCACTGGTAATCCTATACCAAAAGTATCTGCTGATGTGCTTGTTAAAGGAGAACATCTTTTTGTACAAGTTTTAGAAGCTAGAAATCATATCAAGGAGCTGCATAAAAAAATAGAAGATATTATCCTTATTACATTTTTAAGATATTAGACCTCTTAATAGCAAAAGATGAAGACCGTAGTATTTTGCGCTTTATTCATCTGCAAGGTTCTGACACAGTCGAAAAGAATGACAATGAATGGCGGCTGATATGTGAGAAGACAGGGTTAGAATGGAGATCTACCACAGCTACTTTAAGAAACATGCCGTCGTTGATATTTCCTACAATTGCTGCTTAATTGCTGCTGTAGCATTTCCTACAATAGTCCTATATCATTGCTGCTGTGACATTTCCTACAATAGTCCTATATCATTGTTGCTGTGACATTTCCTACAATAGTCCTATATCATTGCTGCTTAATTGTTGTTACAACCACATCTTTCTATAAGATCGCCGCAGTTATAACAAGGGCCTGTTGTACAAACATGAGTACTTAACAGCGCCATAGAAGTGAAGACCTCATTGCAATCTTCGCAGACAGGCAATTTATTTTTTGTACATACTCTACTGTGCGAGTTTAATCTTTGCATAGAACAGAAGGTCTTATTACATTCTTTATAAGTAGGTTCTTGCTTCTTCTTTTCACATACTATATTTCTTATATGAGTTCCCAGTCGTTGTTTGCTGCAGAACATTCTATTACACTTATTGCACTCCATATACTAGAGAATATAAACGCCTAATAGCAGCAATTAAGCAGCATTGTGTTCTATCTCTAGTAGGAAAATCTATCTACAGCAACAATGCAGCCGCCGGGTATAATAATCTAGCAGCATTACATATCTCTGTTGAGCAGCTGTTAAGCATCTGTTGAGCAGCTGTTGGAACTCTGTTGAGCATCTGTTGAGCAGATTCTAATAATATATATATATGTCTGATCCAAACGATCAAATTACCAAAGAACCAGAAACTCCAATTGTTAAACAAAAGGATCCTAAGAAGGTAGCAGCTGGAAAAAAACTAGCTGAATATCATAGGAATGCTAAGAAGGCGCTAGAAAAGAATGCAGAAGATGGCCCAACAGCCAGCAGCTGGATGTCTAAAATATCATTAACAACAGCGTTGACAGTAGTTGGAATAGGCTTGACAGCCGCAGATTTATATTTTCGATGGAAGAAGGTAGATCCGCCACCTGCTGTAAAAATAGAAACCCCCCCCCACCTGCTGCAATACCTCCTCCTGTAAAATCTAGAACATCGGGCATGGAATAAAATATTATAGTATATAATGTCAGAAAACAAAATAGTTAAAATAATCACCGACGCTTCTGTAGTCGTTGGAATCGCAGCAGGTATTGGATACATCGGTAAGAAAACCATGAAAGAGTCCTTTATTAATGACCCTTCAACGAGCCTACCAAACTATGGTAAATGCGAGGCGGTTCTAGCAGGATCTATGTATTTGAAGCAATATCTTGAAGATCAAAAAATTCTGCCTAAATATCTATAATAATATAAATGGCAAGTGCTGTAGCGATGATGATCGCCGGAGCTGTTCTGAATGCAACAGCTTTTACAGGCAGCATGTATTTAGCGAAATCGTTGGATAAGAAACATATTGATGGAGAGAAAAAACGCCACGACAAAGCTTTAGAGCGCTATCAACAAGATATGGGCGAGTGGGAAAAAAAGCGCCGGCAATACCAAGATTGGTTGGCAGAGCGTTATGAGAATAAGAAGTTAGCAGATGACAACTTACACGATACGGATTATGCATTTACTTTGTACAGTAAGACGCATCCTGATTTTGGCAAACAGCCTCAATTTTCTAATTATTATAAACCTAGCAAAAAACAAAAACGCAATGAAATTATTTATGTTGGTGTCGGGATGATGGGAACTGTTTTTTTAGCAGCGAGATATTTGTAGGATATATGGAGGGTGGTATTGATTTTGATCCCACTACAGAGGAAGGTAGAACTGATATAAATGATGATGATGATGTTAATGATGAGACTCAACGCCTTATTAATAGAGATAGAGATGAAGGCTCTAGGCTAAGGCAGGCTATAGATAGAATTAGAGGACCTGAATACTCACATACAAGACACGTTCTAGGTTTCGGCGATGCACCCCCAGGTGAAGAGATTGAGATGGACGATCTTTCGCGGAATCGGAAGAGGTTAGAAGAAATGGAGCAGCAGAAGACTATTGCTGAAAAAAATAATCCAAGAGTTATATCCTGAATGGGACCCATCAAAATCTACCTTTACTTTTGGCATTGATGAATATGATAGGATTACTGTTAGACTAAAAAGTACAGGATCGAAAATACACTTACTAGACGCAAAAAAAACTACCGCAAACAATAGTAAACAATTTAGGCCGATCGGCTAAACAGATTGAACTGTACGATAGAGCTACATATGAACTTGACAAATTCTACCCCGATAATAGTATAGAAAACGGGTTTGATGTCAGAACCAGTGAAAGAGGCGTTCTTGAAGTCTATGACGGTGACAGGTGGTACCCGATTAGCACTAAAATGGGTGACTTATTCAGTGACACCCCTTTTGGAATACCAGATAAAATTAAAAATGCTTTAGGCGAGTCTGCTGAAACCAAGATAAAACGGTTAGAAGTCACAGAAGCTGGAATTGATAAAAAACTAACGGTGTTATACCCTGAAGTTGTTGACGTAAATAAGGAGATAGATGACAACAATAGAAGTATTAGTTCAATTAGATTGCAAATATCAGAATCTGAGTCGGAATATGAGATGTACCATAATTCTCAAAGACAGACAGATGAAGGGGAAAGACAAATGGAAACTATAAGGGATAAAAAATATGAATTAATTGCAGAGAACAATAAATTAATTGATGATAATGAAGCTCTCACTAATACAAAAAATACTTTAGAATCGAAAATACAAGAGCTAGAGGATGAGAAACAAGAACTTGAAGATGAAAGAGTGGCTATAGAAGAAAAACTGCCCTTGAAAGATCGTATAAAACTTATCTTTAAAAAATATGGATTCACTGCTTTTGCTATTGCTTCTGCTGTTGGTATTGTCATTGGAGTAATTATTAATAGTTTAAAAAGCAGCTTATCTTCCGTCGCAAAAGGCCTTGGAAAAGGTTTGAAAACAATAGGTGAAAAATTAGCTCATTTATTACCAAGTATGGTAGGAGCAGTAGCCTCCTTTATATTTAAAACTGCTGGTCAGGCCATTGGTTTCCTTGCTAAACATGCCTGGCTATTGATAGTAGCCGTTGTTTTGTATGTCGTTGAAAGATATAAAAAGAAATAATATATATGGCCATTTTGTACATAAGCAGAGAAGCCTTTAAGAAAAGTATTTTCTTAAAAGACCCTATTAAATCTTTTAGTAAAATAAGACTGGTGGGTTGTCGATTTATAAACAAAATATTCAACCTTACTGAGAATGGAACAATATCAGATGATAAAGATGCCTTATTAGTGCCTTTTACAAAGGGAAATTACACCATCGACGATATTATAAAGAAGATAAATGAAGCTAACAAAGGATTTACTATTATTTTAATAGGCGAGCACTATAAAATCTTCACTAATGCCACGCTTAAATTAAATGATAGTATGGCCAAGTTTTTCGGCACGAGCAAAACAATAAAAAGACCTAGCCCAGCCGTTGAAGTTTTCATAAAACCCATCTTGAGTGAAGTGTACATCAACTCTGACATTGTTGACTCAAATTATGTCTACAGCGACGGCATGAAGAGCAAGATTTTTTCTTCTATCATTCTAAGTAACCGTGAAAGAACCGACTATTGCCCCAATGAATTATACACCAAAACGATAAGTGCAGATTATCTAGCCTCCTTTAATGTTTGGATAACAGGTCATGAAAACAAAATAATTGATAAAAGTTTGTATGATATTTGCATGTGTATAGAGATAATATGATACTGTACATCAATGATAAGGCATTTAGAAATACACTATTTGTAGAGCCTATAAAGGGCAGTAAAATGCGTCTTGTAAGCTGTCGATTCGTTAACAAATTATATAATCTTCCAAAAGATGGAACGATATCCGACGATAGCAACAATGTTCTAGTTCATTTTTCAGCAGGTCATTGGACTTTGAAACGAATAAGAGAAAAACTAGCGTCCGCCGATAAGGGGCTTCGACTAGAGCGGTATGGCGCTGGCTATGCGTTTAAGGGTGCTATTCCTGTCATACTAAACGCTGGAATGCTTGTGCTGCTTCACCCAAACCATAAAGATATTATTATGTTAACCCCCGTACTTAGCGTTATCTACATTAATTGCAGCCTAATTGATGAGGTGTTATGCGACGGTGCAAGAAGTAAAATATTGTGCCGCGTGCCTCTCAACACCTCTGACGACATCACCGAATATTCCCCAGAGCCCTTGTGGGTTTCTATTAATACCCGCAGCATAACCTCCTTGAACTTATGGGTTTCAGATTGTGATGGCCCTACCACAGATAAGTACGAGATTTACATTACCCTTGAAATAGTATAATATATATGGACTACGACGCGATTTATCCAGAAGTACCAACCACTGGGGAGAACTTTAGGCTTCATAAAGTAAACATGGCTTTGGCTCAACTAGGATCAGAAGTAAAACACTATGAAAACGTTAGGAAAAAATATGCTAAGATGCGAGGTAAAAGCTTTGATAGCCGCCCCAATAATATTTTTCAACTAACCCCGCCATCAATTTCTAATATATCTGAGTATAGTGCCTGGCTTGAAGAGTGTAATATGCGATTTTGGAGTCAACAACTAAACTTTGCTGTATGGTGCGCAACTTCTGCCTGCGGGGTTTCGTATGATATAATCAAGCCTGATACCCAAATTGGGTGTATTTTAAGATTCCATGTTCTTTACACAATTCGATCGATTCTAAGTCAACTAGAAGTACCACTACCATGGGATAACACCTTTGTTTGGAATGGCACCCGATACAACCATAATGCTTTGAATAGGCTTTGTAATGAATTTGGTATCTCCAATCCTGATTTCCGTTTCAAGGGAGAATCATCAGATGCCGATAAGTTCAGTTTCCATTATACAAGCCCTTATAAAGACTCCCTTACAGCATACTATACATCAACACATCAGAATAGGAGCCAATATAATTGGTTTGTTCCAGAAAAATCAAAGGGGTTAACAAAAGCTGGAGTTGCTAGATTAAATAAAAGTATTGAAGCATATGTATATACAATACTTGGCTGTCAGGTTAATACTCGAAGTAGTATTTTAGGTGCTTCGGGAGCTGCTATAGAAACTCAACAAGTGTTTTTACAATTATTTGAAAGTTCTATTATCGAGAGATATTTCTAAAAGCATCCAAAGATATCAACTAGCGATTCAAGAGGCGAAAGTGAGGCTTGATTTAGCCATTTCGCCCGGTTGCTGGTTATTACCATCAAATCTTGTAATAAACACAAATTCAATCATTGGATATAACTATAAATTATTAAAAGCAACTGCGAATATGAAATTCGGTGTGAATGATATTAATGCTGAAACAAAATATATTGGCATAAAACACATGTTTCATTCAAAGATACAATTACCCCATCAAAATACAAACGATGAGATCACAAGAAAAACAAATACTGTGAATGACTTTAGTAATCCAGTTGTAAAACCTACTAAATCATCTAATACCCACGATACTAATCTAACATCTATAACAATTGGTGCTGCCGGTCTAGCTTGGTATATATTCCGGTAAACACCGTCCATTCCGCGAATGCCAAAATATTTTATTACAGTCGAATGTTTTAAAATCACAATTAAAACATTTGTATTCCTGGTCGCATGGTGTTTGTCTCTTGCTAATATGCAGACTTAATCCTCCCTTTGTTTTATAAACTCTTTTACACCTCTCACATAAAAAAACCTTTCTTTTTTTGCCAATCAGAAATCTCCTCCAGCTCTTTCTTCCCCATATATCCATCGGATTTATCTTCTCAAATACATGATCCCACCCCGCGACACCACTTTATCAACAATTATAGTAGAGGCCGGGTCTCAAAAGGTCAAGGAGGCCCCCTTGCTGTTTTCAGAGTTGGGGTGGGGTGAAACCGGCCTTTACCCTCTACTCCAGAGGACAGACGCACACACATACTCATTGAAGAGGATTTGCAAAACTGCTATACTTGTCTAATGTTTCTGGAGGTAAAAAAATAACAATACAATTATTAAGTAATTACATGCAGTTGTTTTGTTGAAATTTAGAGTCTTATTTATGGTTTTATGCAAATGAAACAACTTCATGAAATCATTCAAAGTTCAAATTCAAATTGTTTATAATTCAATTTAAACCAAATATAGCATGTGCCTAGCTCGCTGATTTGACTCGAAGTGGCATATGAGTGTGTGCTGGCTGTAGTGTGAACTTTTCACTGAATTTTCACTGAAAAACAACCAACTTTTTACTATTTTATTTATCAGAACTAAATTGCGATAAAATAATCCTTTTTCTAATGCTACAGATGTATACTTCTACTTTTTCAAATTGATCAACCAATCGTCTGCTATAGTAATACGGCCCTCAATTAAGGACAAAACCCCTCCTTCATGAGCCAATTAGTACTGAGTAATTTTGCCATCTACATTATAAGAATTATCAAGAAGAGTGCATGATGGGGTTTTTAGCACTTTAAAAAGTGCTACTTAGACGAAAATCGATCGAAATTTAATTTAGCTGAAACTTCATTTAATAATTATTCAAGGGTCTAATAATAACTAGTTAAAATCTTTTTTCCGTATTCCAGAGGGAAGTACCATATTTTCATGAATCTTTAGAGGTGTCAGTGACGTCATCTACTCAACCCAACATTCAGCTCCATACATTTCTTTGTATTTTGTGAGTCAAAATATCTCAATGTTTTGTTCAGATAACAGCTCTGCATTGAAGACAACTGGTCAGACAATCAATCCTAAGCACAAATAATGTAAGAAAACTCCTTCACCCAAACGTTTAGCTTCATAGAAATAAATTAATTCAAGAAACTAAACACAAAGAAATGCATGGAGCGAAGCCGTCATGATTGTTATGGTTGAGTAGATGACCTCATACCCTGGTACCAGATCAGAGGCGCTTTTCGCTTTTTGAGCCGAAGGATTTAGGCGAGAGTATGCGCGAACGGAGAGAAGAGAAAAGAGTGCCTCATGTAGAATCCGTTGGGAATCTCACTTCTATGCTAGGCCCCAAGTACAGAATTTGATTGGTT
Source organism: Actinostola sp. cb2023 (assembly GCA_033675265.1). Taxonomy (NCBI): domain Eukaryota; kingdom Metazoa; phylum Cnidaria; class Anthozoa; order Actiniaria; family Actinostolidae; genus Actinostola; species Actinostola sp. cb2023. The sequence goes on from JAUJYZ010001161.1 coordinate 329,219, forward strand.
AATATAGTCGTTACCAGGCTTGACCGTGAAATTGCCATATGGCACGCATGGCTGATCATATTACTATGACAACTTTGATTGGTTTCTACGCTCGTGGTTCCAGGGTGTAGATAAAATGTGGGAGCGGACTGGCGGACCGGCAGACCGGAAGACCAGAAGACTGCGGACCGGCGGACTGGCGGACCAGCGGATTTTCATTTTTTTTTCAAGTTTCCGGCCCGTCACATTTTTTCCAGCAAATTGATTGAGGATTGAAAGAAGGCAAGACCTAATCATTTATTGCCTGTATTGTACTGGTACCTTACAAAAAACTCTTGTAAATTGACCATATAAACACTATGTGTGGGTTTTGAAGCCAACAAGCATGACGAACTTCAAGCAACTTCAAAGCACACAGCGGGAACTCAGCGGGATTCTCACCTCAATGACCAGTTATCTAATTTCAAGGTCATGAGTCTTTGTAAATCATATTCGCGGGCTTTCTCTACACGATAACACATCACTCTTTAAAATCGGTCATTTTACGGTCATTTCTGTATTTTCTTCGGTCTATTTAGCTAGAATGGAAATATCTTTTTCTCAGTCTACCTTTTCTCTGTGCTTATTGTGACTTGAAATCGTATTTAACTCGAAAACGGCAAATCATTATTTTGGTGGGAACAACACTTCAAATTGGCCTTCAATGTACGTTGTATTGGTACCGTATTTTACTTGATTGGCGTCCTGGAAGCAGCAGAGGAACTTGGCCCGTAAGAGCTGTATCATTGTGAGTATTACAGTTTACTGTGATCTCCAGGTGCTTCCTTGGGAATCAAAAGAAATCCTGTTTATATTTTTTGGCTTTCGAGTAGCGAATGTTTTGACGATCGATTTGGTTTTGGTGTTCTTTAGTAAGGTGACACATCGAAAGAATGGCTGTTGACATTGAGTTTGGACTCATGCTGATGTCCGTGGTTTCAAACCACGGACATCGGCAGGGTGCCACGATTTCAAAGTCCTCTAAAGTTCGTCATGCTCGCTTGCATCACAAAACTCTATATTTTTAAATATAAAAATATAAAAATATATAAATATATAAGTTTGATCCGTTCATATCCGATGATATTTTGGAACAAAACTTTCCAATTACAAATATTTATTTCTAGGTACTGTTTAGATGACAATGATTATTTGTACCAAAATCGTATCATATTGTCAAACTAAACTGATATGTCTTGATAAAAATGGTCTATGCATAAGGTGAACTGGCCTAAGCATCTCATATTACACTCATATTATGGATTGAAGATGGCATATACTAAGGCGGCAATAAAATAAGCTGCTGTCTTTTCAAATTATCTGTATTTACATAGTAGTACACATTTACATTGTGATCCTTATTGTACCTGTTTATAACTAAATCAGAAAGCCTTAGTCTAATATTCGGGCCGCTTAGTTACAAATATGATTAAAGAATTAACCCAAATTCGCGTAAATGACCGAGGTGAGCTTGGTTCAGAGTGTCTCTGATGACCCGTGGAATTTGTATCAATGAAGGGACAAAATAAGCTTGTTGTCTCTTGAGGCAACCCGTGTTCACATGAAAATACACATTACCTGGCCTATCCTTCACAACCCCATTTGGATCATGGGATGGTCGGGCTGTGTGTGACACGATAACTAGATCGCGTGGAGGTGTACCAATTTGTCCACCTGGTTTTAAAGTTTGACCACACCCAAAACACGTTTTTACTTGTGGGGGACAAAATTGTAGTAGGTAGAGCATATATCATCCTCGGAAATCCAGGGGCTGTAGGGGGAGGGGGAGGGGAGGGGAAAAGGAAAGGGGAGGAAAAACAGCCCCTGGGGACAAACTCTTACAGAACGAGTTCAAGAGAAGTTAATGAGATGTGCTCTGATTGGCCACAAAAATATTTTGTGGCCAATCAGCAAAGAGCGGTACGTTGCACGATGACGGATAGTGTGAAGACATCCGGTAGCCCGTTTTAACTTCAAAGTGCACGATTCCCATGTGGCAATATGTAGTCCAAATGCAGTCGTTTCCCCTTCTTTCTGTGATCCATAGTTTTCCCTGGCGCCGTTTTTGGGGAGTTTCTCTCTCGTTTCAAAACGAAGAGCACAAAAGGTTTCCATACAGGAACATTGGGGTCAACTTTCTCGTTAAAACATGTTCGAAAATGATCACGAAATCTTCAACATTTCTTTTTCTTCTTTTATCGACAGATTCTTTGCCACAAACATGGTAGCAGTCATTAACAGCCTTTTTAGAGGTTTTCTGAACTTCTTCCATACAACCGGACGACAACAAGCGTAGAATAATAGAATAGAATTGAGCGAGATCCATCAGTTTGTATTCATGTATAAACAATGGCTCAGTGAGAAACTTCAAAGTGACATCGGATTTGGATTGGCAGTTTTTTGTTAACAGATCGTTAAGTCATTTAATCCCATTAACCTTCTCTGGAACTCGTTCTGTAAGAGTATGTCCCCAGGGACTGTTTTTCCCTCTTCCCTTTTCCTTTCCCCCTCCCCCCTACAGCCCCTGGGTTTCCGAGGATGAGCATATATGTGCCAAAAAGAGGATTTGGATATCCGGGAGAAAGGGGGGCAAACGGATTATGGTGATTAGTAGATTGTGTTCGTTGTGTAGAATGTGGATTGATATGGTGTAAAACTCATACTACCGCCGACAGCCAGCAAAAATGGGAGGAGTGTTTCAAAGGCGAAATTATCATGTCGCACGGGGCTAACAATAGTAAAGGGGTTGCTATTCTTATGGGTAATAAGCTCGATCAAACTATAACCGCGAGTGTTATTGATCAGAAAGGCAGATACATTATTTTACTAGTGGAAATACAGGGCTCTAACTTCTTACTGATTAATAGCTATCAGCCAAACGACGAAAAAAGTCAAGTGGAAGTTCTGAAAGAAATAATCGAGAAATTGGTTACAATAGATTATCCCGTTGACACTTCAATAATATGGGGAGGCGATTTCAATCTCGTATTTGACCTTGACTTAGAAACGTCGGGTGGAAATCCATCGTTAAAACACAAAAGTATAGAAACTATGCAAACAATTTTAATGGATAGTGACTTATGCGACATATGGCGAGTGCGTAATCCCGATGTAAAGCGCTTCACATGGAGCGGATGTGCACAAGGGAAGAAGAGTAATAGCAGGGACAGATTGTTTAGGAGACTTGATTATTTCTTTGTTTCAGATAGCCTTCAACCGTTCATTGACAAAACTAGCATCATTCCTGCCCCCTCAACTGACCATCATGCCATCACGTTAAAATTCTGCTCGTTTAATGAAGGAAAGAAAGGTCCATCGTTCTGGAAGTTCAATAACATTCTGTTGAGAGATGAGGTTTATGTTAAAGAGGTCAGCACGATAATAGAAAATAAACAAAAGAGTTTTCGAAAAGAGGGCAAAGCCAGCCCTCAAAACAAATGGGAGTTAATTAAGTACGAAATTAGGAAATTCTCAATATCATATTCGAAGACTAGGGCTAGAAAGTTTCGTGCACATTACAAAGATATAGAAAACAAAATTCAAAACGTCGAAAGTTTCAGAGGATGGGAAAAGTATGCTGATTTGTTAACAAAACATGGACAATATAAATTAGAATTGGAAAATTATAGTAACTATGTAACTGAAGGAATCATACTGAGATCCAGGTGTAAGTGGTACGAGGAGGGAGAAAAAAATACAAAATACTTCCTAACATTAGAAAAGAGAAACAAAGCTAAGACGCATATACGTAAATTAGTGGACGGAGATCAAACAATAATAGACCCAAGAGATATACAACAAAAGATAACATACTTTTATAGCAGCTTATACTCATCAAAGAGTATGAAATCGGAAGAGGAGTGCTTAACTTTTTTATCAACTTTAAATACTCCGAAGATATCGGTTGAGGAAAGAATGAAATGCGAAGGTTGTCTTTCATTAAAAGAATGCTATGACGCCCTACAGAAACTGGGATCATCCAAATGCCCAGGCAATGACGGTTTAACGAAAGAACTTTACATGACCCTTTGGCCCCTGTTAGGTCCACTTTTAGTAGATTGTTTGAATGAATGTTTTGAGAAGGGCTGCTTAACTACATCTCAAAGACAGGCAGTTATTACAATGATTGCAAAACCGGGTAAAGACAATCGCTATTTGAAAAACTGGCGTCCAATAAGCTTGATAAATGTAGACGTTAAAATTTGTACCACAGCCCTCTCCGCTAGAATTATTAGTATATTACCTAGTGTCATTCATCCGAATCAAGTTGCCTACATTAAAGATAGAAATATTGAGGAGCCGATAAAGTTTATTGAGGACCTGTTAGACCATACGTTAGCTGAAAATGAATCATTGCTCCTTTTTGCCGCAGATTTCGAAAAAGCATTCGACAGTATAGAACATAACTTTATTTTTGCGACATTAAACAACTTTGGGTTCGGAGAGCAGTTTATCAACTGGATTCGTATAATGTTCAACAAGACACAGAGCTGTGTATTAAACAACGGAACGGCTACAAACTTTTTCGATATAACAAGGGGCATGAAACAAGGAGACCCTATCTCTCCATATTTATTTATCTTAGCGATAGAGATAATGGCGATAATGATTCGCGAAAATAGGGACATACAGGGATTTAATTTAGACAAAGATACTATGTTGAAGATCCTACTTTTTGCTGACGATACAACCTTCTTTTTGCAAAATCCGGAATCTCTAAAAAAAAGTATTGGAAGATTTTAGCAAATTTCAGCTCTATTCATCGTTAAAGATTAATGGGGATAAATCCGAGGTTGGCTGGATTGGCCCAAGAACAGGGCTCACAATTACTAAACCAGGTGAAAAAGAACTGAAATGGATTGACTTTCACGTTTCGGGTGTCAAAATTTTAGGGGTACATTTTTCTCATAATAAATTATATCGGGAGAAAAATAATTTTGAACGCATATTTGAAAACTTTAGGACAACACTCTCGATTTGGAATTCTAGAAATCTCACCCCTTACGGGAAGATACAAATTTTACGGGCGCTAGGTCTCTCTAAACTATATTATATCTGTACTAAAACAGGAGTGAAGGAGAGTTTTATAAAAGAAGTAAAGTCTGAGGTGGCAAAGTTTGTATGGAATGGGAAAAAACCAAAAATCAAATATAATACACTTATTGGGAATTATGAAGTGGGAGGGTTAAAGCTTCCTGATTTTGAGAGTATGATTAAAGCGAGTCACTTTAAATGGGCAACTAAACTACTTGATAACACTTATAGTTATTGGAAAGTGCTACCGTTACGGAAACTGAGAAGTATCGGGGGGCCTGAATGCATCAGAGAGAATTTTGACTGCACAAAAATACCTAAGGACTTGTCTTTATTTTACACTAACGTACTGAATGCATGGGCTACGTTTTGTGGCACAAAAATCGACGACAATCGGACCGACATTTTAAAACAGTCCCTGTGGAACAACATTTACATTAAAATTGATATTGATAAAGGGTACATGCAACGACTAGTTAAAAAGGGAATTCTGTTAGTAAGTGATTTATGGGACCCCAGCACTGGCTTCAACTGGGAATGGGCGAAAATGAAAGGATTACTGGAGGTAGATTATATGAGTTGGAGGGGTTTAATTAGTGCTATTCCAGCGGAGTGGAAGAGAGAATTAAAGAAAAATATGCACATGCCTTCACAAGTACATGCTCCACAGAGACAAATTGAAATAAGTGGCAAGAAGATTAATAAAAACAAAATCAAAACAAAACAGATTTATGACCTATTTATTGACAGAAAGTTCACTGCTCCAACTTCTCAGCGTAGGTGGCAACAAATCTTTTCAGATATTTCTATTGACTGGGAATCAGCTTATTGTCTGATATATAAAACTACTATTGATACGAAACTTAGATGGTTTCAGTATAAAATACTTATGAATTGTCTATATTTAAATAAGGATCTAGTTAGATTTAAACTCCAAACTTCCCCTCTGTGTTCTTTCTGTCAATCTAATAACGAAACTATTGAACATATCTTTGTGTACTGTAAAGACTCAGCAACATTATATCTTGATATAACTAATTGGTTAAAACCGTATAATATCAAACTACCAGAGTTAACTTCAGTATTAATGGTCACCGGCCTTCATGATAACAATAACGTTATATTAGTCAATTTTATACTTCTTTTATATAAGTATTTTATATACAAATGTAGGAATAGTTCTTTGTTAAGTTTAAAAGGTTTCCAAACCTTATTGAAACACTACGAAAAGTTAGAATATACTATTGCCTATAAGAATAACAAATTATCATTTCACCTGACAAAATTTGAAAAGTTGAGAAATGCACTTGATGCTAAAATATAGACTTTTATACATATTGCTCAGTCTTTACAGTCCCAATACCTAGTTAACTATATTGTATATTGTATATTGTATATCGTATTGTATATCGTATTGTATATCGTATTGTATTTCGTATTGCATATTGTATTGTATATTATATGTTATTTATATATGCTGTTATTTATATTTGTACAATTGAAATAAAAATGATAATAAAAATAAAAAATAAAAAATAAATAAAAAATGGTGTAAAACTGATTGTGCGTGGTTCATTTGTGGCGGTGTATTCCAGTACTGTTGTTGTTGCTGCTGTTGTTGTTGTCGCTGCTGCTGCTGTTGTTGTTGTTGTTGTGGTTGTTGCTGTTGTGGTTGTGGTTGTGGCTGTTGCTGTTGCTGCTGTTGTTGTTGTTGTTGTGGTTGTGGTTGTTGCTCCTGTTGTTGTTGTTGTTGTGATTGTTGTGATGATGATTCTTGATAATAAGGATTTAGTCTGTCCACGATGACCGTTGGTTCTGGTTTGTCTTTACTCCGTCCTCCTTTTCCTCTTGCATATTCAGATACTTTGCTAAGCATCTGAAAAAAACAACGGTTGGAAGATCCTGGAGGATCATACCTGAGTGACAACCCCTTTTTGGCGCATTCCACGAGGCATGATGTCCTTTGGTCTTGGTCATGCTGGTCGCACGGCAAAAAGGGATTGTAGCGGTAATAATTAAAAATATGTTTCAATGGCATTTACTTCCATAAAGTGCAAAACGTAACTCCCTCTTACCTTGAAATACAATTAGAATTCTTGAACTAAGAAACACGTATTCTTTCAAACGCTGAGCACGATCGAGAACGTATTCCGGCACCACGAAGTGATAGCAAGCGGTAGAGAAAGCATACGTTTCTCATGTTACGCAGGCCCACGTGGCCCATGTAATGGTTTTGCAATTAATTAATCAATTAATGGAAAGAATGTGAATCATGAATATCCTATTCCACTGGTTATTTGTTTGCTTGCTTTTACATAATTTTATGACTGTCATCATTAAGGAATAGACATTTCATTTTTCCCATAAGAAAAAAAGATTAAAGAAAGTATATCCTATAGCAGTTTACTTGCTCATTTATTACTTACAAGTTTTAAAATAATTAATAAGAATAATAATATTATAATAATTGTAGTTCAAGACTTTAGAATTGATTCGTTGGTTTATTGCGACAGGTCTGTTTCATATGATCATAAGATGACCACACTCTTCAGGCAAGTTAAAATCTGGAAAACCGTTCTAATATCAGTCAATATTAGAATTTAATAATTATAATATTAATGTTCTATTACTGTCCGCCAATCCGCCGGTCCGCGTCCTCCGGTCCGCGTCATCCGGTCCGCGTCTGCCGGTCCGCGCCCATCTTTTATCTACACCCCATGGTTCCACTGCAAAGTTTTGAACATTTTGTGACGTCAAATCCATTGTCAATAAGAGTACAGACAATGGAAAACTGCTTGCGATTTCTTTTTTTACAATAACAAAATCAAAAAACATCCAAAATTAAAGCAAGAATAAAGTTTGAAAGAAAAATCGTTTCAAGCGCGCGCTGGATCCGTGTTGATCGATTCCCTGTTGGCTCTGCAGAGGCAATCAGATTGCAAAATTACGCTCTGTTATTGTAAAAACAGTATTTGCAGAGTGTGTAATATCAACATATATATCAATATCGGGAAGAGGAATGTTCCATTTGTTTGACGGTAAAGCTTCGAAGGAGCAAAATATTGCCATCAAGACTTTCTCTTGATGAATTGCGACATTACTAATTGCAACATTCTGTGAAAGCCAATAGCAATGCGTGTCATATGGCAATTTCAAGGTCAAGCCTGGTAACGACTATATTAAACAATCAGCGACGAGGTTCAAATTCTGTACTTGGGGCCTCTCTTCTCTTCTCTCCGTTCGCTCTACCACAGCCACACATACTCACGCCTCGTACTCTCGCCTTCGGCTCGAAAAGTACCTCTGGAACCATTAATACTTCCCATAGGAATTTTGAGAAAACACATTAACCAGTAATTGTATGGCTCTTTGAGATTATTTCAGTGAAGTTTCAGCTCAATTAAACTTTGATCGATTTTCGTCTAAGTAGTACTTTAAATGAAGTTTAATGAATCCATGCAATTACTATATAGAGTTTGATCAGGGACAATCGCTGAAGGCCTTGTTGGAGGCAGAGGAGCAGCTCTTCGAGAATAATTTTCCACAAGTTATAATGGCTCATGCTGTGTGCAGCATTGTTTCAATTTATGACCTAGCCGTGGAAGAGTTTGATGGCTGTTCGGTTCCAGTCTTCCAAGGAGTCCCAGTCTCAGGAAAAACAACTGCGCTCAGAGCTGTGCTTAGTGTGTTTGGCATACTGTGGTAGGTGTCTAATATAACGTTTTTTTAATAATATTTACATTCCGAGGATTTGATGTTATTTTTGTTGAAAACTTTTTTATCTTGTTCCAGAATCATCCATCCATTTGGTTGGAATGACGTGGACAGCATCAAAACTCTTAAGAGTATTGTAGTAAACTCGTATAATGCTGTAAGTCAAAAAGTCAGTTTTTGATATCTTTGTTTCTTTGTAGAATATTGTACATTAAATTTGTGTTTCAGCTTTTAGAAAGACAATTCTCAAGCTCTAATATTAATAATCCATGATATTTTTAGTCAATCGGGGAACTTTATTGCAATCAGGCCTGCAAGAACTTTAACAAATATCATCATATGAATAGAATTAGTCCGGCAAGTCAACAACGAAATCAATGTGAAACATCCAATTGTTTATGACGTGTACGACCTATGTGAACGCTATAGCAATAACACTCTTGCAGAGTTCAATGTAGCTATGCTAAAGACAATCTGTCAACATTTCGAAATTACGATCAAATCTAAAGACAGAAAGAAAGATATAATTGAAAAGCTGTCAGATCTGATTTCTGAATGTGAGTGTGCAACATAAAGCCGGCACCACTTCATTGACACTGTACAAACGTTTTCGTCACATGTATCAGTACAGCAATAATGGAACAGTGACAATCTGGCACAACTGGTAAAAACATTAGTAATAGATCAACTTAATTAATTAAAGTGACACTGCTGCACAGTATTACAGAGTTCAACCAGTACATAGGTAGATGCATTTATTCTAGAGTCTACAGTAGTCCTCTATATAAGGACTGGCAGTAACAATGCTATTAGAGAGTTCAACCAGTACATAGGTAGATGCATTTATTCTAGAGTCTGTAGACTGAATGGTGCATCTATATAAGGACTGGCAGTAACAATGCTATTACAGAGTTCAACTAGTACATAGGTAGATGCATTTATTCTAGAGTCTACGAGTAGACCGAATGGTGCATCTATATAAGGACTGGCAGTAACAATGCTATTAGAGTTAAACTAGTACATACGCCATTTATGTCAGCGGTCTCTTCCGACCGTGCAGGCGCTCTCGGCCGCCATGTTGTTATCATCTCCATGTGCTTTCTAATAAACCTCGTTTACGTTGTGGATTTACCTACTCTTGCCTAACTTACTGGCGATAGGTAGATGCATTTATTCTAGAGTCTGTGGACTGAATGGTGCATCTCTATAAGGACTGGCAGTAACAATGCTATTGCAGAGAAACTTGTACACAGGTAGATGCAAGAGTACAGTAGACCGAATGCTGCATCTATATAAGGACTGGCAGTATCAATGCTATTACAGAGAAACTTGTACATAGGTAGATGCATTTATTCTATAGTCTACAGTAGACTGAATGGAGCATCTATATAAGGACTGGCAGTAACACTGAATGCTGCACAATATTGCAGCAGGGGTTTTCGGGTTTTGTACATAGCTAGTTATCTGTATCAGTATTCTAGCTGTCATAGACATGACATCCATGGAACTTTCTGAATTATCTTAATGTTGAGGTATGGTATGATACTTTTTAGAAATAAAAGCTAACTTCAATGTTAATAAACATAATGTTCTGTTTTTGGAGTGTGTATTCAACATTTTTAAACTTCTTGTTTCCTGTCATAGTGCACGTGATATCACGCATCCCAGTACCTCTCAGTATTGATGCAATTAGCTAGTGGCCATCGATAAGTATCGATATCATCATTTCACTGTCATAGTCTTATTGTCCCCTCGCACCGTCCCCACGAAACACTTTCCTTGCAAGTATTGTAATTTGTTAATTATGCGCGCTATTGTGAGCGGACGTCTTTGGAAGCAACAACAACCAGAAATTCCAAGCATTGCGTGACTATAGTGTGACTGTATAGTTTACCCTTTTTAACGTTGCTGCCCTGGGAAGTCTTCGCCCTCTAGTGGATCGCTTGGTGTTCAGGGGTCATTTCATAACATAATCAATAGCGTAACTGATCTCAGAATGGAAAATTATGGTCTTAAAGTGAAGCTCTAGCTGACTCATCTAGCGCCGAGCTGTACTTTGCCGTCAGTTTGAAGTTATATCGAATTGGTTGACCTGATTCGAAATGCTAAAGTATTTGGAAATGTTGACCTGGAATGAAGTCAAGCATTGGTTAAATGGGAAACATGAGCGATTTAGGAAGGAGGTAGGCTATTTTCACTTCATATGGATAAGATATTGCACCTAATTAAAATTCGTAAATCGTCTAACATGCACCAACTGAAATTGTCGTAACTTTTGAAATATCCAAAACGTACACAGATTTTTACAGATTTGTATAAATGAAAGGATGATCAATCCGACTGTATCGATGAGAGAGTCCAGCGATGTGCCACTTTTGCAAAACAATCGAGTAAAGTTGGGTAATTTTGAGCCGCCGTTCAGTTAGATCTTAGTGGGGTTAATTATCAACTAATTTTCTCACGAACGGCTGAACCGATTGAATAACGCTTTACCTCTAGACAAACTAGATACATTTATCTACACCATGATATAAAAAGTTTCGCTGGATAATGCGAGATGGAGTTTGTACAGCGCCGTAAAGAAGTGCATAATTTCATGCAAATTTGACCTCTTGACCAGCTCAGACGGAAATCATTTCAAAAAATAAAATTTAAAAAAAAAATTATATTTTGAAGCAAACCAAACCCGTTTTAGTATTAACCTTGATATAGTCTTTCATTAGCTAGAGTTTGGGAGAGATTTATTTTAGAAGCGAAAACGACTGAGAGGTTTTTATAGAGACGGCCAGTTAAACACCGATCAACAATTTGAGGATGCTGTTTGGCTGACAAAAGATTTGGAGCAAGCACCAAATTATAATTATAAAACTGATGGCTGGTACCCTGTTAACAAAGGGATTAATCTACTTATTTTGACTGGGGTAGGGAGTTCGAGATCCAACAGCTGTGGAAGACTTGGTTTTGTTTGCTCCAGGGGGACGAAAATTACAGTTACAAGCCGGGTGTACGGAATGGCACTTAGGACACTCATGCTTGTATGTACAACCCGCACAGTTACCACCACTGTGGAACTTACGACAGAATCCCTTAGGAACAAACTTAAAATCCTGGGCACGGGGGGCAACAGGCTTAGCAACATACTTAGAACCCGGCTTTGCCTGGAAATGCTGGGAACGGATCCAGAGACCCAGTGGACTGCACCCCAGGGCATATTAGAAGGCTGTTGTTGCCTCAAGTAACGGAAGTTGGAATCATAGTATTTCCAATTTCCTCCCTTGGCTGCTAGATCCCTGACCACCTCCCCATACTTCATAAGTTCTGGAGCCTCAGTCTGATATTTGGAGGTATAGACCGCCAAAAATATCTGAAAGGCTGAGATCCAGGCCTCTATGCTAAATATTGGTTTGGCTTTGTGTGTTGACTCTAAACACAGAGTAGGCAGGCCGGAACTCTTTTGTGAACGGTTTATTGAAAGGTTGTAATGTGGTTCAACTGGTGAGGATGAAAGTTAAAGCCCAAAATCAAAATATTCATTTGCCCATATTTTAATTTTAATTTTGTTGGGCACACGGGCATGGAGTGGGATACTCATTGATGAAAAGAGAACCTGTGGCCTATCTGCTGGTTGTGAGACAACTGGTACTGCCTCACCTGATAATGAGCTGATGACAGATGCCACAGACCCCTGTACAATGGCATCAATCGCCACACAATCCCCAGCCTGGCTTAGGTTATTGGACTGCAAAGGCGATTCCGACAGTGATGTCCCTGGGCCCATTGTTGAGGGTTGCCCAACTGGAGTGACACTCAAAGCATTGATCACTGCTTGGGAAACTGCAGCTGCAAGATGTTTGATTGTGTCAGGTGCCAGGCTAGAGCCCGTAGTAGTAGCTGATGCAGCATGGCTGTTGGTAACGTCACCAGAGTTTGGAATATTCTGCTGCTGATAGAAGCACTAGTGGTAGGAAGAGCATTGGTGTGGTGGAGAGAAATGTTAGAAGAACGTGTTCTTCTCTTACTACTAGGTGTGACGGTTGGTTGTGCCTGTCGTTTTGATCCAGTGGTGCGAGGCATGCTGCAAAAGAATAAAACACAAAGCATATCCAATAGAATATGTTGATGGTCAGACCCAGTGACTTGGATCATGAGCATAATATCACAATAATACTCACAATCATTACTGGCACAATCACAACGATCACAGGAATACAACATGAGCGCAGCAGGGTAGCATGGCAGACAGTACACACACAATGTCGCCGCAAGTTGCAAACCCCTTAATGCTGCAAATAATTTTAGCCGGTCAGGCAATGCACTGTCATCCAACACAAAGAGAAGATGTAAAGTGAAGCAGATAAACAGTGCAATCCGTAAAAGGCAAGTACAACAAATAGCCGGTCAGGTAAAGCACTATCATACAACACGTAAATTGAAGCATAAACAGTGCAATCCGTAAAAGGCAAGTAAGTATAAGATAAAATAGCCGGTCAGGTAAAGCACTATCATACAACACGTAAAGTGAGGCATATAAACAGTGCAATCCATAAAGGGCAAGTAAGCATAAGATAAAATAGCCGGTCAGGTAAAGCACTATCATACAACACGTAAAGTGAGGCATATAAACAGTGCAATCCGTAAAAGGCAAGTAAGCATAACATAAAATAGCCGGTCAGGTAAAGCACTATCATACAACACGTAAAGTGAGGCATATAAACAGTGCAATCCGTAAAAGGCAAGTAAGCATAACATAAAATAGCCGGTCAGGTAAAGCACTATCATACAACACGTAAAGTGAGGCATATAAACAGTGCAATCCGTAAAAGGCAAGTAAGCATAAGATAAAATAGCCGGTCAGGTAAAGCACTACCATACAACACGTAAAGTGAGGCATATAAACAGTGCAAGTATATATCAATAGCCAATCAAATACATACAACAATTCATTAGAAATGATCTGACTGAGAAGGCTGCCTTGTAAAATTTACAATAAACTCAAAGCTCTTAGTATTGCGCCACGATAACTTCGGTAGAGGACATATTGGCCATGAGGATTGAGGTGTACACCATCTCTGATGAGCAAAAACTGTTGTGCTTTTGCATGTGTACAAAGTTTTCTGTGTTCCCAGACAAAAACTCCAGGAATGTCCTCTAGGACTACCCGAAGGTAATTATTTAATATGGCTGCTCTGGAATTAAAAGCCTCTAGTGGCGAACTTGTGCCTTTGTGACTGCGAGGAATGACCAAACATACACCAACACTTCGAACCGAGCGAACTTTTGAACGTATAAATGACACAAAATCTTCAATTGCGGATCCGACTACTTCTGGTCTGAGAGACGACAAATCGTTGGTACCAATATCCATGATTACAACGTCACGAGAAAGGTCGGACAAAAAACGACAATCTTTATCGCGAAGTTGTGTAACTGTACGCCCGCCATAACCATGAAGTACTATCGGACAGTTAGCTGACAAAGCAAAATCCGGCGAAGTTCGGGAATCAAAATGTTTTGAAATATCCGTGTTAAGACGCTTAACAAAGGAATGACCTATTACAAGTACTTTAGGTAAAACCATTGTTGTGATAAATACAGAACAATGGGATTAAATTGATGTTTGTAAAACAAATTTGACAGCCGCCGGTGCGAATCGACAAACCGTGTAAATAAACAAAGCTTCTGCAAATACTATCGTATAATTCTTCTAGAAAAACAGTTCTAAACCGAGATCAGATGCTAAGCAATGCAGTTGATGAGTACTATGAAGATACTGTAAAGATTCAGGGGTCAACTTACTTGACTAAAGTGGAAATTACCAGGCCGGTCACAGTCGTCAGTCAAGCAACAAGCTGCCAAGTCAGAGCACATGGAATGCTTTGAGGGTAGTGGACTAATTGATCTGTAACCCGACCCCCCACTGATGTCCACGTTGCGCATGCGTTAGGACTTACTGTTATTCGCGATTAATTATTATAATCAAATACAATAAAATTCAGGGGTCTGCATAAAACCTTTTATTAATTTTTCAATAAAATCATTTCAATCAGACAATCTGAGGACATTTGTAAATTGGATACAGTCAATCATCCTCATTTGCAAAGATTTTAAGTTGAATTTTCTCGGCCAATTTAAACTGCTTCTTATGGTTGTTTTGATTCATCAAAATAGTTAATTAATACCATTAGACTGTCAGCTCATGTGCGTACTGGAAGATAATGTTAAAAGTCAATTATCGTATACGTGCTTTGTAATCTGAGCACTTGCATTGCGCGATTGTATGTGTTTGTTTTAGCGTTGGACTTTGTACGAGCACGCCGCCTGGTCTAACACTTGTGCGTGGTTTCTTGCCAGGTCGTGTCATTCCTACATCGCATGCAAGCTAAGCTAGTTTTTCTTTAAATCGTTTATATTTTTCTCGTTTTCGTCATGGCCACCTGCTGACGAAAATCTAAGTCGGCCATATCGGACGAATACATCACGGGCCAAGCTCTAGAAGATTTATCGGCTCAATTCGACCAATTTCCAACGTTGCCCAAAGCCAGTCCAAAGACGGGCAAACAATCAAGCCATGCAAAATCTACAGCTACATGGCCGCCTGAGCATCGACAAGCAAATCCAGCTGGAGACGCTAAATAATTCTAACTTGCAACTCCAGCTAGAAGTAACACGTGCCCAACTTGAACTTACCAAGCTCAATAACATTTCACCTAGTTCTCCTAGTCCAGCACAACCCGACGAGATACCATCGATGGATCACATTCTGGCGTCAACGCCCTATTCAGCCTTGCACGATGAAGGCAGGATTGAAATCCCGACGCTGGGGAAGCTACGTCAGGCTGACAAGAAAAGCAAAGCACCTTCACTCCTGCCTAATGATTTCATCTTCTCTGCAAAAGGTAAAATCGAATATGAAAAACTCGAGATTGCAGAGTTTGTTGGCGGTTTTTTAGAATTTCTGAAGATCCAGCCAGAGTCCGCGAAACAGCGCTATGTGGAGTATTTGCAACTGCTCATGGAACGCGCCACAGTATATACTTGGACCAGCGTTAGAAATTTTCATCTCTCTGTTCACAACGCGGTTGATTCTGGTCGCTTATCCTACACCAAGTTCGACATCATCAGAGATCGCTCGCAAACATTTTTCACCCACGCTGAATTACGGTCGACGAGAGTATCTAGCACATATGAAAGCACACTTCAAAGCAACCAACAAAACCGGGTAAAAAACAAGGAAACATACTGTAAAGATTGGAACTATACAGGGAAGTGCAACTGCTCGACGTTAGATGTTAGCTACAAAACCAATCATCGTTGCCGTATTTGCGAGGCGGACCATACGATGCTCACGTGCGCCAAGCGTCGATTCCCTATTCCGGGCTCAGGTACCAACTCCTCTAAACCAGAAGAGAAGAACTGACTAGATGCGGTTGCTCTGGCTAATCAAGTCGGAGTTCACAGAACCCCTAATTTTTTAGGGGCCAAGATTCCCATCTCTTCAAAATTCGATTTAACAAAATGGGACAGTTATCTTGAACATTATCATGATCGAGTTGTTATTGATTTTTTACGTTACGGTTGGCCAATTAATCACGCCGGATCAACACCGTCTTTCACTTTCACTAATCATCCATCGGCTATGAAAAACACTGATTATTTGACAATTTATATACAGAAAGAACTTGATCACAATGCCATTTGTGGGCCTTTCGTGTACAATCCCTTTGACATCGATTGTGTAATTTCTCCGCTTCTTTGTATACCTAAACGTGATTCCGATGAGTTTCGCATCGTACACGATTTTAGTTTTCCTGAGTGATGCTCCCGTCAACGACGGGATTGCGAGAGATACGTACTTAAACGAACCATTCAAGCTTCGTTTGCCTGGCATTGATCGACTTGTTAAATTCATTAACGAAGAAGGCCAGGGTTGTCATGTGTTCAAGAAGAACCTCAGTCGAGCATATAGACAAATCCCCGTTGACCCAGGGGATTATCATTTATTGGGTTTTCAAGTCAATGGTGAATTCTATTTTCATACCGCTTTCCCGTTTGGACTTCGTTCAGCAACGCAAGGTTGTCAACGCACTAACAAAAGCGTAGTTTACATTCTTAACAACATGGGAATTCAAGTTGATGTATATATCGATGATTTCTACGGTGCTGCTCGCCCGGAACATTCACAGTCAGCCTTTCAACGCATGAATGACTTATTCGACGAACTTGGTTTGATTGCCTCGGCCGCTAAGGATGTTCCACCATGCCATCGCATGGCATGCTTAGGGATTGAAATTGACACTTCAGCGATGACATTAACTGTTCCTCCATTTCGCGTCCAAGAACTTCATTCTGGTTTATCTCGCTGGTTAAAAAAGACCACTTACAAGAAGCAGGAATTGCAATCACTATTAGGAAAATTATGATACGTTTCAGCGTGCGTCCGTCCTGGACGGGTATATATGTGCCGATTACTTAATGCCTTGAGGATCATTAATTCACGGAAATCGGTTCTCAGGGTGACTAACGACATGCGTGCTGATATTGAATGGTGGATTTTCTTGCTGAAGCATTACAATGGTGTCTCAGTCATCCCATCCAATGTCACTATAGCAAACCCTGAACTGTTCGCTACTGACGCATGTTTGACAGGATGTGGTGCTATCTGTTTTGGAGAGTTCTATCGTCGCGTATTTCCACATCGCATTCTGGATTTGTCTCTTCACATAAATGAATAGGAATTATTAACTATTGTTGTTACAATTAAACTGTGGGCTCCACGACTACAAGGCCTGAATGTAGAGCTGTTATCGGACAACAATACCTGTGTCGCGAACGATCTCAACCTTTGTTTGAATACGCTGAACGAGTTAAGAGTGAATGTCACCAAAAACCGAGGAAAATCCAAATTTTGTGGCAAAGACTGAAAAATCGATTTCGCTCATATTACAAAGTTAGATAGGCTAGGGTGTTACTAGAATCGCTGTGTAGTTAGTTTAAAGTGCCTATAACCCCTGTGAGATTCTTTCAAAAATCTATTCAATATAGGCTAAATAGTTGGTGGGTTCAGTATTTTGTGATTTGAACCTTGCGTTTATGAGTTATAGAGGTTTGAAATCTCAATATGCAAATTTGATGACGTCAACCCAGGAATTTGCCATAACTTATTTAGCTTTTTTCAAGAAGAGCTTATTTTTTGAAATGGGGAAAAAGTTATAAAATCATTTATAAAGACTGTGAAAATATTCTGTAAGTTTTCAAATGTCAATAATCAGCACAAGGGCGTTTTTGTATAATAAATGATGCCTTAGTAGACGTCATCAAATTTGCATAGTGAGATTTCAAACCTCTATAACTCATAAACGCAAGGTTCAAATCACAAAATACTGAACCCACCAACTATTCAGCTTATATTGAATAGAATTTTAAAACAATCTCACAGGGGTTATAGGCACTTTAATGAAATAGCGTTGTGTTTTCGAGAAAAACGCAAAACTCTGATTCCCGTCGAAAATCGCCTGTGAAGACAACAAATTGTGACTTGAGTTTAATCGTCTCGCATCACAACATGAGCCACGCAATCGCTCTAAAAATACCACCACGTGTTATTCGATCTCTAATCTTACTGACTGTGTGATTATCTGGATAATTGCTCAATATTTTGCGTGACAGGAAAAATATTTTGTAGACCTACATTTACGTTGACCGAAAGTATGCTCCAATAAAAAAAATATTTTCACCATGTGGTAGTGCTCGAAATTGTTTGAGCAACAAATGAATGAAAACTGGAATGTTATCCTCTCAAATGCTGGAGAGATCTACCTGGGCAAATGAATTAGCGTAACGGGAGAGTGTTTTGAAATCAGTTGAAAATTAGCATTTTCTGACCTTTGAGGTCATCACTCACGCTTCGCTCTTGTGATACTTCCGTACTTTGACCACTTTGACCGTTTCAAATAGTTTGCATTAGCTATGAAATTGTATTTTAAAAGTCTTCACGAAGGTTGAAGGAAATTCTTACCTCATCTGAAGCGAAAACCTGATCGAGAATCGGAAATGCAATATATGGCCATCAATACAATCACAAGTATATAACTGTCAACACAGGAATTCCTCCATAACTCATGAGATTTTCCACTCATTGAAGACATCAAGGGCATAATAAATCTCCTTGGTTAATATCAATACCGGTTGTAGAATTTTAAGACTGATTTGAGCTCAGAAGACGCCAGATTTGAAGAGTGTTGAAATATGTCTCGGCTGAAATCGAAGGCACTTATGCTAATTATTGCCTGTCAATCATGTCGTTGTATGACGTTTCTATTTTTGAACCATCAAGCAATTCTCAGTTTTTGATATATTTTTTGATATATAATATATATGTTACCCTGGTTTCGGAGGCGCTTTCTATATATTATCGGCTTGCCGCGTAATAATATATATAAAGCACCTCTGGTCTCTGGAACCATGGTACTGTTAGCCGGTATACCGACAATTTGTAAAGAAACCCGGTGGGGGACTCGAGGGGAGGGGACTCCAATGTGAAAGGGGCAGGGAAGATCGTCGTCTCTTTTTGGGCCGGTGTAAATTACGGTTTTGGTAGCACTTAGGGTTGTTTACGACGGAACAACAATATTTCAAGCCATCAATGTATCGTTTAGGGTTGCACGCAAAAAATTATAAAAAGACCGTCATACTGTACTGGCGGCTAAAGCTCTTATTTGTCTGCCTGCTTTATAATGATATCGCTTAGGGGTCAAATACAGCTTAAGCCACGCCCAGAGTGATCTGCTTGAGGTGTTTAATTCATATTTTCCGACGATCGTCCCAGCTCCTATCACATGGAAGTCCCCCCCCCCCCCCCCCCCGGGTCCCCCCCGGGAAAGAAACATGGATGTGTGTTGTAGTTTTAAATCTATTAAATATATCGCTGTGGAGTTTGTGGTTTTGATAGTAAAGACTGAAAGCAAGTCGCAAATAATTTCATGCAGTAAAAATATTGTAAACCAACTGCAATCATTTCTTTCACAGGTGCTGAAGATGAGGTTGATTTCATATTTTGCCGTACGGAAATTTTCGCGAAACGTGATGATTTGGGTGTGATATGACATAACGACGATATGTCATCACAAGTGACACGTCCTCACTCTATGCACAAACGTTGTCAAGATCCAAGTGCCACGCCCGATCTCTAACAAGAACAGTAACAAGATAAAAGTACCACGCCCTATCTCTAACAAGAACAGATTTCAAGATATAAGCAACACGTCCCCTATCTATGAAAAAAGTGGTCACTATACAAGTGCCGCGCCCTATCTCTAGCAAGAACATTTATCAAGATAGAGTAACACGACCTCTCTCTATGAGCAAAAGTGGTCACGATTCAAGTGCCACGCCCTATATCTAACAAGAACAGTTATGAAGATATAAGCAACACGCCATCTCTCTATGAACAAAAGTGGTCACGATCCCAGTGCCACGTTCCATCTCTAACAAGAACAGTTTACAAGATAAAAGTACCACGCCCTATCTCTAACAAGAACAGATTTCAAGATATAAGCAACACGTCCCCTATCTATGAAAAAAGTGGTTACGATACAAGTGCCGTGCAATATCTCTAGCAAGAACATTTATCAAGACAGAGTAACACGACCTCTTTCTTGTTAGAGATAGGGCGTGGCACTTGAATCGTGACCACTTTTGCTCATAGGCTATGAGCAAAAGTGGTCACGATTCAAGTGCCACGCCCTATCTCTAACAAGAACAGTTATGAAGATATAAGCAACACGCCATCTCTCTATGAACGAAAGTGGTCACGATCCCAGTGCCACGTTCCATCTCTAACAAGAACAGTTTACAAGATACAAGTGCTGCGCTCTATCTAAGAACAGCTTTCAAGATATATTAACACGTATTCTCTATTTCAAGAAATAAAAGTTATGAAGCCAGTACAAGGCCGTGTCTTTTTTGTCAGTATACTGACAGCAGCATAAATACCACGTCGTTTCTTCTATATGAACTCTATGCACCGGCAAAATTTAAGTGTAAACTACCTTCCCCTTATGGAGCCAAATTGGTGATACTGCTTGATACTGGCAATTCGTAATGAATATTTCTATACAATAATTAGCCAGCACACGGCCTTTTTATTTTTTTTATCGTGCAATCCTAAATGATACATTGATGGCTAAAAATATTGTCGTTCCATCGTGACCAAGTGATACCAACATCCATAATTTGTACCCATAAAAGAGACGACGATCATCTCCACCCCTTTCACATGGCAAGTCTCCGAGTCAATCCCCCCTCCCTCGAGTCGTCCATCATTATTACAAACTGTAGTATACATTAATAATAATAATTTAATAATAATAATAATTTATTTATATAGCGCTATTTCCTAAAAGTCCAATAGCGCTTGGATCCAGAGGCGCTAAGCCGATAATATATGTAAAGCACCTCTGGAACCAAGGTAACACTAAGGAGTATATCAAAAACTGCATGAGATTTGCTTGATGAATTTAAAAATAGAAACGTCGTACAACGACATGATTGACAGGCAATAATTAGCATAAGTGCCTTCGATTTCAGCAGATACATAATTTCAACACTCTTTAATATGGCGTCTTCTGAGCTCAAATCAGTCTTAATATTCTACAACCGGTATTGATATTAACCAAGGAGATTTATTATGCCCTTGATGTCTTCAATGAGTGGAAAATCTCATGAGTTATGGAGGAATTCCTGTGTTGACAGTTATATACTTGTGATTGTATTGATGGCCATATATTGCATTTCCGACTCTCGATCAGGTTTTCGCTTCAAATAAGGTAAGAATTTCCTTCAACCTTCGTGAAGACATTTAAAATACAATTTCATAGCTAATACAAACTATTTGAAACGGTCAAAGTGGTCAAAGTACGGAAGAATCACAAGAGCGAAGCGTGAGCGATGACCTCAAAGGTCAGAAAATGCTAATTTTCAACTGATTTCAAAATACTCTCCCGTTACGCTAATTCATTTGCCCAGGTAGATCTCTCCAGCATTTGAGAGGATAACATTCCAGTTTTCATTCATTTGTTGCTCAAACAATTTCGAGCACTACCACATGGTGAAAATATTTTTTTTATTGGAGCATACTTTCGGTCAACGTAAATGTAGGTCTACAAAATATTTTTCCTGTCACGCAAAATATTGAGCAATTATCCAGATAATCACACAGTCAGTAAGATTAGAGATCGTATAACACGTGGTGGTATTTTTAGAGCGATTGCGTGGCTCATGTTGTGATGCGAGACGATTAAACTCGAGTCGCAATTTGTTGTCTTCACAGGCGATTTTCGACGGGAATCAGAGTGTTGCGTTTTTCTCGAAAACACAACGCTATTTCATTAAACTAACTACACAGCGATTCTAGTAACACCCTAGCCTATATAACTTTGTAATATGAGCGAAATCGATTTTTCGTCTTTTGCCGCGATATTCTAAATTTTTCCTGACTTCCGTTCTTAAACGCTTTGCCTATCAAGAGTCAACGAAACGCAACATGCGAAGTCAGCTTCAAGCGTATATCACGTTTTGTGATTATTATTGTTTCAAGCCTTTTCCAGTGACTAAGCGCGTTTTCTTAGCATATTTAGCATTTCTAGCACACTCTTTAGCATCGTATCGGTCTGTTCTAAATTACATCAACATTCTCAAGCACATCAACAGAGCTATGGAGGTTGATGTAGCTTTTATGTCAGATTATGATTGCATTCTCACACAGCGGGCACTCCGGCGCGTCATGAGTGATCGCATTTCACAAACCTTTCCTATCACAGTGGATATTCTGCTCAACATTTTTCATTTATTTCATCCTCGCAGCATTTTTCACACATGTATGCGCGCGGCGTTTTTAGTCGAGTTTTTCTCCTTCCTAAGAATATCTAATTTAGTTCCATACAAAATCGCCGAAGTAGATTCGGATACAAGTTTCTTTTTAAGGCGTAAGGACATGATTTTTACGGTTTCTGGTGCATATTTGAAGGTTTATAGAACCAAAACAATTCAGTTTAAACAACGAATATTGGAGATACCGCTTCCGCTCATTCCAGATTCAACACTATGTCCAGTTGCGGCTCTCAAACATTATTTAACTTTGGTTCCTGCCAATCCAGACTCGCCTCTCTTCGTTCTGCCACGCAATAATGGATTGCCACCCATATTAGCTAGGCATTTCAATTCTTTTCTCAAAGAGTGTGTTGCAGCAGTTGGCCAGGTACCAGCACAATTTTCTTCTCGCAGTTTTCGAAAAGGTGGCGCCACGTTTGCCTTCAACTGTGGAGCACCCACATAATTTATTAAAGCTCAAGGAGATTGGAAAAGTGACGCATATTTAGTTTATCTCACGTTATCCGCGTCCAAAAAACTCGCAATTTTAAATACAATAACTGCTCGACTAGCACACAGGTAGACGAAAATTCATAGCGTTTATCACTTAAACATTATTTTCCAGTACTGCACAAAGTTTCATTATAGCATTTCGTAAATTTTTATGTTCATTTATATATATATCTTCAATTCAATATTTTTATTTATTTATTTTTCTCTTTTTCTCTTTTTTAATTTTTATAATTTTTATTATCGGGTTTGAAGTTCATATTTTTATTATGCTTAAATTGTTACGTATCTTTTATTTTAGCCATGTGCTTAGCATCAATCAAGATTCGGATTTGTTTACCCCATCCTGTCTGCTTGTCATGTTTTTTAGTTTAATTTGGTTGTTTTGATTCATCAAAATAGTTAATTTTAATTAACTCTATTGAGTATTAAAATACTCAATAGAGCTGGACGCCTTGATATTGATCATGAGATGATGGAACATATGACTGTCTGCCCAAAACATCGGAGCATGTTTTCCACCCTATGGCAAGGCAGGAAGATCAACACATGCACTTATCCAACTCATACCGGTCAGCGGAGGAAAATCACTTCACCTCGTCGCGTTAACTCCAAAATTTCTTCTGAAATTTATCGCATCCACAACACCGTTGTTCCCATAGGCTCAGGTATGTTGTAATTTCAATAAAGATACATTCTTTCACTCCTTTCTGCTGTTTTTTTCCCGATACATTTATTTTAGCCGATAGTTGAATGAGTTCCTAACAAATTGGGAAAGTTTGGGAAGTAGAGCTGCAAAACTGCAATATATTCATGTTTAGTTTCTGGTATTATTTTGTTATATAGCTATCTGTTCGGGATGTCGAGCAAACCATTATAAAGCCCGTGAACGACATCAGGCAGAAACAACATCTGATGACATCGAACCAGAGGTAAGTGATCGATACATGTAGCATCCGAGATAGTGACAAGTGACTGCTAAAACCTGTTATGCGCCCTCCGGCTGACGGTTATATGTTAATGTATGATTGCAATAATGAACGAAATAAACTGAAAACGAATGAATGAATGAAACGAATGAATGAGTGAAACGAATGAATGAATGAAACGATTGAATGAATGAAACTAATGAATGAATGAAACGAATGAATGAATGAAAGAATGAATGAATGAATGAATGAATGAATGAAACGAATGAATGAATGAATGAATAAGTTTATAAATGAGCGGCCACGGAACAACACTCCACTGGTATACGTCGGATCAAGCAATGATCTAACTGGTTCGCAAATTAAGAAATAGGTTAAATGAAGAATAACCAATACAAATGAATGAATGAAACGAATGAATGAGTGAAACGAATGAATGAATATGAAACGAATGAATGAATATGAAACGAATGATTGAATATGAAACGAATGCATGAATGAATGAAACGAATGAATGAAACGAGTGAGTGAAACGAATGAATGAATATGAAACAATGAATGAATATGAAACGAATGAATGAATATGAAACGAATGAATGAAACGAATGAATGAAACGAATGAATGAAACGAATGAATGAAACGAATGAATGAATGAAACAAATGAATGAATGAAACGAAACGAATGAATGAAACGAATGAATGAATGAAACGGAATGAATGAAATGAATGAAACGAATGAATGAATGAAACGAATAATGAATGAATGAAACGAATGAATGAATGAAACGAATGAATGAATGAAACGAATGAATGAATGAAACGAATGAATGCATGAATGAAACAAATGAATGAATGAAACGAATGAATGAATGAAACGAATGAATGAATGAAACGAATGAATGAAACGAATGAATGAAACGAATGAATGAAGCGAATGAATGAATGACACAAATTAATGAATGAATGAAACGAATGAATGAATGAATGAATGAAACGAATGAATGAATGAATGAATGAAACGAATGAATGAATGAAAGGAATGAATAAAACAAATGAAACGAATAATAATAATAATAATCGTGAATAATCATCAATGAATGAATGAAACGAATGAATGAATGAATTATAAATGAATGAATGATTGAATTTTAATATTGATATTGAATGACATGACTGAATAGGTAAACGCCCATTGCCAATGATAGTGATATACTGCAACTGTTCCCAGCTATTTTCGCTTATCCTTTTTATGAATCGGGCAGGAAAGTGCTTTAGATGTTATGCCTGGCTGTTCGTCAATGGAAGAATTACAAGAATTGCTGTCCACTGTGGAAATCGAAGTCAGAGAAGAATCGTCTTCACAATCGTCCCACTCTACAGTCCCAGAACACGAAATTAGTGTTTGGGTGGATGAAATCGAGCAACAACAACAGAAACGGGAGATATTGAACAATGCTGTCAATAACATCACGGATGGTCGTTACAGCCCTATCAAATCCACATTAAGAACAGGTCTCTGTAAGAATCAAACAAAGTTGGAAATGAAATGTTTTACCCCCCCTTGAAATTTTGTGTGCAGGTAGGCCACCTAGGGGGGTGCACAAAAACACCCCATGTTGGGGTCATCAAATGTATTGTTGCCATGGAAACGGCAATTGTTCCTTCTGGCCCAGTCCCCACAAATTCAGCCCAAAATTCCCTCCTGCAAAGTGCAAATGGATGAGGCTGGTTCTCCGGCGCATTTAAACCAATTTTATTCAAATTTGTATCTAAAGCAGGTCAACTCTTCTAGTTTTACAAATAGTTAATGACTACAATTGTCTTCGAGTATTCGCTCAGAAAATCGACACTTGGCGAGGGGCCATGTCGGCCATTTTGACAGACAGGAAACACAGGCACAAATGTTTCGCTTATAGCTCCGAAAGTACGCACTTCTGAGAACTTTTACTTTTATCACAACTTCTATAGACATCGATGTTACAGAATCCAGAAAAATCTCTTCGGGGAGTATGATAATTTTAAAATGGGGATTCGTACCATTTGAGGGAAATGTTCAAAATATGAAAAATTCGTCATGTTGTAGCTTGACTATTTCCCTCAAAAATTCCTTTCATTGACTGAATACAGCTATAAAGCTAACTCCTATTATGTAGTGTACCCATTCAATGCAATTATTGAAAGTCTGAAGATGCGAAGTCTGAGAAATAAATATTCATTCAAGGCCTACCTTGCGAATTTGGGCAGTTTTCACGATGTCAGTCTAATCGATGAAATTGTACTCTGACTGTTCCACATTCTCGGCTATACATGGTACAGACACTAACAGGTATGAAAGAGCTTTTATATTACAACTTAAAAGCGTCCAGATAGGCCGAAACTTTTGGTTCTTCCGCTCACACAGACCGGCACACTATCGAACGACTGGTGAATAAGAACTGTAAATATTGATGTTCACTCCAATCGAAGCAGGAAAATCCTTCCACAGAGCTGTATATATGGTCCATACACTTTGTAAGAGCCTCGTGGTGTATCCTGAGTACTGTACTGTGCTGAAATGTTCCCAATAAAATCTTTAAAACAACAAGAAAATAGTGTTTGGTTCGTATTATCAAAACCGGAAATGTCATGCAATGTTAGCCGCTGACCGGAAGTGAGCTCACTTGAAATACCTAGTTTAATTTTTATCATAATAGAGAGCGATTTCTTATTTGTTTGCAAAATTAATCATGAAATACTTATCCTTTTCTGTCCTGCGTTTGGTCGCGTCGGTTTGAAAAGTATGGAAGACAAAAAACAAGTTTATTTCATAAATATGGCAAATAACTAGTCGCCAGAGGGTGTCCGCATATACTGGACCTTCGCCGCCTAGGCTTCGCGTCCCCTGACTTTATAAAAGCATCGAGGACGGGGACATGAGGACGACGGCAGAGAAACAATAGCACTAACTACAACATTCAATAACTTCTTCAGTGGGCACTCAAGTCTACAACCAAGAAAGTTAGATTTAGTGAAAAACAGAAGACCTTTCTGGACTGTAAGTATAACGTTGGCGAACAGACTGGGAAGAAAACGAACGGCGAAGAAGTTGCTAGACAAATGAGTCGAGCTCGCGGAAAGGACGGCAAACGATTGTTTACCATTGAAGAATTTCTAATTTCTCACCAAATCGCGTGCTATCTTTCTCGTGTAACAGCCAAACGGAGGAACCTTACGGTTCTGGAATGTCAAGCGCAAGAACAATTGGAAGTACTTAGAGAAGTGACGCAATAAGTTACCACTATACTTGTTACATCACGTGCCATTGAACCTGAGTGCCAGATCCGCCAAAGAAGATCACGTTACGGCCGACTTGTTAAACCTCGACAAAGGCCGTAGTTGTGACCTATTGGGGACTTTACATGTAAAGCATCGAGGACGGGGACGTGAGGACGACGAATCGAAGTTCGAATAAAGTGTTTTGTTGTCTATTGTTTTCGTATTGTTTTCTTTTTTCGTGTTTTTCACTAAATTTGCGCCCTCTTTGATGAATAAGTCGTCTTTTTGTCGTCCGGTTGACTGAAAACACCCATCCTTAATGCTTTTAAAAAGTCCCTATTAACAAACTAAATCCACTCCAATGAATGTTGGTTAAACTTTTCAGTTTTTGCCAATATATGATTTCAGTCAACTCTAAGCCATACGTGAATACAAGGTAAGGGATACAGGGAGATATTTAATAGAGCCAAGGGTCAAGTCAGGGGACGCGAAGCCTAGGCGGCGAAGGCACAGAATATGCGGACACCCTCTGGCGACTAGTTATTTGCCATATTTATGAAATAAACTTGTTTTTTGTCTTCCATACTTTTCAAACCGACGTGACCAAACGCAGGACAGAAAAGGATAAGTATTTCATGATTAATTTTGCAAACAAATAAGAAATCGCTCTCTATTATAGCTATAAAAATTAAACTAGGTATTTCAAGTGAGCTCACTTCCGGTCAGCGACTAACATTGCATGACATTTCCGGTTTTGATAATACGAACCAAACACTATTTTCTTGTTGTTTTAAAGATTTTATTGGGAACGTTTCAGCACAGTACAGTACTCAGGATACACCACGAGGCTCTTACAAAGTGTATGGACCATATATACAGCTCTGTGGAAGGATTTTCCTGCTTCGATTGGAGTGAACGTCAATATTTACAGTTCTTATCACCAGTCGTTCGATAGTGTGCCGGTCTGTGTGAGCGGAAGAACCAAAAGTTTTCCTATCTGGACGCTTTTAAGTTGTAATATAAAAGCTCTTTCATGCCTGTTAGTGTCTGTACCATGTATAGCCGAGAATGTGGAACAATCAGAGTACAATTGCATCGATTAGACTGACATCGTGAAAACTGCCCAAATTCGCAAGGTAGGCCTTGAATGAATATTTATTTCTCAGACTTCGCATCTTCAGACTTTCAATAATTGCATTGAAAGGGTACACTACATAATAGGAGTTAGCTTTATAGCTGTATTCAGTCAATGAAAGGAATTCTTGAGGGAAATAACAAATAACAGGACAACCTGTCGAAGACCAGCCTATCCACCGAACCAGAATAGATGTTGTGAAGGTGGACGATTTCATTGATTTCATCTCACGACCAGATATGCTCTAGGATGTCGCCTTCGGAACGAAGACCTTGAAGCTCGATTATGGAGAACGCATCATCATTCCATCTGTGATAAGAACAATGATTCCGTCGCGCATTATTGAACAGTACATAACGTACTGTAAAAAACATAATTTTGTACCAGCAGGCGAACGATCACTGTACAGAATGCTCCAAGTTTGCTCTGCAACAATGCAGAAGTCATTGCATGGCCTCGATAACATCACCTCTGAAGGAACAGAAGTTTTTGACAACCTGGCAGATGTAATAAAGACGTTGACGGACAATGGAGCCGAAGGACAGTGGGGACAGAATGCCCAGCAGTACCTCAAGGAATCAAAACGGTACCTCAAGACCGACTTTAAGATTCACGTTGGCCGAGAAGAGAATTCCCAATACCATTGCACTGTCTATTCTTTGAGTGATACTGGCAGTACCGATTATTCCATCCCGTGCGACCACGACCACACAACAACATGTGAGAGATGCAATCTACTTGAAACTACTCTGCAGGAAATTTTGACCACGATCAACAGTGTGGAAATGATGCAAGACCAGAAAGCCAGAGTCCTGTTTCAATACACAGTGTGGGGATCAAATAACCACAACATATACATGATGTAATCGGAGACTGAGAGAAGAGAGTGCGTGACATCGTTGTAAAAGCAGTGTGTGAGCTATACGCGAGCTGAGTGACAGCAACTGTGATTGTGAAATACAAAACATTAAAACGTGAATAAATATTGTTCGAATCCATTTCCGACAAAAGTGGCGACCACGAAGGGACCCTCGATCTTCAGATGGCAACAATGGAAGAGTTAGAGAAGTCGCTAACAGCGAAAATCGAACTACTCAAATTTACACACGAGGGAGTCCCGAAGCAGATCGAGAAAGATAACATCAAAACTATAGAAAGGCTGCTAAAAACGATACAAAGCAAGATCGAAGAGATTCATTACCTGAAGGTAAGAATTCAAGAGTTAAAATTCCAGCAAGGAAATGATGTAGATGCGATCAGAACATGGAGCGACGAGCTGGAAGACCGCATGTTGTCATTTGAGAACGCAGTAATCAATATAGAACAAACGATAATAAACATCAAAGCTACAGAGTCAGAATTAGCTAAGCAAGTGGAAGAAGAGACAGCTAAACAGTTAAGAGACAGGAGACGGGAGGAAGAGCTAAAATTTGAACAAGTCAAGTTAGAACAGAGGCTTAAATACGAAAAACAATTGAAACCTGAAGCTAGCGGCAGTCAGCCAAAGGAACGCATCAACGCTAAATTGCCCAAACTTGTCATCACCAAGTTCAAAGGAACTACTAGTGATTGGCTGCGATTTTGGAATCAATTTGAAGCGGAAATCGATCAAACAGAGGTCAATCAAATTACGAAATTCTCGTACCTAAAAGAGCTTCTCGAACCCAAAATCAGAGGTTTAGTCGACGGCCTACCTTTCAACTCAGAAGGATATGAACGAGCGAAAAATATCCTCAAAACCAGATTCGGAAAGACGAGTGAAATTATAAACGCTTACGTCACAGAGCTAATGTCACTTCCGGTCATTCATGGATCCAATGCAGGCAAGATTTACGAGTTCTACGAGAAGCTATTAGCGAATGTACAGGCCTTAGAAACACTAGGCAAGCTAGGAGACGCGAAAGGTTATGTAAGGATGACACTAGACAAGCTAGAAGGGATTAGAGGAGACTTAGTTAGACTCGACGACAACTGGCAGGAGTGGGCGTTCCCACAACTAATCGAAGCGCTACGGAAGTGGACGGAAAGGAACCCACCCAAATTGGAGGAAAAATTGTCACAGACACAACCCGATAAATTCAAGAAAGCGCGAAGCTTCCACGCAAAACAAGAAACAACCGTCGCAGCACGGACATGTTCATATTGCGAGAGCGCAGAGCATAAATCTTTGAATTGTGACAAGATCACCACTCCGTCCGACCGGAAGCAGCACCTGGCACAAAAGCAACTTTGTTTCAATTGCACCAGACCCAACCACAAGGCCTCTTGAGTGCCGCAGCCAAGCAACCTGTCAAAACTGTCGAAGGAAACACCACACGTCAATATGCACCAACAACTCCGAGAAGACTTCCAATGAGAAAATGATGACAGCAACAGGAAAGGGATCCGTTGTGTATCCTGTGGTCGTGGTCAACGTAAACGGTATCCAATGCCGTGCACTTCTGGACACAGGTGCCGGAAGCTCGTATGCATCAGCGGCTCTGCTCAGCAGATTGCAAAAACGACCCTTACGCAGAGAGTGTAGGAGGATCGAGATGATGATGGGATCAACAACCCAGGTGATCGAGTTGTACAAGCTTACCATAAGCAGCCTCCAAGGTGATTTTCAACTCGACGCAGAAGTTACTAAAGTCAACCGTGGAGTGTTACTCAACCTTGAGAATCCTCACTACCGAAGCATCTTGAGCACGTACAAACACCTAGACGGAGTGAGTATGGCCGACACCGACGAGAAGGCAGAGTTACCGGTTCACATGATACTTGGAACAAGTGAGTATGCGAAGATCAAAACAGAGACCCCACCCAAACTCGGAAATCCTGGAGAGCCTATTGCAGAACTGACACGCCTCGGATGGACCATCCTATCACCAGGTAAAGAACCAGATGTTTCCAGCATGTTCCTGACCCAGACTTCCACTACCGACTATGAAAATCTTTGTAAACTGGACGTCCTCGGACTAGAAGACCAGCTTAAGGATCACCACGATAACGTCTACGAAGAGTTTAAGGAACAGCTCGTTAGAAGTCCAGAGGGATGGTATGAGACAGGTCTTCTCTGGAAGGCCAATCATCCTCACCTACCCAACAACAAGACGGGAAGTCTCCAGAGATTGAAAACCTTAGTTCGGAAACTAGAAAGACAACCAATGCTGAACGAATACGACAGAATAATCAAGGATCAGCTATCGGAAGGGATAGTGGAGCCTGCGCATCATCCACCCGAAGGAAAAGAGTTCTACATCCCTCACAAGGCCATCATACGCGAAACAGCAGAGAGCACCAAGGTACGCATAGTATACGACGCATCGGCTCGTGAGAAGGAAAGTGCGCCCTCACTCAACGAGTGTTTGGAAACTGGTCCGCCATTACAAAATCACCTCTGGAGTGTACTGGTTCGGAACCGTTTTCATCCTGTGGCCCTTGCAGGTGACTTGAAGCAAGCCTTTCTCCAAGTACGAATACGGGAAGAAGACCGAGATGTTATGAGGTTCCATTGGCTCAAGGATCTGCAAACCAAGGAGGTGGAAACCTTGAGATTTACACGATCCCTGTTTGGACTTGCGACATCGCCATTTCTGCTTGGAGCTGTAATCGAGCAACACTTGAATAATTGCAAGCAGAACTACCCTGAAGAGGTGAAGGAGATCAAGCAAAGTCTGTACGTTGACGATCTCATCACCGGGGGAACAACGGTGAGTCAAGTGTATCAGCTAAAAGAGACCGCCAAGACCATATTTCAACAAGCTCAGTTTGAACTGCACAAGTGGCACAGCAACATACCAGAACTTGAGAAAACAGGGCCTCCCGTCGACACAGATCAAAGCTATGCCAAGGAGCACCTCGGAGTCAAGAAAGGAGAAACCAAGTTACTGGGTTTACCATGGAATAAAGAGAAAGACACCATCCAAGTTAAATTCCAGACCCCACTTACCGCCATCACCAAAAGGGGGATCCTTGGAAACTTAGCGAAGATTTATGATCCTCTCGGGCTAGCATCACCAGTAACAGTAGCTGCAAAGATGCTGTACCGAGATGCGTGTGACAGCGGAGCAACATGGGACAAGGAGCTACCAACCGAGCAACAGAGAAACTGGAAGTCCTGGGAACAACATACACCAGAGAAGATAGAGATACCAAGGAGTCTTGTAGAGTTTCAAGAGGAAATCGATTCCATCGAACTGCATGCCTTTGGAGACGCGAGTGGAAAAGGGGTGTCCTCAACTGTGTACGCCATTGTTCATCAACCATCGGGTGACAGTCAAGGCCTCGTAGCCGCCAAGTCTCGATTAGCGAAGAAAGGTCTGACAATACCAAGACTGGAGCTAGTAGCCGGACACATGTCAACAAACTTAGTACATAATGTCAAGGAAGCTTTAGAGGGACACCCAGTGACTGATGTTTACAGTTGGCTCGACCGTACCGTTGCCTTACACTGGATACTTGGAAACGGTGATTACAAACAGTTTGTTAACAACCGCATACGCAAGATCCAGGAGAAAGGATACATCCAGTGGAGACATGTGAGTTCTGGAGAGAACCCAGCAGACTTGGGAAGCAGAGGTGGTCAAGTAGACGAATCATGTGAGCTCTGGTGGAAAGGACCATCGTGGTTGTCCAAGCCAGAGGAGTGGCCTGCAAACATTGTAACTAGTCCAACAAAGGAATCGCAAACAGAAGCCAAAGCAATCAAGCAGGTATTAGCAGTAGCAGTCAAGACAGAAGATGAACTCGACCAAGCAATGCAGAAATGGGACTTCTGGAAAGCGATACGAATTACTGCGTGGGTAACAAGGTTTATAAGGAACTGTAAGAATCAGCGCGATACAAGAAAGTCTGGCCCCTTAACGACTGAGGAGACGAACAAAGCCCTACACAACTGGGTGAAAAGAGTCCAAAACAAAGGTGAATACGCAAGCAAATTCCAAGAGGACAAGCTTCAGCTAAACCTCCAAAAGAATAACGAAGGTGTGTACGAACGAGTGCAGAGGGCGGATACAAGGCGACTATCCAATATATCTGCCAGACGGAGATATATTCACTGAAAAGCTGGTTGCGCACGCCCACTTGCAGACCCTCCATGGGGGAGTAGGACTCACCATGAGTCACGTCAGAGCAAAATACTGGATACCAAGACTAAGGCGTATGGCGAGACGTATCATCAGGAATTGTCACGGATGCAAGAGGTTTCAAGCGATAGCACTATCAAGCCCGCCCACGGGGAACCTACCAACCGACAGGACCGGAGGGTCAACCCCCTTCCAAGTAGTAGGAGTCGATTATGCTGGTCCTATCATTTACAAGCTTAAAAACGGCAAAGAGGGTAAGGCCTACATACTGCTGTATGCATGTAGTCTCACAAGAGGCCTTCACCTGGACCTTGTACCAGACCAAACAACTGAAGAGTTCATCAGGAGGTTCAAATGCTTCATAGCAAGACGTGGCAAACCACAGAAGATATACTCAGACAATGGCAGAACATTCGTCGCTGCAGCCAAGTGGCTAAAGAAGTTAAGAAACGACGAATCGTTCAACAACTGGTTGGCTAACGAAGGAATCAGATGGCAATTCAACTTGAGCCGAGCACCGTGGTGGGGTGGTCAGTTTGAAAGGATGGTTGGACTGACAAAGCAAGCCCTGTACAAGTCCATTGGAAAAGGAAACCTGCGGTGGAGTGAGCTTGAGGAAGTACTGCTGGACATCGAAGTCGCCCTCAACAACAGACCACTCAGCTACGTTGAGGACGATGTTCAAATGCCACTCTTAACCCCTAGTGCAATGCTATTTGGTCAACCCAGTCACTTACCGGAACAAGAACCTGACACCATCGAAGATGTCGATCTGAGGAAACGAGCCAGATATCTGAGGAAATGCAAAGATGCGCTGTGGACAAGATGGCAAACGGAGTACCTGAAGGCCCTCAGAGAGAGACACAACATGAAAAGCAACGCAAGAGAAACGACACTGAAACCAGGAGATGTCATGATCATCAAAAGCGATGAACGGAACCGCAGAAAGTGGAAGTTGGGGATCGTCGATCAGCTGTTCGAAGGACGAGATGGTGTAGTGAGAGGAGTACGTTTGAGAGCTGGCAAGTCCTACCTAGAGTGACCGATTCAACATCTGTACCCGCTAGAGGTGGCCTGCGACAGCACAGAGAGGAGAGGTAATCTGAATGCTGAAGCCCCAACGTTTCGACCAAGGAGAGAAGCGGCAGCGTCTGCCCGCGAGAACATTCGCGCAATTGCACGAGATGAACTTGAAGACTAGACACTAGTTATAGTCATATACTTGTTACAGTTGAAATTTAAATTCAAATTGATCATTGATATTTGCTACATAAATGAGACAAATAAGGGGAGTGTGTGGGGATCAAATAACCACAACATATACATGATGTAATCGGAGACTGAGAGAAGAGAGTGCGTGACATCGTTGTAAAAGCAGTGTGTGAGCTATACGCGAGCTGAGTGACAGCAACTGTGATTGTGAAATACAAAACATTAAAACGTGAATAAATATTGTTCGAATCCATTTCCGACAACAGAATGTACTCAAACCATACATGCGTGGAAGGCCCATTTGCTTCGGTCGATCAACCAAGAGGAGGCAAAACAAGATGCACTTGCCAAACTAGATGATGAAACCTGCTTGATCGTGATTGATTGGGCGATGAAGTTCCTCCCGCAACACTATCGCGAACAAATGAGTGAGTTCTTTGGAAAAAGAGGAAGAAGCTGGCACATCAGTGCAGTCATCACCAAAAAAGATGACAAATTTGAAGTTGAATGTTTCACCCATATCTTCAACACGTGCGTCCAAAACAGCTTTGCGGTGGCATCAGTCCTGGAACATATTCTGCAAGCCATTAAACAAGAGTACTCTCGCATTGGAAGAGCCTTTTTGCGCTCAGACAATGCAGGGTGCTACAAAAATGGTCCTTTGCTACTCAGTCCCCAGCCTAAGCCAAAGAACTGGTGTTGAAGTCCTTCGCTACGACATTTCCGATCCACAGGCAGGAAAGGATATTTGTGATCGCAAAAGAGCAACAATAATAACAATGAAGGCTCACATCAAAAGATGGGTCAATGAAAAACACGATATCATTACAGCTGAAGACATGCAGCTAGCACTAGAGTCTCATGGGGGAGTTAGAGGATGCAGAATAGCTGTAGTTGAAGTCTGTTCCAACAAAGACATTGTCAAAGATAACAAGATCCCAGGAATAAGCCTCCTCAACAATGTTTCCTTCGAAGAAACTGGCATCCGCGCATGGAAAGCTTACAATGTTGGAACAGGGAGACTCTTCAAATACGATGACATTCTCATTCATGCTCAAGAAAGCACTAGTCTCAAGATCATCCAGCCTTTTGGTGCACCAGTCAAAGAGAGAGGAACTGTTGGAGAAAGTGTGAGGACAGCATCGTCAGATATTTTCTCGTGTAAAGAAAATGGATGTGTTCTAACATTTAAGACAGCGGGTGAGGTGGAGGCACACATGGATACAGGTAAACACAGAATGGAGCTGGAGTCAGAGTCACTTTATGACAGTGTGAGAAGAAAGTGGGCTGAGAGGGTAACTGGAGTAACATCAGGTGGAAGTCTCCTTCAGTCGGTACCAAGAGACCAAGAACAGCCAAGCAGATCATCTGCTTATGAATATTGTTCAGAAGGATGGGCCTTGAAAACAGTCAAGAAAGTCTCAAGAATGACAGAGAAAGTAAAAGCAGACCCCATCCAGGTTGCAAAAGAAATGAAGTTTGCAAAGGATAACCTTGGCAAACATTTATTTACTCCAGATGAATGGCGAACTGCTCAACAAATCACCAATGTTTTCTCGAGACTATCTGCAGGTCAACGACAAAGGCAAACTATGGCTATTGATGAACAGATTGCCGAAGAAGATATTGACGCAATCAATTCAGAAATAGCCATGTCTTTGCTACGAGATCAAGTTTTGGCTGACATGGACACACCCGATCACCCCATTAATGTTGGTTCCATAAATCTATGCCATCTGGTCCACGCTGGTAAAATGAACAGCTTGAAGATAGTGGAACTGCAACACATTTGTCAAGAACTGAAGCTAGAGGTGACTGGGAGACCAACCAGGAAAAGGGCGTTCACCGAACCTTTAGAAGCATATGTCAAACTATGCAGATGCTTTCAAGAATGACGAATTGCATATTAGTGAACAATAATATTTGAACATTTATTGCTTATCATCCATATATTTTGGCATTTATAATAGTAGTAGTTTCTTACCGCTCAATAGAGATTGTAATCACAATCAGTGATGTTTTGTACAATTCAAATGAGTAGTCAGTATAATAATGTGAAAACACATCATTTTGAAAATACATCAATTTATTCAGTATTACTATTTAATATTTTGTCGGTTGATTTTTCTATTACTGTTTTATTTAGCTTATAAAGAAACCTTTACATGTAGTTCTGAAATCAGTTCAGTTTCAGTAAAAAATATAAAGTGCCACATTCAATGATACATTTGTGTTGCGTGACTGCTGGGATATTTTAATAAACAAAGTAGTTTATTAGTTGTCTGATGCTGTTATCGTTACTTTTCGGTAAGGAAATCGATCAAGATATCACGACTATTATAACATGCAATGCATCACAATACATTCAGGTTAGTCTTCCTCCCAATACTAGTTGTTTTGACTGTACAGAACACTAGATTTATTGTTCGCGATTTTCGCGGGAAATGTTGATGGCGAACAATGTCACGTTCGCTTTAGTTTGTTCACATATTTTAGGTCAACAAATGGTAAATATTCCTATTGCCAAGCCTTATTATTATCCATGTCATTTCTAGGGAATATTTTTCCACTACTGAGCTAAAAAGACGAACTACTGTACAAAGAAGATCAATAATATACAAATATGCAAATCAGGTTCAGAGGGAAAAGGCCGATACACTTGTTGCCTTTGATGGCCGCTCAAAGAAAGACATTAAAAAAAGCCAAAGCAAACTTTCCCGATTATCAAAATAGACAAGATCACCTTTCAGAATCCGTTAAAAAATCGAACATAAAATAGGACATTTTGGAGATATCGCTTCTTAGATATGACTCAAATTCGTTCGAAGATCACTTGTAAAATAAAGTTTATTATTATTATTATTATAATCAAGTTCCAGCCCTGGGTTTTGGCATAAAGATCAGTGTTTATTTTATTCATGGGTGCCCGAAAGGATGCCAGTGCCGCCCAACAGCCTCCACATGTGATTTGGAACAAAGGCTCCCAGTTCACATTGAGTCACTAGAGGTGATGACAAAGATTGGTGTCCCAATGCTGAAGGAATGCTTTGGATTTGGATGCATTTAGTTTATTTGCAATGTTTGTGTGTTTTGTATTATAATAATATACTGTATAAAGTAACAATCCATGTACATGTAAGAACTACATGTAGGTCTAATTGCAAAAGGTGGTAATTGTATTGTTTCAATAAACCATCCCATTGGTTTGGACATGAAAATATCATGGAAAACCATAATTTGAAACATTTTCTTAAACAAATTAAAAATAATCTTGTTGAGAGGCTCTGCATTACAAATTGGAACAATATTTGCTACATGTGGGAAATATTGGATGAATACAGAACCATCGGACTATTGTTTTGGATCACTCTTATTGTTCAATATTCATTCATATTTATCTGAAAATCAGAAAATTTCAATGTGGAAAATCTGAATGCATTAGAATCTACAAATGTACCCTAGTTCATACCTGGATTGTTACTTAATATTGTTCTAGTTATGTTGCCATAAATCAGTTTAAGCTTTTAAGCCATTGCAATAATTTTTTCCTTGGTCTAATAATGATAATAATTATTAAACCCCATGACCCATATACCTGTACCATATTTTATAACCTAACCTTCATTGTAGGTTAATAAGAAGGATTGTTTAACATTTGATGCATTAATGACAAAGTCTGCTTATAAAGTACAATACCATGATTACCATCAACAGTCAGAGGATTCACCAGCATTTGTAAAATGTTCTCATCATCTTCTTCAAGGGTGATTGATGACTGTGGAATCTCAACAACATTGCTTGTTTGGATGTCTGGTAAAGGTCCATCATAATCAACCCCATAGTTTGTTGGGTTTAGAAAAGCTTGTACACCACCATACTGTGAGTTGTAAAAACGATGAATCCCATCCATCCACAGTTGCAAAGGTGTCTGTAAGTGCTCTGAAGACAAGGGGTGGCTATTCCATTGTCTGACAAATCCATTAATGGATCTATTGATCCGTGGAAGGAACACATAATGAAGTGCAAACTGATCAAGCTCATTTGATGGGTCAAGCATATTTTCAGCCTCTAGATAATAGAAAAGGTTCTTATAATAGCAAATGACACATTGCCTTAGATCTCGCCAAAGTCTTTCGATCCTTTGATTGTGTACAGACCTTCCAGTAAGAAAAGGATTAGCTGATATCCCTTTCTCTTCTAGCATAAATCTAGCAACCCCTATGTTTTCTGTGCCATAGTCACTCCTTACCCGTTCTGGACATCCAAACTTTTGAATTGATTGTTGGAACAAATATAGAATAGTGTCTGCCCTGTTATTGGAAGAACAATGCAATAGTGTGATGACTCTTGAGTAACCATCTATCGCTCCATGAACAACCAGTCCCCATCTAATAAGTTTGTGATTTCCATCCAAGTGCCTAGTAAAAGGATATATTCATAATATAGTACTTATCACTTGTTTGTTAATAATTCACATTTATGTTTATAACTAGCATTTAGTGATATCCATGTATTGATGGATTAATATGCAATGCTCAAAACATTACATACATGTACAACAGTCACTGTTATTTAATTAGCCAATTATAGCTAAACTGGCATGACCAGACATTCTATTGTTTTCAGTCTAGAATGAAGTATGCCAGATGAGTGGTCACAGTTGCAGCAGCGGATCCAGGAATTTTTGTCAGGGGGGGGGGAGGGGGGCCAAACATATTCATACAAAATTTACTTCAAACCTGTGGTGAAACTAGATTGATTCTGTAAGTCGCCGTTTTTGCTCTTTTACCCTGGTATTGACAAAGAGCAAACAGACTGACCTATGGAATCAGTCTAGTGAACAGACCGACTTATGGAATCAGTCTAGTGGCGAAACTAGAGTCTAGATAAAACAATCAATTGAACCTTGGTATGACAAGGGGGGTCGGAAGATAAACCTCAACCCTCACCCTGGAAACGCCACTGCAGTTGTGTGGGTCATACAACAACAGCTACAGTAGACGTCTATTATTAGTAGTAGTAGAACTGTAAAAATATTAGGTTTGGAAGAGATGTTCACAAAATAAATTTCTTTGACAAATACAGATTTATTTTTAATATGACTTACAACTTTAATCATGAATCACTGCGAGTGATCATTTCCTCAGTGGCAGTGCATGGTTAGCTAGTGAGTACAATGTATACAATCACAATAGCACTCACCATAATGCATTGGGAGATGGAACATTGTACAACCGTCTTTGGATAGTATACCGTCTTCTCATTTCCCTTCCAGCATCGTCAACTCTGAAGAGTGACTCTCTCAAACGTCGTCTCTGCACTTTAACACCCCTTCCAACAAGAGCTCCACGAACCATAACCTCCCCTGAATTTGGACATACTTGCAAAACAGCCTCTACCATTGCATCAAGCTCTTGATCAGTGATGTCATTGAATGATGGCCTCTCCTCCTCCAAGACGAATTCTCTGCGCCGTCTAACTAATCACTGATTTTTGTCCATGAAAATCCCAGTTCTCTCAAGCTGACTAGATGATCCTTATCGATGAGGAATCTCGGTCTTCCACGTTGACCTCCTTCATTAGGCGCAACTGGAGAAATGTAGTGTACTGTAGAGCTATGCAAACGGATACAGAATTGATCGTAAAGACTTTTATAAGTTCCAAATAAATCGCAAAGCGCATTTTCAGTCTCTCTCAGAAGTTCGGAAGAGTCTGAAGTTGGATTTGCATGTAAGCTAGTGACGTCTTCAATTTCAATCAATGTTAAATACCAAAACAAAAAGACGATCTGTTCTTCAGCAAGTCTTGACATGTTCTGCAAGGTTTCCAGGTTATTTGAGAATAAATTTCTTTGAAGCTCAGTATGAATATCTGGCAGGCCATTCAGATATGTACGAAGATCTATCAAAACCTCCATGACTTCATGAACGATAGCAAGCGTTCTTCGTAACAGGAGCATCCGCTGTCCAGTGATACCGCCGTCCACTTGAAGTTGTATATATTTCGTGCACAAGTTTTATATTCGTGTCACAAGTTTTATATTTCGTGTCACAAGTTTTATATTTGAGAACAAGTTTTATATTTCGTGTCACAAGTTTTATATTTGAGAACAAGTTTTATATTTCGTGTCACAAGTTTTATATTTCGTGTCACAAGTTTTAGATTTGAGAACAAGTTTTATATTTCGTGTCACAAGTTTTATATTTGAGAACAAGTTTTATATTTCGTGTCACAAGTTTTATATTTGAGAACAAGTTTTATATTTCGTGTCACAAGTTTTATATTTGACATACAAGTTTTATATTTGACATACAAGTATTATATCAGTGACATACAGGTTTTATATTTGACATACAAGTATTATATCAGTGACATACAAGTTTTATATTTGACATACAAGTTTTATATTTGACATACAAGTATTTTTGACACAAACGGCACCGTATGGCATGCCGATTGTTTCAATAATACTTCTTTGCAATATATAAAACTTCTGTTGCCTAGTGTACTACTTTTGTGCAAATATATCAAACTTGTCTCACTCAAAATAAAACTTTTGCCTACATTTAATACTTCTGTGCAAATATATAAAACTTGTCTCACTCAAAATAAAACTTTTGCCTACATTTAATACTTCTGTGCAAATATATAAAACTTGTCTCACTCAAAATAAAACGTTTGCCTACATTTAATACTTCTGTGAAAATATATAAAACTTGTCTCACTCAAAATAAAACGTTTGCCTACATTTAATACTTCTGTGAAAATATATAAAACTTGTCTCACTCAAAATAAAACTTTTGCCTACATTTAATACTTTTGTGCAAATATATAAAACTTGTCTCACTCAAAATAAAACTTTTGCCTACATTTAATACTTCTGTGCAAATATATAAAACTTGTCTCACTCAAAATAAAACTTTTGCCTACATTTAATACTTCTGTGCAAATATATAAAACTTGTCTCACTCAAAATAAAACTTTTGCCTACATTTACAGTGCGACTACACTAACCAATGTCAACCCAAGCAAATTTTCATACAAATTATCCAATCACAATTGAGTATTTAAACAATAGAATCTGCACAAATTGTCAAATTTTCGCTTTAAAAGCATATATTTTACTTTATATGTGTATGTATATGATCAAGAGTGAACAAGAAACAGTTTAAAATGTAGAATTCGACATCATTCTGTTATTCAGCGTCACAAATGTGATTAGAAAATTTGATTCAAAATTTGTTTGGGTGGCCTTGGTTGGTGTAGTTGCACTGTAATACTTCTGTGCAAATATATAAAACTTGTCTCACTCAAAATAAAACTTTTGCCTACATTTAATACTTCTGTGAAAATATATAAAACTTGTCTCACTCAAAATAAAACTTTTGCCTACATTTAATACTTCTGTGAAAATATATAAAACTTGTCTCACTCAAAATAAAACTTTTGCCTACATTTAATACTTCTGTGAAAATATATAAAACTTGTCTCACTCAAAATAAAACTTTTGCCTACATTTAATACTTTTGTGCAAATATATAAAACTTGTCTGATATTTATAAAACTTGTTTTGCTTTACGTAAAACGTTTTGCTTTTACAGACCTCTTGTCGATATATAAAAATCCATATGCACGACTTTCTTTAATCAATGACATTATGTAATACTTCTATGCAAATATTTAAAACTTGTTCGCAAATATAATACTTCTTTCCTCAAATAAAACTTGTTGCACAATATTATCCTTGGGATCCAGGTTACCGCGGTCAAATCCATCATGGCGGACGGTACTGAAGTAATTCGTAACCAGTTCCGCAGATTTTTGTCTGATCTTCTACCTCCATATGAACAGCTTCGAGAAAACGTTTTTACGGACTATTTACAGGTGGCCGATGAAATATGTAGTATTTCTCAAGCTACTTGTTTCGGATGTGTGCTATTTTATCGAGTTTTTGAATCGCACAATTATGGTGTCGACGAATTTATGAGTTTATTGCAGGAACTAATCAAACTCTACGAAGATTTCGCTGCAAGGTACCAAGAGAGGTGTCAGTAACTTCAAGAACGGGAAAGCGATCAAAGCTTTCAATGTCAGACGACGTCTTTAAATAATGGAGTTAGATCACGTGGTAGGCCACGTTTTGTGGTCTCCAAAGAACAGATTCAATATTTAAGAGAACTCGGTTTTTCCTGTCAATCTATTACTTGTTTAACATCGTCGTCATCATCATCATCGATAACATAGGAAGAGGAAGCAGCTGCCTTCTCTTCATCCTTCGTGTCGTTATCACTTTCTTCTTCATCCTCGGAGCACCAAGAAAATGTGCACTCAATAGAGGCTTTGGCTCTGAGATAAACGGGACCTTGTCCAGTAAGGTGCTTTAGTACGCGGCCCGTTATAGCTTCTTTAGACAGGTTTGGCTGGACGATTTTATTCCCAACTGCTCTAACCACCTCAAAATCCTTTCCTTTTAAACGACGAGAAAAGAAAGATGTAAACCTGTCCTGCAGTTCTGAGGCTGTCATTTCACTTGATATCTCAACTGCAGTGGCCACCAGCTTCCTAATATATAACTCCTCCCTTATTTTGCCACGAGGAACGGTGGTGATGTTGGGGTTAGGCAAAAGGATGACATCTTTTATAACAGGTACGGATGGATTCGGCTTCCTATTGTACGGTTTCTGTCGGTTTTTTCTTCCACTTCCAGTTTGACTTTGAGAGGTCCCAGATTGAGAGCTGCAGGCGTTTGGCCTTCCTCTTCCTCTGGTACTGGGGAAAAGTTGAAGTAAACTACCATTTACATCTTGATTTACACCTTCATCTTCGTTTTCCTTTCCTCCTCCAGAGTTCTTGTTTAAGGAATCCAAGTGAGGTCAATCTTCTGATTAAATCGTTATGCGATTGACCATACGAGTGCGCCATTTTATTTTGCTTGGAGAATTCCCTCCGAATTAAAAATACCACGTGACTTTGATGGATTTGACCGCGGTAACCTGGATCCCAAGGATAATATTGCGCAACAAGTTTTATTTGAGGAAAGAAGTATTATATTTGCGAACAAGTTTTAAATATTTGCATATAAGTATTACATAATGTCATTGATTAAAGAAAGTCGTGCATATGGATTTTTATATATCGACAAGAGGTCTGTAAAAGCAAAACGTTTTACGTAAAGCAAAACAAGTTTTATAAAT
Source organism: Actinostola sp. cb2023 (assembly GCA_033675265.1). NCBI lineage: Eukaryota > Metazoa > Cnidaria > Anthozoa > Actiniaria > Actinostolidae > Actinostola > Actinostola sp. cb2023. The sequence goes on from JAUJYZ010001161.1 coordinate 373,153, forward strand.
ATCAGACAAGTTTTATATATTTTCACAGAAGTATTAAATGTAGGCAAAAGTTTTATTTTGAGTGAGACAAGTTTTATATATTTGCACAAAAGTTTTAAATGTAGGCAAAAGTTTTATTTTGAGTGAGACAAGTTTTATATATTTTCACAGAAGTATTAAATGTAGGCAAAAGTTTTATTTTGAGTGAGACAAGTTTAATATATTTGCACAAAAGTATTAAATGTAGGCAAAAGTTTTATTTTGAGTGAGACAAGTTTTATATATTTTCACAGAAGTATTAAATGTAGGCAAAAGTTTTATTTTGAGTAGGACAAGTTTTATATATTTGCACAAAAGTATTACACTAGGCAACAGGAGTTTTATATATTACAAAGAAGTATTATTGAAACAATCGGCATGCCATAGATTTGTCAGACACATTTGGTCAATGGGTAAGCGTATTCATTAACGAAAACCTGACCCTCAAAAGAAGAAAACTATTTGCAGAGGTAAGGCCGCTGCAAAGGACCCAGGGTTTCGAACTGCGTTTGGACCCTGCATGGCAATATTTTCATCAGGAAAATGCAGGGTGATAGCGCAGCGACACAAATACGACAGGAGGATTTAAACTATTTTTAGGATGTAAGCTGTAGTATTTATACCATTAGCCACAATTGAGGGACAATAAAAAGGCGCTAACCTAATTACTGGCACTCTCAGACATGGTCTTTTGCGCGCGAAGTTCAAATCACAAGGTTGAATTAACAAAGAAAATGGGTAAAATGGCGTCAGTAAAGGTCACTTCTCTGCTGTTTTCTACTTTTCTATTGGCGATTACACTTTTAAAGCAGGTTCTTGTAGTGGAAATGTGTATCTACACAATGATATATTTGGCTTCTCTCTACATTAGAAACTCAGGTTTGCAATTGAGGGTACATTTTGGCTAAATTTGAAGAGCTTTTGTATGGCGAAGTTACTTATCGATGCCATCCTTGAACGTCAATTTCTTCAAAATTATCAATAGAACCCTTTGTGTTTAAATCGGGTTAGTCGAAATTCAGTAATGAACGGTAATTATCTGATATAAAGTTTCGGGAACATGTCAAAAGATAATTTAGCCGAGCCCTCATTAACATTCAGGACCGTTTGATTTGAACTCAATAGAAATCGAAATTCGAACTTACCGCGCTCTCTTAGTTCCGCCTCCTCCTCTCTCATGGGACTATTACATTCTGGGTCGATTGAACACCGAAGTTGTTACGAAAGACCGAAAATCTTTGACGCAAAATCGGCGCCGAGAGATGTTTCATCGTCAACTCGCCCGTATTAATCTGATCGCTTGTCTAGTTATGACTTTCTGATCATCTAATTATATTTTATAGATAGAATTAAAGTATTCATTCTATCGTCTTTAGCTTACTTATCTTACAATGTGTTTTCTAAACAAACAGAATATGTGCTCGGTAATCACAGCAGGGTATCATTTTCACCACAATAACCACAGTGGACTTGTGGCGAGACTTACAGTAGATGTATGGAGCTTCACAGCGAACTTTGAAAACCGTCTAAATAAAATTATACAAACCCTCAAAGTAGTCATACTTGTTTATTGTGTTGTCCTTTGGAATTGTGTGAGGTTTGGAGCCATTCCGATCGATTTTGAGATAGTTACTAATAGTCCCTTGAGTTACCCTAAAATTAGGGAAGGTAGGAGACTGTCAAGGCCGATCACCTACGATCGATGCCAAACAATCGACTCAAACTCGCTCAAAATTAGAGAAAATGACAATGTCAGTGTCAATGCTTCGAAATATATATAATAATAACGTTCGAAAAATATATAGAGGTTATTTACCGACTGGGAGGTCCGTACAGGGAAAAACTGTGCCTGAGGTCTTGAAAGTGCTGACCGAGGCCGAAGGCCCGAGGTCAGCACTTTCAAGACCGAGGGCACAGTTTTTCCCTGTACGGACCGACCTAAGTCGGTAAATAACTTTTTTTTTTTTTTCCAAGCAAGCGAAAACTAAAACATTTTTTGTCGCACGACTTTTATTTGTTTACATCTTGCTGAAACAATACAATGGCATTGACGTCATTCGTTCCCAAATATGGAAAATTACAAGTGTCTGTGAACTCTGTCACTTTCATTCATGAAACACGAGGCGTGTTTTGTACGTGCTTTTAAAGCAAAACTCAATTTACAAAGAAAAGCACGATCTAACTGTCCTAACTGTCTTCAACTTCCAAGGCAAATCAATCGGTGTCCTGAACACTTTCGTCGACACGCTTTCGTTTAGCTTCACTGCTGTTTTCGTCGACTCTCTTGGAATCAGTGATCAAGTTGAAGTTGAAAGTACAACCTTCAAATTTACCGATGGTAGCACTTGAAAATACACCACCACAAGCAGATTTTATCACATCTTCTTCACCTTGTACGGAGAGTGATGTTGTGCTCATGGCCTGAGTAGAACTTGTACTTTGGGTGTTCGTAGCATTGGATGTTGACGAACGACTAAGAACCATTGACATTTGTCGTTGATGCGAAGTAGATGCAGACTTGTAGGCGTCAAGACTCTTCAGGTTCTTATGGCCACTTAGCTGAGCTACGTAGTTTTCAGGGATGCCAGCGTCCATTAGGCGTGAGATGCATGTTTTTCTAACGGAATGGTTACTGACATTGCCAGGCAAACCAACGGCTTGAGCAGCACTCACCAAAAATTTTCCGATGGAATTCTTTCCTAAAGGGCTGTTTGAATACCATATTCCTGAGCCTTCTTTTCTCTTATGGTTTACTGCCAAAAAGAATGGAGAATCTGGCTTTTTCATCGCTTCAGGTCGATGACTTGCGAAGGCCTTGTACAGCTTTACTGGACATCGTTCGTTGTTTGTGGGGTGAGCTGTTGGACTGAAAGCTCTTTGGTGGCCATCTCCGTGTCTTGTTTTGGACCCTCGCTCAGCTCTCCAAACTAGGATTTCAGTTCCAGTTTCTGGATCTTTATCAAGGCTTACATCGCCCCATTTTAACTTTCTGGACTCGTCTCGAGCTCTGAATCCAAAATGGAGGGAAAATGCCCACCAAATGGTTCTCTGAAGTACTTCGGGGTTATGGTCTCCAAACTGCCCTTTCTCAAACAACAAGTCCTCTTCAGCTTCGGTCATAATTCTTGCAGCTTGAGGACGATTACCTTTGGCATGGATTTCAACTAGCTGACGCTTCTTTGCTACGAGAACTTCCCTGGACTTGATGAACTCCTCCTGGTCTTTAAACAAATTCAAAGGAGAGTTCTTGTTGTTAAGATACCTTTGGATACTTCTGTGTATCGATGTCAGTGACGAAGGCTCGTACTCGCCGCCATTTTTTTTCTTCACGTTCATGAAGAACCTACAGAGCAGGACATTCATCTCAACAGCAGGTATTTCCTCGATTTCCCTGTTCTCGTTGTTTGAAGAACAGAACTTTTTCCATATTCCTATGTCATAATCGGGTTTTTTCTTAGTTGTCTCGGGTCTTTGGTCCTCGATAAACTCTTGGATATCTTGTGATATGTTGTCGTCGTTTCTTGTAGTTGTAGTTGTAGCGTTTTCGTTTTCTTTATCCCTTTCGGGATAGTAAAATTCACTGTCACTGTGATATGACATTGAGTGAATAAAATATAGACTGAGAAAACAACCGCCTAGTGAATGTTGTTGTTATTTATACTGTTGCTTTTTGCTGTTTTGTTATTGTTACGAGCGTTTGTTGTTGTGAGCGGGCCGGTTTTCGCGGTCCGGTTTTCGAGGTCCGGATGGGAAAATCCGGCCCGCTCTCAAACCAATCAGAGCGCGCGATTTCTTAGGATACCGGACCGAAAAAAAATAAGTACATATATTAAGTTAACTACTAAGGTGACAAGAATGTTAAACACACAACTTGGCCTTAATTGAGTCAGACTGGGTATTCAGATTTGGTCTTAGTTCTTTGATATAGAGCATTTAGTATCTCAAACAATCCAGCTTGTTCCTGCATTTTTGTAGGACTGTGAAGTGCTCATTTTGGTCACTCGGGTCCAAATTGTGTTGGGCCATGACGATGTCGAAACATCGTAACTTAATATCGCTAATTTTTCTTATACAATGTTTCCCTCAATCATTACTTATAAGATTATTATTGTTATTGTTTATTGGCAACCACACTGATCAAAAAGAACGTGGCACAATCTGGTTTCAGTCAGATTCAATGCAGATGAAATGGTTCAAATTGAGCTTTGACCGAAATCGAATCGGTATCACTTGAAGCAGGAAGTACACACAGAAGTACAAAAGACAAAATGGATTATGAGTCAGCTATAAACCAGTTACGCAATTGGCGACTATGCTAAGTGGAAACTCTACATGAACTGAATAAAAAAAATGTTCGAGACACAACTTTAGTTTGATATCTCCTGCCCAGCTTCAACACCTAGCGCAAATTATAGCCAACTACATCAGCTACACAGATAAAATCATCTCCATGTTAGCCAGTTTGGATGTCCAAGTAATACAAGTGTCATATTAATTGACAATGGATATTTTGCATTGGTATGCTTAGTCTAGTTGCGATGTCTTGTAATGCCATATCTTAGCACTCTGTTGCTGTATTCGTTGCAATGAATATCGAAATGGGACGGCTTTCCGCCCAAAAGACAACCTTGTTTTACTTGAACATTTTGAAAGTGTGATGAATCACGTAATAAAATTGCAAACTCTAATTGTCTATTGGTTTAGCGATTCGCAGTTTTAATCGCGGGAGATAGCACACCTATGGCATTTGATGACGATCGCCAGCGAATTCGATCGCCAATATCTACAATCACTTGCAAAAATGCTTGACACCCCTGGGCCATTTTGAACGATAATATGACCACCACTCTCTCGTCACTCCCCTCCCCCGTCCCCCTGGATGATTGCTAAATACAACTGCGTGCATCTCGACAACATTGGATCATGGGAGGGTATTTCATTCAAAATAATATTAATCAGAACGTAAAACTTATATTTGTGGTATTCCATGCTATTTTTTTGTAGGGAGTGTCAAGCATTTTGCAAGTGATTGTCTATGACCTATATGTACCCCTAACTATCACGAGAATTGAACTTGACAGATAATAATACACGATTACATGCATATAACTGTATCTTTGAAAACATATGAAGTTTTAGTGAAAACAATGGTCAATACATATGAATTTTGGCCCGAAAATGATAGTGCGAAGGCCTCTAAATAATTGACCCTATATAATATGGGGGGGGGGGGGGGGGGGGGAGGCAAGGGATAATTAAATAGCTTGAGAGCTCGGGCTTGTTACAACAATTTTCTTACCCTAAACATAATGTAAGCACACTGCTGTGACAAAATATGTTAAAAAAAGCAATTAGAGGTTTAGACGTGTACATGTACACTCAATGAACGGCCTTTTGTCATGATATTCGCAAAATTTCTAGAGTGTATGCATAGTATAGAAAATCATCATAACCGCAATCAAGTCACTTCCGTTTGATTGCAAATTGAACATCACATTGATGTTATTGAATGGCAAGCTATACACTATACACTATGATAAAGTTGGCATGTGAATCACATATTTTGTACTGTTACACCTCTAGCATATGAGCCATATTCGATTTATATTTACAATATAAAAATGTTTTAATGACCACTCACGACTGCGTCGTTTGCCACATGGTCGCTTCGCTTGCAAAATAACCTAACATCGTTAGCTGAAACAATGCTTAGAATAGAAAAAATGTGTGTTGATCTGCTAATTCGGAGTGTTTACTGGGATCTGTTTACTTAGAAGTGCTAATATAATATATATAATGGCTTCGATCGCCAAATACGCTATATTCATCAGATCCCAATTCAGCCTGCCCCACTAGCAAGTGCAGTGGTCCAGAACTCGATCGAGAACGTCCACCAATCCTTGGCTGGGGAGACAGCTTCACTGCCAGGTCAGACTTTTCAGTCAACTACCCTTGCCATTGATTCAAAAGTCTTTGATAAAACTAGAGGGAAAATTTGGTCAAATGAGTATTTCGAATTTGGAGTTCTTCTCTCAAATCCTCTCTTCGAGGGCAAATATAAGATCTCCCTCGATCACTTGGAGAATGGGTATATGCCTTCCCTGTGCTTAGAATCTGTGGTGAAAGCAATGAAAACTACAAGTATCGATCAATGGCTTTACTGTTTTCTGGTTTATGTATAATAATAAATCGGTTCTTATATAGCGCATTTCATTTTCATTTTGTATGGCTCTATACGAGCAAATTCCCCTCCGATACCCCATCTCTGATGAAATACGGGGAGATTATTTAAGAGCGACTATCAGGAAATACCGAGAATCGTCGGACAAAACTGAAAAATCGGAATCCATTTTTTTTCACCGAATGAAAGCCTTGGGTGAACTATTTTGGAAAAGTTTCAGCGCTTTTTACTGTTTCCAACAAATAAGAAAGTTGAAAATACCGTCTGACACGTCCTTGGCGCCGGTGAAAATTTGGTAAAATTATGCATATTCGCGAGGCTCGCACGCAGTAACGAGAAGACACAAAGAATACACATTTCAGCTGTTTCTAGGTACAAAAAAATTACACCAATCTCAGAATCGAGACAAATTATGGGATAATACGCGGCTCCATAACTCCAGGTGTATATTATTTTTACAACTAATATTTATGTTGCCTGAAAGCCCTATCATTCTAGTTTCCTCATGAAAAATATATTTTGTTGGCCCGTGAAACCTCTGAACTCTGGAGTCCAGAATGTGAAGCCCACTGAGAGCAATGTCACGTGGAACTCTCTTATGATTTTTCAGGACAAACTCCAGTTTTATTCCAACCCAACGTATAATAATAACACTTTATTTTATTTAACGAGGAATTTACAGATAAAGCTATGCTTTTTTCCAATAAATTCGGACCGAATGATTCTCCAAGTAATAATAATAATAATAATAATAATAATAACACGTTCGAGTAATCCAGTAATCATTTCACGATCTGTTGTCAACTCTGCTGAAAGGCTACATGTTAAATACGTACTGTCCCCCCTTTAATTTTGGGTTATGTACGGCCCTGAGGTCTAATTCCTTCTGCATGTATTAATTCTTCTATGACACGGAAAAGCCATTTCCTGTTTCAGAAGAAAAAAAAGTTCAAATGGGGTTTCAGTATATCATTCAATCAAAACATTGAAACTGATTCCTCCCGGCGTCACTTATAGGACTTATCAGGGTTACTGACCAGCTAAAACTACATAATAAATGCACACAGGTACTTTGGCATGCCAAATACACAAGTGTAAAAAAGCATTTTAGATTTCTGGTTAAACTTTATTTTGAATATCTATAGTTCAGTCACTTACTATGAGACTTGAATTCAATATTTATACATTCTAATTAACGGGTACCAGAATCAGTTATATCAGTTCCCTCAATAGTCTCACCTTCACCTTGCTACATTTCTCTGTTCCTGTGTAATGATTGCCAAATTAAGACAGCTGAATGATATGCATTCAACTGACGAAATATAAAGTTCATCAATGCCTGACTGAAATATGATGTCACGAGACGAAATCTTATCTTATTTCTTTCATAGTGATATTATAGTTTTTTTTTGTATGTTTATTTGTTTGTTTTGTTTCGTTTTCACGGTGCATTCATTTTTTCGCGGGTTTTAAAATTCCTTGAGGTACTCCCCGCTCCAGTTTCCGGTATAACTGTCTAATGGGCGTGTTCCAGTATGTAGTATGAATACCTTTCTATACTCCATATTTGTATTACTTCTACTCATTACGTAGTGTTTATAAAGCAAAAATAAATATATACAATGGTAGAGTTGGAGCAGTTGCTGAGATAGAGTGCAATTTAGAAAAGCTTCAAAACTAAATAACTAATTAGTACTAAACAGCACTAATGAAACAATAGAAAACAATAGAAATAGCACTATTTAGTACTATTTAAAATTAGTACTATTTCACACTTTTCTAAATTGCACTCTAATACAAAATCTAATGACTGCTGCTATGCCACCACCTGCTGCTACTGACCCACCACCTGCTGCAACTAATCAGTCACCTGCTGCAACTGATCTGCCACCTACTGCTACTGACCCACCACCTGCTGCAACTGATCTGCCACATGCTGCAACTGATCTGCCACCTGCTGCTACTGACCCACCACCTGCTGCAACTGATATGCCACCTGCTGCAACTGATCTGCCACCTTCTGCTACGGACCCACCACCTGCTGCAACTGATCTGCCACCTTCTGCTACTGACCCACCACCTGCTGCAACTGATATGCCACCTGCTGCAACTCGTCTGCCACCTACTGATACTGACCCACCATCTGCTGCAACTGATCTGACACCTGCTGCTACAGATCTGGCACATTGTGCTACTACATGTAGTCCAACACCTTGTGCTATTGAAATACCAGATGAGCCAGACATTATCTACCTTGACCAGTCCACATGCACTGTCACAAAACATCAAAAAATAAACAGGCGAATCTAATTATTATGGCCAAAATATTTTCCATGAACAGTTCCCTGATATACAAGGCTTAGAAGATATTGTTCTAGGGCCAGCACTACTGCTTTCTGTTTGTACTGGAGAATGTGTACAAGCCCTTTATAGTGGATCAACCCACTGGCTGTGACAAACATGTAGTTAATTGTTATGACAGCCTCAACAGAGGATATCTTACAATATTCACTATCAAACAAATTACCTGTATAACAAATCCAGACACAGATCTCACCATGGGGCTGATTGTGGAGTGTTTGCTTTAGCATTTGCTACAAGTCTGGAAAATGGACAAGACCCAGCACCGATAACATATACCACAGATGCGACCCCAACTTCTCGCATACCTCACAAGTGGCTACATTTCAACGTTCCCTTCTATATGTGCTGCACACAAAATATGCAGATCTAAAGATGTGGTTATAAAGTCGATAAATTAAATTTACATGTAGTGTCAACAGTGCAGGTACCCAGGCTCATTCGTAGATATCTCGAAAAGCTAATTGTTTTACTCGCCTTTGATGAAGGAAGATTTAAGAACAAGGGGGAAAGCGATAAAAAGAGACAAATTCAAAGTCACCTTCAGCACAAAAGTCTACAGTAACCATTTTATAGCTGGTCATAGACACAGCCAGTGTCGTACACCAACTACGTACATGGAAGAATACGACGTAAAGGAGCCAAAGGCTACAAGGCCGCCACCAAAGATGAGAACTGTAATGACAACAACAAGGAAACGAACTCGAGGAAATGAGGGCGAGTATCAAGTCCCAAAGAAACATTTATGTGACAATCCTTCCGAAAGTAGCGAAGATCAGGAGACAATATCATTCAATGAGTCAAAAACAAACGAAACGCCCGTGAAAAGTCAACATGTACTAAAAATTGTTACCGGTACACGGGACTAACTCGTTCCAAGCTTGACCTAGTGTTCTCATTTGTCAAGAAGTCAAATTCAATTACTTATTGGAGAGGATGCAAGGATACCATCAAGTCATCCGGTAATAATAGCATTTTTTTGTTGACCAAGTGGGAAGAGTTTACTCTTTCTCTGGTAGGATTAAGAAAAAAATATTAGATGTTCACTTTTTAGGTGACACGTTTGGTATTTCAGCTGGACAAACATCCAGAATCTTCAATACATGGATAAAAGTCAAAAGAATGTCCTGTTACGCTGCTGTGCTGTGCTATTTTTGTCATCCTCCCAGCAGACAAAGGCAAATCCGTTGTTGTAATGAATCGATGTGTTTCCAACAAAAAGATTCATGAATTATTAGATGAGAAAGCGACCTACCAGAAAATAACGGAGAAACGAAAGAATCCAACCACATCGACACAACGAGATATGAATAAATTGTTGTTTGAAATGTCGCAAGAACCCGCTGAACAAGATTACTTACTTTTCATGGTTCGCCGAAAATACCATACATGTCCGATACGAACGAAGTGAGTCAACTCGTCTAATGAATTAATGACTTGACTCAACACGAGTCAACTCGTGAATAAATTAGACGAGTTGACTCATCTGCTTAATATTAATGAAGATGCAAATTAGTTGGATCTCATATGGTGTGAAGTCCACGAAGCGAGTCGACTTGACTCAACTCAAGTCAACTCGTGAATAAATTAGTCTGCTTAATATTAATGAAGATGCAAATTAGTTGGATCTCACACGATGTGAAGCCCAAGAAGCGAGTCAACTTAATATTAATAACGTCTGCTTAATATTAATGAAGTTAGAGTTTTAATGTAAAACGAATGCGTATCACAAACTACGCTGTTATATTATTATTCTTCGTTCTCAAACGAAACGAAGTCAGAGTTTTAATGTAACGAATTGCGTATCACAAACTACGCTGTTATATTATTATTATTCGTTCTCAAACGAAACGAAGTCAGAGTTTTAATGTAACGAAATGCGTATCACAAACTACGCTGTTATATTATTATTCTTCGTTCTCAAACGAAACGAAGTCAGAGTTTTAATGTAACGAAATGCGTATCACAAACTACGCTGTTATATTATTATTATTCGTTCTCAAAAGAAGCGCTAGCGAAGTCAGAGTGGCCCGGTCGAAGCCGTAAAAGTCGCATTTACTACGATCGACGGCAAATACAACGTCCAACAACGAACTTTTGAAACTCAGTTTATACTCGCGGAAAATCTACCTTACTGGGCATATATCAATGTACTTCTTTGGAACGAACATGCCTGTGAGCTCAACGATGTCTTTCGTGTTTAAATAAAGTTATACATACATATGCTTCGATTTATGTGCTTTCCTTGGGAGTTCGTTACATCCATTTGGCCGGTGTAGATTGACTTTTATTGATATAAAGATTTTGGCAAGGACTTTTTTTTGGCGTTGATAAAAATGATACCCTACCGTTCTCGATTTTATGTAAAACGATTTCATTAACAAGTTTCAACTACGGAAATGACATGACATGACACAGACTATATTGCCTAAAGTTTTGTGACAGATGCACGATGAATACATGTAAATAGAGGTGGACGCATATAAACTATCTCGCATTCTCTTGGTGTTTTTACTTTAACGTTTTATGAAAAAATGGACTTTTTGGGGGTTACGTTCTGGGCCGTTGGACTTTTTTTGGGGTCTTGTTTTTGCGTAATGGCCTTTTTTTAGGTTAAAACGTTTGGCCTCATTCGCACCTCCCCGTCATTGATACCCCTGAGTACCCACCCCCCACTTCCAACTTTACATGTACAAGCAAATAAGAATGCGTTTCTTTTAAAAAGCACGATTTTATATTAGACAACATTTGGCATTAAAGAATTAATCTTAAATTATAAAAAAAATGGTGTTAAGGCATTCAAAAGAATATAAGTGTTTTGAGCCACCTTATCATTTTTGTTTGGTAAACAACGTTCATATTGCTTTCACACTTAGCCGATGAGAGTGGGCAAACCAATTAGCTGCCTCACTCATGGAATGATGTTAGAAAAGAATAAAGGTGGGATTATAGGTGGGACTATATGCCTGGCCTGTACGTTGTTCTGGCGACAAAAATATATTTGCTTGTTTTATTTATTTGTAGAATTCCTTTTTGTTTGTTTGTTTGCTGCACCTTTTAGTAAAGTTGACTATTCATGTTACCTCGATCACGCCTCTGCGATGTACTTATATTTTGAAATCCTTTTCAAGCTTGTTTTTTTTAGTCTTTTATAAAAAAAATGTTTAACTCCACGAAACTTTATAGTGCGTTTTACGCACACATCACGTAACTCGAACTCACTAAATACTCTTAGTCACTTTTAGTTATGCTCTGGGTGTGGCAAAGACAGATTTGGGTGTGGTCAAGCGCGTAACTCAAAAAGCGTGTAATTCGAACTATGATATGTGTAATTTGAAATGCGCATAACTCGAATAATACCCTATCGGCCCCAAATGATTTCATCTTTCTATCGAATAGCTGTGGATTATACTCTGGTAATCATACCGAATACGGCAGAATGTGCTGAGCCACACAATAGGCGACTTGCACTAAGAGGCCATGTGACCCTAACTCCCATAAATCTAACAGCAGTGTCAAATTGAACTCCAGAAATGAAATGAGCAGCTAGAAATTAGTAAAAGGGCGAAGTCAGTTCAGATCATAATGTCTGACCCAGGAGAAATGGCATTAAAAATAAAATCGATGGTTTTCTAAGATTTTGTTTGGAAAATGCATTGGATGGAAAGAGGCGTTCCATCCAATGCATTTTCCAAACAAAGTCTTTAGAAAACAATTGATTCTGACTTTTCATTTGATAGTTTTTGCCGGTTATATTTCATGATAGAGCAGCCATATTCAAAACGGCTGATCTTCACTTCATCTTCGTAAAATTCTCAGATCTTTACTCGCGTTCAGTACGTCACTTTTGACCCAAACACGCCAGACTCCCACCATCTTCAGTACACAAAGGTAGTTTGAAAGGTATAGAGAAATGATGTAATATACAATCTAAACGTAGTAGTGGACGAAGCGTTTCCAACAGTACAAGTACAAGTCCACCTTCGTCAAATATAGAATGTCTTCAGATATTATTCGGAAACAGCTCATTAGGCAACTTCAAACTGTTATAACTCGAACACTATAGTGACGGTAGAACTATAAAACGTTGCCAGAGTATTCACAACACTGATGATTATCTTTTATTGATTAAAAGTTTGTTGATTGGTTGCATGTGACCTTTAACAACCTTCACCAAAACTCGGCCTTTTTAGAATCTTGATGTCAAGTTCTAATTTGCTTTCTATAAAGGAAATACGCGTTTGCAAATAGAGGCTCATAATAACGACTCCATAGGCGATCTCCCACAACGTTCAGCAAATAAGTTTATATCTGGTTTATATTCTTATGGATTTTAAGAATATTTTAGCGTTCAATTTTTCTGTAACATTATATAAAATATTCAAATCTCTTTTTACTATGGAAACTGATCTCTGAAGTGGTAACATGTCTGTTCGGAATTTTGTCTCACTGGAGTGTTTTGTACCATTTTTTAACGAAATGATTGACTGAAAGTGATCACGTGGTACAAAATTCCGAACCGAAATGTTACCACTTTTAATAGTGATTTCCATAGTATATATAGCTAATTGCATAACCATTGTCGGTTGAAAATCATAAATCATAGAAGCTGAGACCACAAGGATGCATGGGAAATCAGTTCATGACCTGCATATTACCTGCAGATATATTCAATGTTCCCGTAGTTTTGAAGATATATGAGCTATTTAACTAAGATCCTACAAGTCTGGATAAAAACGTTGATCATTTGACGGTTTTATTTGAGAGTTTTAATTTCCCAGAATTCCTTTTGGTCATAGCTGCAGAGCTACCGCTGACCTCCTCAGTCTCGTGACCTTTTATAGTAAGACCGCTGACCAGAGTATGGCGAGTCGGCCATGTTTGTTTTAGTTAAAGTTTGTATTTACTCTACGTCTCTAGCATTTCCTCACACTTGTACACTTTAATACATAGCAGAGTTCTTGTAAGTACTTACATCGTTTTAACTGTTTAGCTTTCGCCTTAATATTGTCATATTGTAATACTATTGTCTCATTTTACGATAGAATGATTCCTTCATCGTTGTCAATAAACTGACTTGATATTCGAGAAGGCTCTTTCTTCATGAAGGAATCATGGTAAAAGTAGAATGCTCAGGCCCACACTGCGACTTCAAGACCGACGACGTATCAGAAGCAATAGCTATTGCCCTCCTAGCAAACCACGGACTGGCCCATCAAAGCACACCGCCTGCCATCGCCGGGCCTGTGCCAGCACCCGTCCCTCGTGGTCCAAAACTCGATCGGCCAAAAGTCAATGTTGGCGTATCAACCGAGGGGTGGAACGTGTTTGTCCGCCGCTGGGAAGTCTTTCGCACTGGATCAGGTATCGACAATGCATCAGCGCCCGCCCAGTTATTTCAATGTGCAGGACTAGAGCTCGGTGATAGCATCCTAAAAGCCAACCCAGATGCCGCCTCAGACAACCTGTCACAACTGCTTGCGGCCATGCATTCCCTAGCAGTCATACCGGTCGCCACTGGTGTCCTGCGCACCGAGCTACTTCAACTACGACAGGAACGCGATGAGGCATTCCGTGCTTTCACAGCAAGAGTGCGTGGAAAAGCCGAGACATGCGCCTTCGCCACAAAGTGTGAGTGTGGTAAGAGCGTCGACTACACCAACCATGTCATCCGAGACGTTCTCCTCAATGGAATATCCGACCCAGACATCCGCCGTGAAGTACTAGGGACCAAGGACATCCTGAAGACACCGGTTAACGACGTGGTCTCCCTGGTAGAGAACAAGGAGATGGCTCGTAACGCCCTCCCCTCATCAACCCTATACGCTGTGTCGTCATTCCGACGACAACAGAACCCGCCGACAGGTACCACTGCTGCACCTCCATCCCACACAGATCGGCCTCCTACTCACGCAGATCGGGGTAAAGAAGCAAGGTGCCCAGACTGCAAAAACCTCTTCAAGATCTTCACAGAGGGGGTCAAGTCTGCGTCAGCTGCTACAGAGCCCGCCGTCGCAGCAAGCGCCCGCATCAAGCTCCCTCGGCATCCCCAACCTCTGTCCAGGCAGCCTTAGAACCAGACCCGATATCTCAAGTCGCAGCATTCCAACCCGATTCGGCCCGTTCCCCACACCCACGACGCCGACAACGAAGACATCGCCGTAGACGCGCCTCAGCTACACACAGCACCGTCGACAGACGCTCACCCGTAGTACTCGACCATCACGTCTTCACTAAGGGCGAGTGGAAACGGGCTCGTCTCCGAGCCCACCCTAGAGTCTCAATCACCATCTCAGTCGACACCTTAGCCCCGGCTCAACATGGTAGTCCTGCTCACAAGTCGGAGGCCGAGGTCTCGGCTGTCGTGGACACTGGTGCACAATCCGACTTATGGTCACTGGCGGACTTCCCAGCCTGCGGGTTCTCACGCGACGAACTAAACCCTGTCAGCCTTGGCCTGTCAGCCGCCAACCGCTCCCCCATATCGATCGAAGGAGCGTTTTTTCGCCAGGCTCACAGGAAAATCCCGTAATGGCGAGGTGACGTCATGCCGCTCCATGGTATACGTCAGCAGCTCCGTCAACGCAATGTACCTCTCGTGTGAGTCATCACTCAACCTTGGCATCTTATCGCATGACTTCCCGTCATTCGACAATGCAAGCACACCAAGCGAGAGGTGCCACACCGATGACCATGAAGTCCCTAACACCCCGTGCGAGCTACCGCCAATCAACGCCACACGGTCAATTAACGACGGCTGTAATGCACCAAGCACCTTATGCAACGCGACATGCTCATGCCCGCAACGTGAAGTTGCGCCTCCACGCCCATCTGAACTGCCGTTCCCTTGCACACCAGACAATAACGGGTGGATGAAGACGTGGTTACTCGACAGATACGCCTCCTCCAGATTTAACACATGCCCCCACCGGACATTACCCTGCATGGAGGGGCCACCTGTTGAGATGCACATCGACCCAGCTGCCACACCCAAGGCATGCCATACCCCGGCTAACGTGCCCCTACATTGGCAGCAGCGAGTATATGATGACCTGCTCCGCGACGAAGCTCTTGGTGTTATTGAACGCGTGCCGTACGGCGAACCTGTGACGTGGTGCCACCGCATGGTGGTAACACGAAAGCATGACGGCTCTCCTCGTCGCACAGTTGACCTTTCACCACTAAATAAGTTCTGTCAACGGGAGACATTTGCCATGGAGTCGCCCTTCCATCTCGCACGTCGCATCCCAAAGGACACGTGGAAGACAGTCACAGACGCATGGAACGGCTACCACAGTGTCCCCCTGCGCCAATCTGATCGCCACCTGACCACCTTTATCACACCGTTTGGCCGCTGGCGATATACACGGGCCCCTCAAGGATTCCTCTCGTCAGGAGACGGTTACAATCGCCGCTTTGACGCCATCTTATCGACCTTTGAGCGCAAGGAACGCTGCGTCGACGACACCATACACTACGACTCTGACCTGGAACAGCATTGGTGGAGGACCATCGACCTGCTCACACGCGTCGGCCAAGCTGGTATCGTGCTGAACCCAGACAAATTTCAATTTGCAGAGAAGAGCGTAGATTTTGCAGGCTTCAGAGTGTCAACCTCCACTATCGAACCACTCCCAAAATATATTGACGCGATCAGAGACTTCCCCACTCCAACTTCTACCACCGATATCAGAAGCTGGTTTGGCCTCGTTAACCAGGTGGCAAACTACGCTCAACTACGCGACACAATGGCGCCATTCAAACCCTTCCTCAGTCCACGCTACAAGTTCTCTTGGTCCCCCGAATTGGAGGAGGCCTTCCAGGCGTCTAAAGAAGCCATCATTGAAGCCATCCGTCTGGGTGTGGAGATCTTCGACATGCAGAGGCGCACCTGTCTTCGCCCTGACTGGTCAAGACGCGGGATCGGCTACTTCCTTCTCCAGCAACACTGCAACTGCCCCTCCGGCATCCCAGACTGCTGCACCGGAGGATGGCGGATCACCCTGGCAGGCTCACGCTTCCTGACTACTGCGGAACAACGCTATGCAGCCATCGAAGGGGAAGCCCTGGCCGTGGCCTGGGGTCTCGAGCAATCCCGATACTTCACACAAGGTTGTGACAACCTCATTGTCATCACAGACCATAAGCCTCTAGTAAAGATCTTTGGCGACCGAACGTTGGACGAGATCACCAACTCACGCTTATTCCGCCTCAAACAGCGCACCCTACCATGGCGCTTCGACATTGCACACCTACCTGGCAAGTACAACTATGCGGCTGATGCAACGTCGAGGCATCCTTCACCATCAGGCTCCGCAAATAGGGTTTTCCGATTTAGCAGCTATTTGACCAATTTGGCGATATTATTCCAATGTGTTAACTGTTATAGAAGTTAAGTAATATCGGTTAAGATGGGTTTCAGTACATATTCACTTAGGCCTCGTAAATGTAATCGATTCGCATATTAATTTCGAAAACGTAATTCTCGTGTGGACAACACTAACATGCATGCATAACGCCGACAACGGTATTGGAAACGTTGACCTCATTTTAATTTCATAACAACATTTGCGGTGGATGGTCTTTTCTGGAATTTTTGACTAGTAAGCTATAAATGTACGTGCAAATTACCCATCCCCTAGAATTTCATCCATTCATTCATTCATTCAGTCAGTCAGTCGGTCAGTCAGTCATTCACTCATGAATTAATTCATATTATTTATTTACAAAACTTCCACCATACAAAATGAAATATTGAAATCTCAAATTTCTTTGAGAATAATTCTAAGATGATTGTGGTAGTTAGGGGTCAAAACCAACTAGAATGCGCCTACATGAGCTAGAAATAGCACATACTTCAATTGACAAACGAGCATTTACTTTTATTCATTTTATTTTCAATTTCAGAAAATAAATATTTCACATTGTTTCTGCATGTTTGCACCTAGCGCCTGTTTACAAATTTGTCAGTGATGTGCGGGATTGCGGAGAAATTATACAAGCGACGAAAAACGACGACAAACGTTGTGATTATAACTCCTTAATTTGCATAATACTTCTGCAATCCCGCACCTCAGGAATAAAAAATTAATCCGACTCGGAAGACTCGACCATTCCTTTAGTCCACTTCTTTAGCGCACGGCTGTGATCTTTTGCTGCGGTACTGGCCAAACGTATCATTTCTGGCATGGCTTCAAGAACTTCGTCGAGTTTCTTCTTCTTGTTCGACTTGTCGCTGCGGGCACACTTTTTTTTCCTGATGACATATATAATAAAATGTGTTGTACACCATTAACATGTGCACTGAAAAAATGCAGAGTGTCATTTTTACAGACAAAATTACTACAAGAGTTTAAACATGTTGCGGGATTCCAGAAACATGCAAGTTACAGAAATTGACAGAACTTTGTTCGTCGTTTTCTAATAAATTGACAGACGCACATCACTCTAAACTAGATACTACAAATACATTACTTTTTTCCACAACTTCTGTCTTGTTCTTGGTCCTCGTTATCGGTATCGTTTAGGCCGACCATGATTCCCTCTCGACTTCTCTGCTGCTGAATACCAAGATATCTTTTATCCTTTTTGGCAATAGTTTGGGCTGCTTCTTCCCAGCTGCCTTCGTCTTCGCAGGTATCCCAGTCAGCATCGTCCTCCTTAAACGAGGCAACAAACTCCTCGTCTGCTCTCGTTTTAGATGTGCTTGATTCGGAACTTCGCCGAAATGTGCTGCATGTTAGTAAATTTTAAAAGTATATTTAAACTACAACTGAACCTGTAGCAATGTTTGTAGCAATAGTGTATTAAAAGTAGATATATATTGTTACCTTGTTTTGTCCAAAGTCTTCTGAGAAAGCTTCCGAACTCTTTCTATTGCGGCTTTGCGGTTAGTAGTACTGCTGCCCATGCCGTCTTCACTTGCCTTTCGGTAGTACTCACCAAGTTCTTCTCCAAGGACTTCGTGGTGCCGTGACATGAAAGCTACGATAGCTTTAAAATCTCGGCTATATTTTAGCATTCCTTCGCCAAGCAGCATTTTCTCTATCGGGGTACTTCGTACTTTCGGAGTACTGACATTCTTCTTTCCGCTGGTCGATGGACCCATGTACTTATTTTCACTAGGTTCAGGAGAATATGGTACTTCAACCACAGTTTTGCTCATGGCTGCTCTAAGGAAAATATTGTCGTCTTCATCCATATCTCAGTATCGTCAGAAAACTCCGGTAGGTACGTTGTCGATATCTGTATCCAAAAACTGAGGGCTACACATTTTGAACCACGTCTTTTTATAGTTACAGCAGTACGTGCATTACACCATTCCATTCCACATTCACAATGATATGAAAGAAACGTTGCACAATTGTATAAGAATGTATTTTTCTTTGTCAGCCTGATAGTGTTAAGCCTAGGCGTCAAATGTGCACTTTTTGGCATGCATTATATTTGGGAATGCAAAAATATTGCACGCACTTTGTACATGGCAGCGCCCTGAAGGTGATGGAACACTGAATTCAAAGTTTCCTATCACTACAATTTCAGTCATGGATAGAGGGCCTCCACCTTTTCCGAATTTCATTGTTCTTATTCTAAATACATGTTTGTTGGTTCTCAATGTTGCTTGTACAAATTCACCAAACCAAGCTATGCCTCCATATTTTCCTCCTCTGATAAATTTGATCGCCACCATTGCTTATATCTTACGATTTTTGTCTTCTCGAAATCCACTCCTACAAGTACTCTTTCCAGGCGCGGTCTTTCGCAGAAACGTTGAAAATGATGTATGGCACCAGTTGGAGAAAGACCCAAGAAAGTTTTGGTACGCAAGTGGAGATACAAGCCAATCGTTGGACAGAGTTGTACAGGCTATAGCTGCAGAAGTAGTGAAGCCTCGAATGTTGCCAAGAATGCCCATTTCTAGAAGACAACGAAGCTGCATTCTTGATGTAAGGAATAGAGTTCTTCTTGATGTTATTTGGCTTCGAAATTATCCAACATACCATGCAATAGCATCCATTTTTGGTATAAGTAAAAGCACTGTTCAAGAGGAAATATATCATGTGGTTCACATTATCTTTTTACGTTTCCGACATTTTATAACCTGGTATAATTTAAGACAGTGGTCAACATTTCTTGGGAAGTGGCGGAATTTTCCTCGTGGAGTTGGGATGATAGATGCTACAATACACCGCATACGGCGTCCCACTGGAAGACTGCAAGCAGAATTTTATCGTGGAGACAAGAAAACACACTTTATGTCAACACAGTTAATTGTTGATGCGAATGGCATGATAGTAATGCTTGTTTCAGGGTAAGAAAATATCTCGTGTATTTGTATTTTCGATATGCATGGTGCTACTATAGAGATGCATGATGATGATAACAATGGCTATGATTATTACAATGTACCAGGTCGAAATAATATACACGCGCTTGCGAAACTAATCTTGGGCTTCCTGTGTTGAGATGGGGTTGTTGTGCCGTCTTTTCATGCTGGCTACAATCGAGATTTCTTAGGGAAATACAAGCTCTGCCACGGGTATTTTCCTCATGAATTTTTAATGAATATAATAATAATAATAATAATAATAATAATAATAATAATAATAATAATATATTGTTTTAATTAACAGTTTCCCTGGGCATCTTAATGACGCTTCGACGTACCGATATCTTCCTCGCATTGGCGTTGGTCCTCAGTGTCCTTTTCCAAGAAATGCACGCACGCATACTCGCCGATGGAGGGTACCCGGGTCAAATACCGCTGGTTACACCACACAGAATTGCAAGAAATCGTCGCCAAAGAAATGCAAACCGGAAGCTAAGGCAACTAAGAGTGAAAATTGAACACACAATCGGTGCGTTGAAAGTTTACCAATCAGTTTCTCAAGTTTTCAGGCAAAAGCGTAGGTTCCTGCCTATTGTTGTTGCGACATGTGGTTTGTTATCAAACAGGCGGAAGCTGTTAATTGCACGAGCACGGGGACCATAATGTATAGAATAGAGGTAGTAATATTTTGTATTGCAAATATTTCATGTTGTTTAATTAGCACGCATGATATGCGATTGTTGTTCTGAATAAACTTTCAGTTGTCAATCTCAATTTACTGTTTTTCAATTAAAACATTCCCGTAGTTTTCTTAATGTCCTTAATTTTCACAATCTTTAGTAGGCCCCGTCCACACTACTCCGTTTTCGTTTGAAAACGCATACTTTTTTATGCGTTTTTACCGAGCATCCACACTAAAGCGATCGAAAACGGAGATGTTTATCTATTAAAACGGAAACTTTCGAAAACGCAGGTCTATCGTTTTAGTGTGAACGGCAAAACGGAGCTTTTCAGAAACTCTACGTCACAACTCAGCCCCAGTTACTGGAGCATGCGTATTGAACAGAAAAAAACGGCCGAGCAGAGCCTGGTGACGAAAATGCATCTTTAGATAATGGTTTTCGCCCCCTAGTGTGTGGACGGTCGAAAACGATGTGAAAACGCTAGTGTGGACGCAGAGCTTTTTATCCGTTTTCGGTCGAACGAAAACGGAGGTTTTCAAAAACGGTTTAGTGGACGGGGCCTTAGTAGTCGTCTATACATAGTTAACTGTGGTCTATATTAGCGCCTCTTTGAATTCTCTTGGACAAAACAATGGCCCCGTATAATAACAATGCTAATGATTTTGTGTTAAATTTGTTTGTCGAACAAAGCGTTTTCAAAACAATGGATGTGTCTGGCAATAATTTTGCCTAGGCCGCTAAATCGGAAAACCCTAATAGTACCTCACTCCGATTGCCTAGCATTCCCGACATAGTAGAGTCGGCACTGATGGCGTCTATCTGCAACGAAACTCAGGAGCTCGGTATCATCTCATGGACCTTTATCGCGCAAGAGACGGCTGCGGACACATCATTGAGCCACATACTGAAGCTTATTGAGGAAGGGGGCCAACATTTTGACAGCAACGACCTCGCCCTCGCACCCTTCTGGCCCATTCGTGAGTCCATCTACATACAGCATGGCGTTCTCTTGTATCAGGACCGCGTCGTGGTTCCCTCATCACTCCGCCGCCGAGTCCTGCAGCACCTCCACGCAGCTCACCAAGGGACCTCAACGATGGAACAGCGCGCCCGCGCCATGGTTTACTGGCCGGCGATGTCGAAGGACATTCGTGAAACCAGAGAAGGATGCGCTGACTGCAACAGAAATGCTCCGTCACAGGCTACCACACCCCCTCTACCTTCCCCACCACCATCAACCCCATTTGAAGCAGTGTTCGCCGACTTCTTCGACTACGTTGGCCGTCACTACCTTGTAGTAGGAGACCGCCTCTCAGGCTGGGTGGAGGTATTTGGGTCAACAGCAGGCACCAACCTCGCAGGCGCTGCCGGTCTGATTCGCCACCTCCGTTCATTCTTCGCCACGTTTGGTGTACCAGAAGAACTCTCCAGCGACGGTGGCCCAGAGTTTACAGCAGGTTGTACAGAGGCCTTTCTCCATCTCTGGGGCATACGACACCGTGTCTCCTCCGCCTACTTCCCTCAATCGAATGGCAGAGCAGAGGTGGCAGTAAAAACTGCTAAGCGCCTTCTAATGTCGAACACTGGTCCATCAGGCAGCCTTGACCATGACCATTTCTTGCGTGCAATGCTGCAATTACGCAACACCCCTGACCCGGATTGTAACATCTCGCCAGCGCAGATCGTGTTTGGCCGTCCCCTTCGAGATACACTCTCCTTCATCAACAGATTGGAGAAGTACTCAAATCCGAACGTCCGCCCACTTTGGCGCCAGGCGTGGGCCGCTAAGGAGGAGGCTCTCCGCTCACGGATGACCCGCACTACTGAGTCTCTGAAAGAACACTCGCGACCTCTTCGTCCGCTAGCTATCGGCGAAAGAGTATTTCTCCAGAACCAGCAAGGCGCCAGTCCAAACAAATGGGACAGATCAGGGATAGTCATGGAATTTCCAGGACACGACCAGTATCGGGTCAAGGTAGATGGATCTGGACGCCTGACACTGCGCAACCGTCGCTTTCTTCGCGCCTATACACCGGCCACCCCATCTATCCAGCAGCAGCATTCACCCCTCCGTACAACCGAACAACAGCACTCCAACCTGAGCCCCATGATGGTCCTGTCACACTCAAAGGAGACTACACTAACTCCACCCATAACGGCTGCACCTCGTAGCCTACCTACGGATGATACTCCAAATCCAGAGTGCCCCCACAACCACTGGAGATACTCCTTCAGCTATTAATCCTTTGGGTGTCCCACCTGCGAGCGCCGAAACGACCCCGGCACCCCCCATGCCACAGGCATCGGCACCACAGCCACAGCCACGCCGTGAACGTCGGCCGCCGAAACGCTACGAACCCGAGACGGGCCACTGGATAGAACATTGAACATTAAGTCCGTTAACCTACGGTTTATCGTAGATTCTCGGACTGGGGGGGATGCAGAGCTACCGCTGACCTCCTCAGTCTCGTGACCTTTTATAGTAAGACCGCTGACCAGAGTATGGCGAGTCGGCCATGTTTGTTTTAGTTAAAGTTTGTATTTACTCTACGTCTCTAGCATTTCCTCACACTTGTACACTTTAATACATAGCAGAGTTCTTGTAAGTATTTACATCGTTTTAACTGTTTAGCTTTCGCCTTAATATTGTCATATTGTAATACTATTGTCTCATTTTACGATAGAATGATTCCTTCATCGTTGTCAATAAACTGACTTGATATTCGAGAAGGCTCTTTCTTCAATAGCTTTCATGATTTTCAACCCGACAACGATTTTGCAATTAGCTATATAACTTATGTGAATGATCAAAAAACGAAAGGTTCAATTCAATGGGAATTTGCCTATTAAAACGCTTATGTGATGAGTTGAGCTTATGTGATAACTTGACTATGTTCAGTACCAAACAAAAATAATAAGGTGGCACAAAACACTTCTATTATTTTGAATGCCTTAAGAGCAGGTGAATGAGAAAATCAAGCAAAGTTGGAAATGAAAATTTTTCACCCACCTTGAAATTTTGTGTGCAGGTAGACCACCCAGGGGGTGCACAAAAACACCCCATGTTGGGGTCATCAAATGCATTGTTGCCATAGCAACGGAAATTGTTCCTTCTGGCCCATGTGCCACAAATTCAACCCAAAATGCCCTCCAGTAAAGGGCAAATGAATGAGGCTCTTTCTCCGGCGCATTTAAACCAATTTCATTCAAATTTGTTCCACAAGCAGGGCAACTCTTCTAGTTTTAAAAATGGTCAATCACTAGAATTCGCTTTGAGTATTCGCTCAGAATATCAACACTTAACGAGGGGCCATGTTGGCCATTTTGGTAAGCATGAAAAACAGGTTAAACTCTTTGGCTGATATCTCCTAAAGTACGCTCTTCTAAGAAATGATACTTTTCTCACAACTTCTATTGACATTGATGTTTTAAATTCTACAAAAAGTTTTTTGGGGAAAATTATAATTTTACGGTGGGGGTTTGTACCATTTGAGGGAAATGTTCAAAATGTGAAAAATTGTTATAGCTCGATTATTTCACTCAAAAACTAATTTCATTTACTAAATATCACTATAAAGGCAATTCTTATTACCTCCTAAACACATTCAATCGAATTGTTGAAAGTCTGAAGACGCGAAGTCTGAGAAATAAATATTCATAAAAGTGTTAAGGGAGGCTCTAGGCAGAGGTGGTTGGATCGTTGTTTATTCAAGCTCTGGCTGGCTAGGACTAATTACAAGTTGTGGTGCGGTCACCTTTATAGTGATGCACTAATTGTCTATCATTATATCAATGTCAGTTTAATCTAGGGTTGTGATTGGCTATTTCCTATGTGCTTCTAGATTACAATTATCAAATACGCAGCTAAGTCGTACCAGTAATCTAAAGATTCTATATAGTTACTTCTGCAACACTGCAACAAAGTTACACTGTTGGATAGTAATAATTATAAGTTATCTGATTGTGTCTAAATATTGTAAGTGGAAAATAGGAATAAGAAGTTCTGACGAAGTATAGTGTCTTGGGGTGTGGTAGATAATTATGTGTGGTTTATCCCAAAATAGGAGGAGACTAAATAATAAGAAAATAAGAAATTGCATGATCTGGAATACAATCTGGTTCTAGAGATAATGGAACTAAAGTCTTAATGGTATTGACTTAGCTTATCTAGAAGTGTTTGAGAATATACAGCAATTAATAGTATCGGTTAAATCAGTGATTCTGTTGTGTAACAAAAGACCTACCTTGCGAATTTGGTCACTTTTCACAATGTCGGTCTAATCGAGGTGATTTTACCCTGATTATTCCACATTCTTGGCCATACATGGTGCAGTCACTAACAGGCATGAAAAAGCTCTAAATTACAACTTTAAGATGTCCAGATTAAGATATAAACATGTGTTTATCCCGCTCACACAAACTGCACAGCTATCGACCAAGTCGTACAAGAGCGTATTTAATATATTGACGATCACTTCAATCGAAGCAGGAAAATCCCTCCATAGAGCTGTATATATGGTCCAAGCACTTTGCTACAGACAAAGCAAAACTCATGGTGTATATCCTTATGTGCTGAAATGTTGCCATTAAAACCTTTAAAACGACAGGAAATTAAAGTAGTTTCTTGTTCGTATTGTAAAAACCGGAAATGTCAACCGCTGACCGGAAATGAGACCACTTCGAAACAAAATACCCACCAATAAATCAAGAAAGACGCATTTTTATCTATTATATACCCTGTTCGGGACAGAGGCCAAAAACCATACCATTTCCAGCGGCACGTCCCCATATAGCCTATATATGGGAGTACCCCTCCCCCCTGCGCACCAACTGCAGCAAACAACAGAGCGTCGTTAGTTCATCTACCGCAAGTTAGTGCGTTGCTGTTGTAGAAAACTATGTCGTGAAGTGGTATATAATGAGTGTTCTTTTCATGTTGAGATTGAAGTTCCGCTTGAAGTAAAAGTTTTATTACATGTTTATTAGTTAGCGTTGAGCTAGTTCGTTGAGCTATAATCATTATGATTTGATTTTCTGTATGGGAGGCACAAATCTTCAATAAAATATGTTGTGTGTATAGCGCATTCACATCAAAGATTTCTAAGCATCGTTGAAAATCGATAATTATATCGATCGATATGAAATCGATGGTAATCGATGAAAATGAAAATGAAAATGAAAATGAAAATGATAATGATAATGATAATGATAATGATAATGATAATGATAATGATAATGATAATGATAATGATAATGATAATGATAATGATAATGATAATGATAATGATAATGATAATGATAATGATAATGATAATGATAATGATAATGATAATGATAATGATAATGATAATGATAATGATAATGATAATAATAATAAATATTATCGATTATCGGAATTATCGATTGGTATGGCCGGGTTACAGTTAACTATTATAGATAGGCAAATTATTATTGTTTCGACTTAGAGAGTTTTTAAATATTTGAAATCAATGGATAGATAAAAATAGGTCTTTCTTGATTTATTGGTGGGTATTTTGTTTCGATGTGGTCTCATTTCCGGTCAGCGGTTGACATTTCCGGTTTTTACAATACGAACAAGAAACTACTTTCCTGTCGTTTTAAAGGTTTTAATGGCAACATTTCAGCACATAACAGTAATAAGGATACAGCATGAGTTTTGCTTTGTCTGTAGCAAAGTGCTTGGACCATATATACAGCTCTATGGAGGGGTTTTCCTGCTTCGATTGAAGTGATCGTTAATATTACGCTCTTGTACGACTTGGTCGATAGCTGTGCAGTTTGTGTGAGCGGGATAAACAAATGTTTATATCTTAATCTGTTGTAATTTAGAGCTTTTTCATGCCTGTTAGTGACTGCACCATGTATGGCCAAGAATGTGGAATAATCAGGGTAAAATCACCTCGATTAGACCGACATTGTAAAAAGTGACCAAATTCGCATGGTAGGTCTTTTATGAATATTTATTTCTCAGACTTCGCGTCTTCAGACTTTCAACAATTGGATTGAATGTGTTTAGGAGATAATAAGAATTGCCTTTATAGTGATATTTAGTAAATGAAATTAGTTTTTGAGTGAAATAATCGAGCTATAACAATTTTTCACATTTTGAACATTTCCCTCAAATGGTACGAACCCCCACCGTAAAATTATAATTTTCCCCAAAAAACTTTTTGTAGAATTTAAAACATCAATGTCTATAGAAGTTGTTATAAAAGTATCATTTCTTAGAAGAGCGTACTTTAGGAGATATCAGCCAAAGAGTTTAACCTGTTTTTCATGTCTACCAAAATGGCCGACATGGCCCCTCGTTAAGTGTTGATATTCTGAGCGAATACTCAAAGCGAATTGTAGTGATTGACCATTTTTAAAACTAGAAGAGTTGCCCTGCTTGTGGAACAAATTTGAATGAAATTGGTTTAAATGCGCCGGAGAACGAGCCTCATTTATTTGCTCTTTACTGGAGGGCATTTTGGGTTGAATTTGTGGCACATGGGCCAGAAGGAACAATTGCCGTTGCTATGGCAACAATGCATTTGATGACCCCAACATGGGGTGTTTTTGTGCACCCCCATGGTTGGTCTACCTGCACACAAAATTTCAAGGTGGGTGAAAACATTTCATTTCCAACTTTGCTTGATTTTCTCATTCACCTGCTCTTAACGCCTTTTTATTTAAGATTAAATAAATACTTTAATGCTGAATGTTAAGTCCAAAATAAAATCGTGTTTAAAAAAAAAATAACATGCACATTTGGCTTATTTACATGTAAATCACGTTGCCATAGAAACCATAATAATTATTTATTAAAGCCATGGTTTGAAATTCCCGGCATAATAGTCTATGGATACACAGTTTCAAAAGATGCAGTGAGCAAAGTTTGACCATCAAAAAGTTGAATAATTTTGAGCAATTTTAATTTAAATCGTGCAATTTTTTTTAATTAATTATGCAAATTAATCGGCATTGTATAATATTTATTTCAGATATTAGATAGCTAACTTAAATTGTAGGTGTTATATTCGGTTATCATTGATTATTTAGTTTTTAGACAACATCAGAAGTTTACTTCTCAGATGGTTTACTTTCCGTGATTTTTGCTATTTTGAAGGATTTGCTTCACCACGATGTGTTTCAGTGGATGTCAGAAGACCGTTATTTTAGGCCCAGAAAATGTGAAAGCTTTTTTCAGTAGCAGTTGAATAAAGTATGTAAACGTGATTGGCAGCTTTAGAATCTGAGCGTTACCATCAGAGTTATCGAAGGCAAAATATAGGACAAAATAAGACATTTTGAAAAATATAAAAGCATGTTGCGCCCAGATGCGTGTGCACGGTTGCTATAGCAACGGGATCCAAAATTATCCGTGAACGGAAAAGACTAAGGATGGTTCTTTCACATGACATGATTGTTGTTGATGAAAGAGCTACAGAGAAATTGCAGTACGTGTTCAAAGATGGAGAAATTTTGACTTTTGAGAGGCTGAAAATCACTCCAAATTAACATTGGGCCGTTGCCATGGAAACCAAAGGTGCCGAATCCTTACAAGTATATTTTTCTAATCAGGGCAGGAATACTTACTTGTATGCAAAGTTTCAACATCTATTTTTTCAAGTGGCCAGCTGATGTTTGATTTTTCTAGAAAATCACTCTTAATTTTGAAATGAAAAATGTAAACAGATATACCAACCTCAACTACGTACTGACCAGCGTCAAAACGAACACATGTGCCAATGAACAAAGACTATATGTGTACTGGCAATGTATGTAATTTTCCGCAAGCGTGAAATGATTAGGCAACAAGCACAAGCACGTTGTGTGACTGGAAAACCGATACTCTGCTCACTAACTGGTCACCATCTGTCAGTAAGTAATTAGATCCTATTGTCATGATTACTTATCCTGTTTACTTATGTAAACAGAGGCACATCAACCTTCTTTCGGCTTTTTCTCCAAAGACGAAATACCAACAAATAGGCTCACATTTGGAGTTCCTGGACAACGTGATTTTATCGGATTTATTTGAAACTTCGCAAAATCCATGGCTGATAATTGATCTTCAAATTTGAGTCTCCGATTTTTGATATTGTATTTCTTTCAAAAGTTGTGTTTTGATATAAACAGAAGTTACTAGTTATGGCAGTACTCAAACTTTGAAACCAGATAATTAAAGAATGGAGTAATATATCAAATAGTTTTGACAAGTGATATCTACTAAGTTCATTGAGGTGTTTATCTTCGACGTCCGACGAATTTTGGCTGTCAAGGAACTTATTTTCTCTGTGTAGGTGAAATTTCGGTTTTGAAGGAATATTTCACTCACAGTTATCTCTTTCTTAACAATCCTTCTTTCATGAGATTCTATGTTTATTAAGCTTTAAGAAAATGTATACTTTGTTGGGGTTAAAATTCTTAGTTTTGGAGCTAGAGTGTGTTGAACGGAATTCGGTCGTTTGGGGTAGGATGATACCTTAAGCTACCTAGCTGGGGAGCACCTACCACACCCTGAACGTTTTGGAGCAGAAGTTGCTAAACTGAAGAATGCAAAAGCCAAAGAACATGAAAATACTCCTACTGCAATACATACAGCCACATAAATATTTGATTTGAGTGCTCTCAATTTGTCTGTCTCGACTAGTCCAGATATGATAGTTGAAAACCTTTCTGAGAAGTTGAAAACCATTGGAATCAGTAAGGAAGAAACGATTTCTTGTTACGAAAAGATAATCGAGTCTGAAGAAGAACTCTTCTGAAGACCTCTCCTGTCCAGGATACCAAATAATTGGGGATAATTTAGATATGCATGTCAATGTTCGCTACATGACCAATGACAACAAAAAGAAATCATTACATTGGTTCAACATGGTTGTATTCAAATATCAAGTAATTGGAGCTCATCTACCAGACATCAATAAGAAGACGTTGGATAGCAATTTTCTACCATCTGGTGCAAATGTTCAGAAACTGAAGTGGATTTCCTTCGCCTTTGGTCAAGATTCATTATAAAATATTTTAAACAATTCAGTTGTTTTAGAAATGCAATAAGTTTATCACATCCCACACCAATACAGTGAGATAATCAAGGAACCAGTTGAAGAGGTAATATTTTTTTAACTCCTCAAAATGTTAATTTAAAATGTCCCTCCCTTTTGTAAGAAATAATCCATGTAAAGATCCCAATTTTTGTGTTCCCACTAATTCTACCCCACTCCTACTAACAGCACATGCTAGTTTATTTGCTAGTTCTCAAACATTGGAGGGTGGGAGGAAGTTCAAACAACATAATTTTGCAATTGCACTCACCATTTAATATCAAAAATATTGTTTGTTTGATATTTATCAATACAGGTGATTTTAGGAATTATCCCAAATAATGAAATGTCAGTGAAGAGATGGTTGATATTTTGGAAACTATTCAAGAGAAATACGTTCCCATGGTAAACCATAGATTAGATACAGGAGAAATGGTGAAAAAACATGCAGAAACAATATTCATGGGTGGTGACCAGTTAACAGAAGAATGCGCACGTAACATCCACAAAGCAAGGGCTGACAGGGTAACTGCAATTGAGAAATTGGATGGTATATGGCCAACAAATGAAGATTGGCATTGTATCAGGACAGCATATGAGGTAACAATGAACAACCTTTATTAAAACTGCTATTCAGTGGAAAATCATCATTAGTAATTTAAAGTTTTAATAAATTGCCATTTTGATTGAAATAGGCTGTTATTAAGATTTTCGAAAAGGACACTTCTGTAGCAGAATGGGGTACCTTCACGTCAAATGCCATTGTATCAGGAAACATCAATGCAACAATGTTTTTGACTCAAACTATTATCTATTATCATTCTAATGACAATTTCTGACCTGCTAGAAAACCAGCCTCTGATTGCAAGACTTTTTCCTGCTCTTACGCCAGGCACAAACGTTGGTCGCGATGTGTGGACATAACTTGAAGTAGACCCACGCAAGTTTTCGTACCTCATAGGAGAAACTCCAAGATCACTTGAGCAAATGGTTCGGCGTGTAGCTGCAGATGTTGTGAGACCAAAGCTTTTGCCAAGTCAGTC
Organism: Actinostola sp. cb2023; assembly: GCA_033675265.1. Taxonomy (NCBI): domain Eukaryota; kingdom Metazoa; phylum Cnidaria; class Anthozoa; order Actiniaria; family Actinostolidae; genus Actinostola; species Actinostola sp. cb2023. The sequence goes on from JAUJYZ010001161.1 coordinate 403,818, forward strand.
AACCACCCGAAAACAGCGTGCACGTCTTTTGGATGTTCAAAATCGTGTACTCATAAAGTAAAATAAAGTAAAGTAAAGTAAAGTAAAGTAAAGCAACCTTATTTCTTACAAATATTATACATAAACTCTTAGCCTTTTTAAAACTCTTTTATTATAATCATTAGTTTTGCATTCGTAGTATTTTTAGTATATATATATAACGTAATGCGCAATAGATCATTCACATGTTTTTTGCGCAATATAATAAATAAATTTATTATTATTATTATTATTTAACGTCGGTAACTTGTAACAATAATTCAACTGACACACCTGAGGCCAACGGTCATCATTTGGTTACGGTGTTATCATAATTATCATGTCCTGGCAAACCTCATTCACATTAGTAAGAGTACAGTAGCTGAATATATTTATCATATTGTACCGATACTTTACCTTAGCTACCGCCACCTCATAAGAAGGCACAACTGCCAACAGTGGGCCATGTTCTTAGGCAATTGGCCTCATTTTCCCAATGCCGTAGGCTCCATCGACGCTACCAGCCATAAAATAAACAGACCATCAGTCGGACAGGCTGAGTTCTATAGAGGAGATAAGAAGTTTCACTTCATGTTGTCGATATTGTTATGCCTGTGTCTGGGTAAGTGTTAGGCTTTGAATTCATCTGGGCCCGGTTGTTTGAAAGCGGCTTAACACTAACCCAGAGTTACATTCGCTGACATAGGGATAAATAGTAAAGGTGGACTCTGATCAAAAGACCTCAAACTTTTAAATTAGCTGAAACACCATGATTACAATCTTGAAGCTATCAATAATATTTTTTAAACGGAGGAAGTTGTCATTCAGTAGCATGGTAATAATGTAAGTGGGTACTATATCCAAATGCAGCCAAGAGCTACTGTTAAGTGAATATGTTTATCTGAGCTTTCGTCGACTACGACATCATCAGAGACTGAATACGAAAGTAGGTTCTTCGAGTTTAGGTTAGGCAATCAGGCGTGGATGAGGGGTTTAGAACAAAAGGTCTTTCAATTCGGAGCATTCCTCACAGGAGTTTATTTTGGGTTTCAGTTTGTTTATATAATATGCCTCTCGGAGCCTTAGATTGACGAGGTCGTTTTCTCTCGTGATTATATCTATGTCTATCTTTCTGTTGTCGTTTTGGCATCTTGATAAATGTTGAAGGACTGACGATTTCGTGTTGTTAATGTGTTATTTTATTCTGTCATGAGTATGGCAGATGGTACTGCCGGTGTAGGTTTCTTTGCATTTAGTGCAGGTGATCTTATATCTTATCCTAGATTTGATATGATCTCAAATCCATTTGAAGTTGTAAAGGCCAAGACTGACACAAATAAACGAAGTATTCTCAAAAACTTCAGGCTCGTTTAGCATGATATACATCACAGTTCTATTCACTATAGAAACTCCTGGTGCTAGGTGATGAGCCTAGATAACTGCCTGAAAAATGTATTGTAGCTGGATTTCAAAATAAGACGAAGAAACATCAATAAAACCGGGTAGTACTTTGTATGTGAATGTGTGGACGTGTTTAATGGGTTGATTGAATGGCGTCACAGAGACCAACCGCTGTCTGTTTATCATGGGCTCGTTTATTCAAAACCAACATGGCGTACGGGTGATTTCAGCAACTTCTCATCAGGATTTCTCGACACTCTCTGGACCAAAAACAAAAATGCTTCGTATTTTTATTAGTTTAACTATATATTTTACCCTAGATAGAGATAGATAGATATATACATTGTTTAATTCAAACTCCTACGTAATAAAGTCAACCGGGAAAGAAAACTTTGCCGCAGGGTCTACTACAACAGTAAAGTATGTGGCCTTGAAAAAACTAAACCACGGGATTTGTGGTGCGAGGTGAAACAACTTTGACCCGTTTTGAACAACCGGATCCTGCACAATAGTAATATATATTGTGTAATTTTTGTGCTATTGAAGTGATGCATCCCTAGTCATCAGTTCAAAATTCACTGAAATAACCTACCGTACATACTTTCAGGTATCCTCGTCACTTGAATGAAGCCTCTACATTTCGACTGCTGCCATGGATTGGCTTAATCGTCAAAGAAACTGCATGACTTCTTGCTGTCCTTGCAGATGGTGGATATCCTGGACAAGTGCCCATAATAACCCCAAGGAGGATAGCCAGAAACAGAAGGGTCCAAAGAGCCAATCAAGAACTTCGCCGTCTCCGCTTACTGGTTGAGCACACCAGTTTAAAACATCTATTGATCAGTTTCCTCTGTTTTTCGTCAAAAACGTTCCTTTCCGCCATTGGTTGTCACTACTTGTGGTTACTTAACAAACTGTCGACGTAGACTTCTCGCACAAGTTTAATACATTGCCATTAGCCTACCGCTTCATAAAACATATTCTGTAACAACTCTCGATGCAAGACACTAAAGTAAGTTATATAACCCATCGATAAATTTTCGTGCGCGCCCATTGGCTAAAACGGGTCACGTGGTACAATTTCACTGGACGGATGTCAGGTATTATAACCCATCGATAATTTTTCGCGCGCGCCCATTGGTTAAAACGGGTCACATGGTACGATTTGACTGGACGGATGTCAGGTAATATCCCCCAGTTTTGAGATGATATCCCCCACTTTGCAGAAAAATGAAATTATCTGAACTTTTTTAAGACTGTAATGTATTTTTAATAGGTAAATTAGCTTGTACAACATACATGTGGTGCACTTGTTCCTTTAGGGGGATTTTAATGTCGATACGACAGGTATTCGAGGTATTTTTATAATTTTTCGATCCTAGTTGAACTACGAACAAACGTCAAAATCGTCGCCAAAAAAGTCGCTCAAACAAAACCCAAAATATCAAGAAAACCACTCAAAAAGCCTAAAAAACTATCAATCTTTTATTTTCGAATACTTTTTTAGAAGTTTACACATGAAAATATATCACACGGAACGGATATTTGAACTCGATGAAACTTGTTTTCTTCATCCCGTCATTTTGTTTCAGTTTCTTCAACATTGAAGTCGACGTAGAAAATTTATTGAAGGGTTATAAAATAAATAAACCCCTTCTGGCTTACTGGTGTATCAGCTGATAATGTCATTGGCTTAGAGATGGTCCTCAAAATATCACAGTTGCCCTCGAAGCTTCGCTTCTCGGCCAACTGTTAATTTTTCGGACCATCTCTCAGCCGCGGACATTATCAGCCGATATACCAGTCACAAGAAGGGGTTTATTTACTAAATATTCAGATACACAATACTTTTTTATTAGTGCCAAAGTCTACAAATAGGAAAACCCTAATAGGTTTTAAACAGGAATTACAAAAGTTAAGTGTCCATGCACGAGGAAAACAAAAACAATCCACAATTAAGATGGGAACTAATCAAGTATGAAGCTTGGCCATTTTCTTTCAAAAAACTTATCAAAATGTCGAAAATGAAAATATATAGAGTTTGAGGTTCAAATCAAATCAAGAGAAAACATAAGCGGATGGTGAAAAAGGATGACCTAGTTGTTAAACATGATGCATTACATATATGCATGTGATCAGTGTAGGGCTTTTCAGTCAGAATTTGCAACAAAAATAAAAAATAAACTAAGCATATACTACGGTTAATTATAATAAATAATATATACAGTCAATGTCAATGTCACTTGAAGAAAAAAGTAATTATGTCATAGAGGGAGTAATCCTCTGATCAAGAATTATGTGGTATGAATGTTTGAGAGAAAAATAATGAATATTTTTTTATCTCTGGAAAAGAGGAACAAAGCAAAAACGCACATTAAGAAACTAATTGATAAGGATTCAAAATCAAAAACAAGACCTAATAGTTATACAGCTGTACAACAAATGAGAAATTCAAAAACACCTGGAAATGACGGATTGACTAAGGAGTTTTACATGTGTATGTGGGAAGACATTAAAGACGACCTGGTAGGGTGTTTGGACTGTGGATTTAGAAACACATCGTTTACTACCTCACAGATAAATTATTAGAATCTTATTAGAAAAGCTGGGCAAAGATAGTAGATACCTCTATTTGAGGAGACCTATAAGCTTAAAGGAGAACTCCACTATTTTACTATCTTTTTATATATGATAGGTATTATGACACTTAACTTGTTTGCAAAGTTTCATTGTCCTACCTTGCAATAAAGTCGAGAAATAATTCTTGGAAGTAACGATAAATCGCTGACATGGAGGCCGCCATCTTGAACACTCTTCTGAATCTGCAAGCAGTCAGCGGTTATCTATCGTGACGTCACTGCGCGCTCGGTGCCTGGGGCATTAGCGCGAAATACGAAAAAAATAGCTGTAGTCGCTTTCTTATCGTACTTCTTTGGTTTATAAATCGAGATCTAAAAGCAAGATGCCGCATTGCATGGTCCCTGGATTTATAAACCAAAGAAGTACGATAAGAAAGCGACTACAGCTATTTTTTTCGTATTTCGCGCTAATGCCCCAGGCACCGAGCGCGCAGTGACGTCACGATAGATAACCGCTGACTGCTTGCAGATTCAGAAGAGTGTTCAAGATGGCGGCCTCCATGTCAGCGATTTATCGTTACTTCCAAGAATTATTTCTCGACTTTATTGCAAGGTAGGACAATGAAACTTTGCAAACAAGTTAAGTGTCATAATACCTATCATATATAAAAAGATCGTAAAATAGTGGAGTTCTCCTTTAAGCAACGTAGACGTCATAATTTGTAGTAAAGCATTAAGCAATAGGACAATAGTCGACTTTCACATTCGAGTCGATACAACTGGACGCGCAAATTGCGGGCTCAGATGTTGCACTGAATCGAGGCTTGTGTTGAGAAGTTTCGTGCACATGTTGTTTTCCGTGCGTTTTCCGTGCGTTTGAGATTTTACAGTTCTTGTAGTGATGAATCTTAACGAAATAAGTGGTCTCAAAGAGGCTGATATCAAATAAATTATTTTAAAACATGGCAAAAGTACTACTGCATCATGTAGGCGCAGTTATTTTTGCACTAGAAGACTATGGTAGGAATGGGAGGGAAGGTTGACGGCGAGGGAGAAGGGGGTGGTAGGAGGTGGGGCATAGGGCAGGGATCTGACATTTTAAAATATTTTGTTGTCAAATTCCCTACCTGTGGGCAAATATTTCCAGTCAAATATACAAGAAATTCCCCACCCTGGGCAGCACTTATTGTGGTAAAATGTCCCCTGGTAGTGCGAAGAAATATGCGACAAATATATACTTTGCAACACAACATGACAAATATAATTGTATTACTTACTAAAAGTGTGTTTACAACTCGGATGCATACAGTCATTTGCAAAAATTCTGGCCGCCACGAAATATCAATATATCAATATATCGGGTGCATTATGGGTAATTAAATAATACTATTTTGAGTTTCCTAACTTATTAAATGAAGCAAAATGTACAAACAACAAACGTAAGACTAAAACAAACATTATACTAAATATTTCTACCAACTTTGCTGGCGTTAATCCGCTTTAAGGGAATTTTCGATTATTTAATTACCCATAATGCATCCGATATATTGATATATTGATATTTCGTAGCGGCCAGAATTTTTGCAAATGACTGTATATGGCATTCCTCACATTGATTTATATATGGTAATACAGTTTGCATCAGAAAAAAATTGCCATTGCGCTTCAATCACAGGTAGCTCAAGCTCAGAGTACTGATCGATGTCAAATACTGCCCCACCGCGGGCATGGAAAAAAATCAAATAACCCTACCCTGTGGACAGCAAGATCATTCCAAGCCCTACCACACGGGACAAGAATGACAATCGGTTGTGTTGGCGGTTGTGTTCAAGTGCTCCCAACAATAATAATAACAATGTTGGGACTACGCTTGTAATGCAATGGGTTCTGCACCCACAATACTTTGCAAACACACGTGCACGAGTGCATCATTCTTGTTCAAATGCTCAAAACATGTTGTTGTTGGCCAACAATGTTGCGTTCGTTTGCACAGGCCTTTACACTCCAGGAAAGAGCTTGGGGTCTCCTGTTGATTCATGTAATATTGACGGTGTCTCATCCTTTTGTATTACTGCCAGGTCTTTCATGCCCAGTAAGAAAGGTAGAGCACCTAATTTTACCCTTAAAGTTGCACTAGCCTCACGGATTGAAGGAAATAAAGTCCTTGATATAACAAGACAAGCTTATAAACAGCTTACCGATGAATCAGCAAACGTAGAAGCTATAACATCTGCTCCTCGTCAAAGACGAAGTCTCCCAGATCAAGGATGATCTGTTCCAGATCAAGGATGAAGTGACCCAGATGAAGGGCGATGTGATCCAGCAAAGATGAGAAATCCCAGATCAAACATGAAATCACCTCCACATTAAATGATGCTGCACACCAAGGTCACGATGTCTTCATCACAAGAGCAGTAGAAAGTGCTCTGATCAGAGAGGTTATACAGTGCTTTACTTGTATTATTTGTAGGGAAACAGCAAGCCCAACATTTATCATAAGTGGCTGTTACCAATCACTGATTGGTTGTGAAACGTGTTTTAGGGCATGGAATGACCAAAACCAAAATAGAGATTGTTGCCCTAAATGCAGGGACGAAGATGCTATGGAAAAAAGTGTTCTGTTAAGAGGGTTTGAAGATGTTCTTCAGAAACTAACATGTAATTTCAGCAGACTTTGATTGAAAATACCATGCTAAGTTAAGTTAAGTGTTTATAATTATTATAAATTATTATACAGTCAATGCCATTAACGTTATCCAGCTAAAAGAGATTAACACTACAATAAATGTCACGTGTCTCATTATATATCCGCTTTTCGCACGCCATGCATATAAATCAAACTTTTAATTATATCGGCTCCATGTCCACAATAATTGATCGTATTGTGTGCGCAAAAAGAATATATGATGAGACATTGACATTGACTGTAAAAGTGTTCGAATTCTATAATTGAAAATAACTCAAAACGACCATCAGCTCAGCCTCATAAGGGTGAGTGTGATAGATAATCTGTTATAAATGCTCGAATTATAATTCTGTAATGTTTCATGGTATTCAAACAAGTAACCGCTGACGGGAACTCGATGTATCTATGAAAACGGTACATTTTGCGTTTCGTAGAATAAATACGTACTTTCCATAAAAAGTATTGTCTGTTTTCTTAGCACTAAAATTTTACTTTTCTAAAACGCGCTTATCTCATGCAGTCATGTACTATTTGCTTTTTGCTAATGTTTACCCTTTCCAGATCGAATAGGGTGGGCGGAAAACATTTTTGTGATTTTATGCCTTTTTCATGCGAAACCATCGAAATTTGATTTTATAACAATGAGGCAATTGATGTGATTGTGAGGTGGCTATAAAAGCAGCAGAACTATCATGTAACCGCATTGCATATTTACCTTGCTTGCAAGACGCAATAGTCAAAAAAGTTTCAAAGAGCTGAGTTTCATTTTCTATTAGTACTGTATACAGCTATTTTTTTTTTAAAGTTGGTGAAGGTTTTGTTGCATCTTGCATCTTGCATACCAAGCCCGAAATGAACTATGGGTGATGTGAATGGAGTCAGCGAAAGGTCACAACAATATGGACTCTGGGAATTTTGTCTTCGCAATATGGAGCCAGCATATTTTCTTCTGTGTTGAACAACTTCCAGTTCCAAAAAAAAGCAGTCGAGTCGGTGATTATCCAGAACCCTGTTGTTGGTAGTTTAAGGTGACTCCGTTATCATTCTCGACGCACTCGTCTATGACAAACTTTGGGTCATAACTTCCTCTGCTTTTATGCAATTGCCATAAAACATTGGCAACAATTAGAGCTATCATTCACCTATGATACAATATAATTCGATTGCACTGCAGAACATTTTTTTTAATAATATTAGAACTTGAGTAAAGTCAATGTTTTGGATAAAATTGGATATTGCGAAAAATCTGTCCGTTTTTTTTGGATGAAAGTTTTGGAATCTCTTTAGATTGACATAATTCATAACCTGAGCAAGTTTTAGCAAAATCGTTGGAGCGAAAGTACGGCCGCATGAAAACAACCAAAATTAAGCACGGAAATTAGCTCCAACGATTGCTTTCGCTCCAACGATTTTGCTAAAACTTGGTCAGGTTATGAATTATGTCAATATAAAGTGATTCCAAAACTTTCATCCAAAAAAAACGGACAAATTTTTCGCAATATCCAATTTTATCCAAAATATTGAGTTTACTTAAATTCTAATATATATTTTTTAGATGTTCTGCAGTGCAATCGAATTATATTGTATTATAGGTGAATGAAAGCTCTAATAGTTGCCAATGTTTTATGGCAATTGCATAAAAGCAGAGGAAGTTATGACCCAAAGTTTGTCATAGACGAGTGCGCCGAGAATGATAACGGAGTCACCTTAACTGACATTAAGATACCGAAAACCAAAGAAAGTGTGTGGGCCAGCCGAGAAAAGAAAGCCCCAAGTAAGTTCTGATGGCGTGGGGAATTTAAATTCGCTGTCAAAAAAGTTCAAACCAAATGATGTCGACCAAGAAATCGACGCACACTATATTGGTAAGACAAAAGCTTGTAATTAAACATTTTGATATACAGATACAGCTATAGAAATCAACAATTGACATATATTTCTAACAGAGCCACTTTCATTTCGTGTAATGCCAACTCCAAATGAGCTAGGCGTATCTGTTTTTGATCATTATAATGGTAATTAGCTTACCAGTAACTTCAGCTTACCAGTAATTACAAATGATTGTTTATTGTAGGTCACTTTTATTTGAAAGTGGATACATTGTCCGACCAATGTCCACAATAAAGGCTTGATGGTGAGCTGGACAAGGCCATGTCAACGAAATAATCTAACAGAACTAACAAGAGCGCCAACCACGACCAAGAATCAACAGCCATGGCTCGGTATTTCAGATATCGACAAGAACTTCAGCAAATCGGCAATAAAAGGGAGTCGAATTACTGTAATAGGAGGCATACATCGCCATGCTGCCTATAAGAAGGTATTTTTCTCGATATTAAAAATAATAATTTCAGTTTGTCATATTTGTTCTGAAGTTACAAACATGTTCTTTAATGTTGTATACCACATAAGATGACGCTGAATGCAAATAGGAGCAACTGTTTCATTCTACAGTTTTTCTACTCATGTCCGGCTAGGTTTCTCAGGTGAGCTCCACGCCCTAGAGCTTGAAAAGGTGTGGATTGACATTTATGGCTGTGATCTGCAAGATGAGCAAGTTAGATGTCTGGCCGCGCGGCACAACAATGACAACAGAGGCAGCATGGCCACCAACTTTATGACTCGTGTTCACGCATGCAGAGAGTGGCTATATCAAATGGCTGGTAAGAATGATGTTGATGAAACGCCCAAGTCTTCTAAGAAATGGGAGCGAGAATGCCAGAAGAGGTACGTCCCCACAGACAAGGTAGTTAACAAACAGGGTTGTACAATAGAGAGATTAAGCATCACGTTTACGGCGAACGCCAAACGTCAGATTTTGAGTTTCACTTTAAAAACGTCAAATAAACGGTAAAAACGTCCAAATGAATACTTATGTTTTTTAAAAGAACAAGAACATGACCTCGTTTACGTCTAAACGAGAAAGGATAAAGAGCAAACACAGCAAAACCATGATCACATAATAACAATACATGTACAATTTTGACGTTTGCTATTTTATTATACGAGCGCTTTTGAGTGAAAATACATGCCAAAGCGAGTGCATATATGCGAGCGTATTACATACACAGTTTACAAACTGCACAGTTTTGCTTGTTTTCACGGACACATCAACTTTGCGCGCACTGAGGTTTTATTCTTGTTTTTTGACCTACTTATGTCCGCTCGCAAATAAAAAGCAAGAGAAAAAAAGACGTTCGCTTTTTGTTTTTGTTTTTTTGTCGTACAATGAACAATTGTATATAGAATTCATAGATTTACGCTTTATAAATATTATTAATTTATTACACAGGTAGTTGTGCAATACCGCTGGATTTTTTTATTCTTGTACTTGTATATGTCTTGTCAAAATACGCCGCACAGGTAACAACGAAAACGATTTCATTGAAAGAAATGAAAAGCAAGTGCGACAGAATTAAAAAAAACAGGTAGTGGCTGCATTCCTCCGTCTCACTGGGGAAGTAAACTTTCAGAGCCTTAAGGAAAGAGTCCCACTTCACGCTACAGAAGAAACGCTAGCTCAGTTCAGCCAGTCTGCAATTATTAAGAGAAACACGCCTGAGGTTAGTGTATCAAATTAAGAGGGGGTTCTTTGAGGGTCCTTGAAACCACAAAACTGCGGGGAAAAATCGTCAACAACCGCCGAAACAAAAAAAAAACATTGTCCGGCTTATGTTTGAAAATATCGCTATAAATTGATTTTAACGGGGAAAAAACTGCAAAACCATGTAATTTTGGAATTGATGAATTTGAAATACGCATTTAAAACTTCATTTTATTCTCCAGGAAATTGTCAGTTTCTTTGATAGAGCCATCGAGTGGGAGAAGCAAGAAGGAGTTGGCCCTATCAACTTACACGAAGAGCGAGAAGGCATCTACGTTTATGAAAGAGGAACTAATTATGGGATTCTGATGGTAGGCGCCATTGATAATATAGGCCTTGAGGAGATAAAAACAATTGTCAGAAGTGTACCATTCAAAGGCTTTTCCCTGGTAATGGCCGCACTTACAGAAGTAAGTTATTCGACTTATCAATGACCTTCAATATCAAATGCACACACGCCTACATAACTGCCATACCCTGTCTAATCATTTTTTCTCTTACTTCAACAGGAAGAGAGAACTGAACCTTTTCTTAGCCAACTGCAGAAGGTGAGGGACATCATGGCCACACGATTCGCTGTGTACAGAATAGTGCAAATACACATGATTCGCTTCCTACAACAATTCACACCTCATGGAGTATAACTGCTTCATCTCAATAAAATATTGAATAATTAAATGCTTCCTGTGGAAGACCCGGCTGCAGGCCATTCTTCGTCGTCGTGGTAGTTACTAGGGAAAGTGAATAAGTTACTAGGGAATGGGAATAGGTTACGAGAATAGTTGCGAGAAACTCGACAAAGTACCGTTTGTCATCAGGTAAAATCACTTCCGGTTCATGGTATGGCATTACGGTTTTCGTATTTGCAACACTTCAAAAATCAAACAATTAAACCTAATCGAAGAATAAGAGTCCTAAAAGATATAAAAAACAGAAGGAAGTGGTAGAGAGGTAAAAAGTGTGTGCTTTGTTAACGTGACGAAATTTAGCACTGGACTCGACATTTATGTGCGACGTCTCACATCACAAGTGAATGAGGAAACTTAAAAAAACCTCCAACAAATAATTAAATAACATCCACCACAACTTAAACATATGAACTTATTAACAGTAGAATCCCTAATTTTCTAAACCAGATCTAAACGAAATTAGCGGCTTGCATGTACATATTGATGTATACGTATCACAATCACGTACACTTATGTCATGCACATTTCATGTAAATCTTTGCCATGAATATAAATTTGTTTGAGCACGACACTAAAGGCACTTGAAAGCATGGCATTTATCACGCTCAAATGTACAGGAATATGAAGTCATACTGCAAAGGGCCAAACTCGATCACCTTTCACATGATGAAGTAAAAACGTTGCAGGTCTGTCCTCGCCACCGTAACAGTTGTGGTAAATATTGGAGGCCTTCGAGATCGTGCCAGTATCCTAACCACGGTATATCATCATCAAAAGAATAAGGGCGCGATGTTATTAAAATCCTAATGGTAAAATAAATACACCTGTTGCTTGGGAAACATGTGTTAGTGGGCTCACGTAAGTCGGCCTTTTTAATATCTTGTTTACACTTTCATTTCATTTGAAATATACATTATTGTCTTACTAGCCATATGCTCTAATTGTTGATCGAAATGAACTAAAAACTCCTAAAGAAACTCCAGAGGAAAAAACTAACTTGGCTCTTGTACAATTTTTTTCAAAACGTCTTTTTCCGGGAGTAGGGGGTGGGGATAGTACTGAAAAAATATATACTAGCGCAAAGACTGATGGGAGTGTAAAAACGGGTGTCAAACTATGTGGATACCTCTCAATACTTCGCCAGAAAACCCCTTCAATTTGACGGAGAATGGCTTGAAAAAAAGGTACAAAAATGTATTGATCTACTATTATTTGTAAATAGACGTCATTTCTGGTCTTGTGAGTATAATATTTCAGAATCTTACTGGTTACAATGTCTGCCCGTAATTTGAAGGCAGATAAAAAACCAAAGAAGTAACTCATGAAAGACTGTTGTATGACAGCGTGCCTATCCAGATTACTATTTCTGAATATAATTATTTGGCATGAGTGAAAAAGTACAGTTGCTGAAGAAATATACCACATCGTCCCAATAATCTTTCTACGATGTCGTCGGTACATTCGCTGGCACAACCTCGGCCAGTGGACAACATTCTTGGGCCAATGGCCGAGGTTTCCAAATGCTGTTGGTTGTATTGATGCAATCATTCATCGTATCAGGAGACCAACAGGCCAGCAGAATTACATCGCAGTGACAAAAAGTGTCATTTTATGTCAGTGGTTGATGCAGATGGACTAATAGGTATGCTTGTGTCAGGGTAAGGTCAAAGTTAAGTACAGTGGAACCCCGTTATAACGGACACCGAAAGGACCAGAGAAAGTGTCTGTTAAAACGGGGTGTCCGTTATAACGGTGTTTCTTACAGATTACGTCACTCTTTCTTGAATTTATTAATAGAAACCTGTTTTATAGCATAGACATCAATAACGCAACATTTGAAACGTCTGAAATGAAAACAAAACATAAAACTTTGATAATACAAGTGAAACTTTGTTCTTTTTCTAACAAAATGCTTATCTTCTTGCAAATATTCATTTCCATTCGTCTCTAATCAGGAATAAATCTTCACGAAGAATGGTGTGACAACAGATTGTTTCCGCAGGGACCAATAAAACTGTCCGTTATACCGGCGTGTCCGTTAGGCGGGGTTCCACATTATTTTAGCAATGTTTTTTATTATGTTTGTTGTGATTGATTGTTTATTGACACATTCTAGGTACCCTGGTCATTTGAATGATTCGTCAACTTATTGAGTCCTCCCAAGAATTGGTTTTAATCATCAACGGGCACTACCACAAGCAGCACGACTTCTGGCTGATGGAGGTTATGCAGCACGTGTCCAATTAATCACGTCTCGAGGAATAGCAAGAAATCACAGGATAAGACATACAAATCGCGAGCTTCGCCATCTCAGGGTGCGCATAGAGCACAGTATTGTAGCTCTGAAGATCTATCGTTCCATTTCTATGATATTTAAGCAGCAACGACCTTTCCTGCCAATTGTTGTTGCAACGTGCGGTTTTTGACCAACAGAAGACAAATATTTCTATAACAATCTTAAACTCAGTGACCTTGACACTGTTTGATTCAAGCAAGTAATCGGCGAAATTTACGGGCTTCAAGAAAAAGCGGTTTAATTGTCTAAATAAAGCTAAGTTATATTGCTTGAAATTTTTTGTGTACTAATTCAACTATTATGCCTTTGGATGGTATGGATTCAAAATTATCATTGTAAGCCACGTTTGTGAATGCCAGCTGATATTCAAACGACACTATTCTCACTGGGACCTTCACGCACGATGCCAAAAATATCGCAGTATTCTCGCAACCCTCGAGAGGAATGCGTCCCAGAGGACTACATATCACATCCCCGCGTGCTCAGATTGGTATAAATAACATGATTTACGGCCGGATAACCTTCTTCGAATCATTTCGCTGGGAGACGCCACACCGACGTTTGCTCGACGCTTTAGTTCTAGTCCAGATTCATCGCTGCGCTGCTCATCATGGCTCAAGTGCCTCAAAGCGTTCCTCGAGCTCAAGTTTTAGGTGCTGTTAATCCACCAGCACCACAAGTACAGGTCGTAAACCCACCGGCAGCACAAGTACAGGCCGTAAATCCACCCGTAAACCCACCAGCAGCACAAGTACAGGTCGTAAATCCACCGGCAGCACCAGTACAGGCCGTAAACCTACCGGCAGCGCCGCCAGTACAGGCCGTTAATCCACCAGCAGCACAAGTACAGGCCGTAAATCCACCCGTAAACCCACCAGCAGCACAAGTACAGGCCGTGAATCCACCAGCAGCACCAGTACAGGCCGTAAACCCACCTAACGGCAATGCGGTGAGTAGCATGTTACTAGACATTGCAGGCGCCTGCCATAGCACATTTCAGGCCGTTAGGTTCGATATTTGTCTCCCACGGTCCGAAAAAGTTGTCACAACTTAGGTAGTTTATGTTTTATTACGACGAGAAACTACACTTTTAAAAGTAGGTAACTGTGTCACAAAATAATAATAATTTTCTATTTTAGAGTTTTCTATAGATTTATGTCAACGTGTCTTAGAGCTTTCCTATGTCACTGTTGGCTCATTAAGCGCTAGGCGTGTATGTATCGCTATGCAGATTTAGATTGTGTTCGTTGTACATTCACGTGGTTGAGTAACACGTGGTAGCTATGTAAGCAAATGTCGTTAGCTGCTAGGTTATAGCTTGTGGTGCGCAAAAATCGTACGCGGAGGCGAATGTGTTCGCTAGAGTTTATATTTTTCTGGTGCATGTAATCCGTACGTGGAGGCGAAGGTGTTCGCTAGAGCATATATTTTTCTGGTGCACGTAAGTTATACGTGGAGGCGAATGTGTTCGCTAGAGTTTATATTTTTCTGGTGCACGTAATTCATACGTGGAGGCGAAAGTGTTCGCTAAAGTTTATATTTTTCTGGTGCACGTAAGTCATACGTGGAGGCGAATGGGTTCGCTAGAGTTTATATTTTTCTGGTGCACGTAATTCAGACGTGGAGGCGAAAGTGTTCGCTAGAGTTTATATCTTTCTGGTGCACGTAATTCGTACGTGGAGGCGAAGGTGTTCGCTAGAGTTTATATTTTTCTGCTGCACGTAATTCATACGGGGAGGCGAAAGTGTTCGCTAGAGTTTTATATCTTTCTGGTGCACGTAATTCGTACGTGGAGGCGAAGGTGTTCGCTAGAGTTTATATTTTTCTGGTGCACGTAATTCATACGTGGAGGCGAAAGTGTTCGCTAGAGTTTTATATCTTCCGGGTGCACGTAATTCGTACGTGGAGGCGAAGGTGTTCGCTAGAGTTTATATTTTTCTGGTGCACGTAATTCATACGTGGAGGCGAATGTGTTCGCTCGAGTTTATATTTTCTGGTGCACGTAACTCGTACGTGGAGGCGAATGGGTTCGCTAGAGTAATATTTTTCTGGTGGAAGTAATTCATACGTGGAGGCGAATGTGTTCGCTCGAGTTTATATTTTTCTGGTGCACGTAACTCGTACGTGGAGGCGAATGGGTTCGCTAGAGTGATATTTTTCGGGTGCAAGTAATTCATACGGGGAGGGGAATGGGTTCGCTCGAGTATATATTTTTCTGGTGCACGTAACGCGTACGTGGAGGCGAGTGTGTTCGCTAGAGTGATATTTTTCTGGTGCTAGTAATTCATACGGGGAGGCGAATGTGTTCGCTAGAGTTTATATATTTTTTCTGGTTCACGTAATTCGTACGTGGAAGCGAATGTGTTCGCGAAAGTTATAATTTTCTGGTGCACGTAATTCGTGCGTGGAGGCGAATGTGTTCGTAAAAGTTTATAATTTTCTGGTGCACGTAATGCGTACGTGGACGCGAAGGTGTTCTCTAGAGTTTATGATTTTCTGGTTCACGTAATTCGTACTGAACTTGTTTGACCTTGAGGATAGAATGAGTAATTGCGGGTCTAGGGAAATACGTCATATTTACACGTGCTAGTTTTGACAGCCTCAAAATCTTGGTTTGCTTTTGTGGTGGTCACGTGATCTATGACGTCATATTCGAGAAAAGCGCTAATTCGTGGTGGCGAGAGAGTTTCATCCAAAGCGAAGAGGGAAACTCAAGCCGTCCCGAAGAACGGGTTTATTCGCGCTTTGGGCGGATTTGCGCATTAATTGTTGAAGTAGAGCGTCTCTTAATTATTTTCTAGTATTTGCTTGGACTTACGCTATCCCTTTTTTGTTTCTGTTTTTCCAAAAAATCACACAGGAGCTTAATGCGTTGTTGGAGACGGTAAAAGCACTGCAATCTACTGTCGCGGCGGATGGGGTAACCAGGGCGCTCTACGATGTGCGCCAGCTGGCAAGCCGCCCCGCCCCTTTGGTGGACACTATTGCACTCTTAGCGGCCCTAGAACACCTCGCTGATTCCGCGAGGGACGGCAATCATAAAGACCGCGCAAAGTACGACGCGATCTTCAAACAGTGCCGCCCTCTGGCCAACAACCCTCGTCTGCCAGCCGTCGTCGTTCGTCTCCTAGGGGACGAAGAGCAAAAACAGGTCGCGGCCCAAATTCAAAAGATCCTGAGGGGATCCCCTGCCCCAGCGAGCCAGATCACACACTCAATGGGAGGTATTGGGCCTTGGGAGTCAAGGGTCGGCCCAGTCTTCGGAGGACAAGGATACCGTCGCGGGCGTGGCCGCGGGAGTCCCTCTATGAGAGGCAGGTGTTTTACCTGCCGAGGATTCGGGCATTTCGCCGCTGAATGCAATGCCAGAAAATAGACTCTGTTTCAGTGTCGCTTGCATTGGTTCATTTTCTTAATATGGAATATAAATAAAGATATACACGATATAGAGTGAATGATGTAACTTAGAATACCTGACTGAATAAAATTTGATACACCTCACTTTGCATGTAGCATTATGCATATATATTAGACCGTTGCAAGTCTCCTCGATGCGGTTATCTAATACCGTTCACTGCTCTGCCCTCGCGGCGGGGTATTTCGGGGTTGCTTTGCTTCGGGGTCTCTTCCTTCCAGTCTCGAGTAGGGTTTTTTCCCTTAGTTGTCTCATCCCCGGTTTTATTTTAATTTTATTTTTCTGCGATCTTAGATTCCCAGAAAACGTCAGAAGACGCTTCACTTCTGTCCTGAGCGGGACGTATCGAATCATGTCTACATTCGTTGGTGCGACTGGAGGGGTTTGACCCCGACGCGCAATGCAACCCCAACCCCATCCCTCGAGAGCGTCTCAGAGCTGCATGCTAAAGCTTCCGCTGCAGACGTCGCGTTTCGCGACCCCGATTACTTTGTGGCCGGTGAGATCCACAACCACAGACCCCAATGGGAAATAATATTGACCGACTACCCAAAGCGGGACGAGATCCTTGGTTACCTTCGAACAGGGGTACGGGTGCAAGATTTCTTGGTTCCGTTCAAGGGAGACTTCCAGGGGCAATTTTACGACACAAAAACCCCTCCCCGTGCTTCGTTCCCGAACAGTAAATCGTGCACAGGCTTTGAGGATTTCATTAGCACTACACTATCTCAGCGTCTCCGTAACGGGTCCATGTCTCTTTGGGGGAAAGTCGGCTCCGTGGAACCACCTCACCTAGTAATGCCTATCACAATAGAACCCACAAAACCTAGAATGTGCCACGACGAGCGATTCCTAAATCTCTGGATCAAAGATTGCCCATTGGCGCTAGATTATATCTCCAATCTTCCCCGTTATGTAGGCGCTGGGTCGTTCCAGACTACGATGGACGAGAAGAATGGGTACGACCACGTCCTCGTTTCTCAGGATAGCAGATCATTGCTGGGCCTCGAGTGGCAAGGGTGGTTTTTCGTCTTCCATACAATTCCCTTTGGTTGGAAAGCGAGTGCTTACGTTTATCACAACATCGGAATGGGCGCTACTAGTTTCATCCGCTCTCTCGGGGTACCATGTAGCCAATACATTGACGACCGCCACTTTGGGCAACTGGTTCCCGCCCAAGGGTCAGGTGTCGGTTGGTCGAACATGGAACTGGCCGAGGCCGCTATATTCCTAGCTGCCAGCGTCCTGTCTTCACTGGGATATTTTATAGGCCTCGCCAAGTCCCACTTGTCCCCGAGCCAGTCAGTGCGTTTTCTTGGCTTCATAGTCGACTCCGTTAGGCGATCTTTTATCTTGCCGGAAGATAAGAAGCAAAAATTCTCCACCCTACGAGAAACCATTCTAAAACGGAAGACAGTATCAATAAAAACGCTCCAAAGGCTGGCGGGTAAGATCACGTCATTCTGTTTGGCCGTTCCTGCTGCCCAACTGTATTGCCGAGAAATCTACCGAGCCATCCCGGGATTCCAAAAATCCTGCCGCGAAGTAAAACTTCAAGCGGCCCTAAGAGACGAAATCACGCATTGGAGATTTCTTGACACATGGCAGGAATGCCTTCCCTGGCCAGGGGAGAAACACCTGGTGGTTCGGGTTTGTAGCGATGCTTCGAACTTCGCTTGGGGCGGCGTCATCGAAGTCCCTAGCCAGGAATCCCTCAAAGTGCGAGACTACTGGAGTAGCGGCATAAAAACCTCGCCCATCGTGGTAAAGGAAGCTACTGCCCTAGTTCACGTACTTCGCGCAGGAAAGCATTTGGTCGCCAACAGTCGAGTTGACGCTCACACCGATAACCTTGCCTTTCTCCAGTCTTGGAAAAAACAAGGGGGCAAAAACCAGGAGCTCAACGATGTCCTAAAGCAGCTCCACTCGCTGTTGTTAGAAAGTAACATTTCCCTGAACCTTTGCTACATCCCATCACGCCAGAACCCAGCTGACGCGCCTTCGCGCACATTGTCTGACAAAGATTGCAAACTTTCCCCAGCAGCTTGGTTAAGGGTTGAGCAGCTTTTCGGACCACACACTATAGATCTGATGGCTCTGGATTCCAACACTCAGCTGGACGTCAATGGGAACCCATTAAAGCATTTTTCCCCATGGTTCACACCTTTGTCCGCGGGGGTCAACGTGTTTGCACAAGTTATCGACGGCCTCGAAAATGCCTATGTGTTCCCCCCTTTTGTCCTGGTCGCTCCACTACTGCGGTTTCTACAGGAAAGTAAAGCCCGCTTTACCATAGTTGTTCCAAGGTTGTGCCCAATCCCCTTTTGGTGGCCCGTGCTAGAAAGGCGGGCTAGTGCATCTTTTAAGCTGGGCTCTAAGGGCGAGGAAGGAACCCTTCTCTTCCCATCTCCGCGACACGGATTTTCAGACCGGCGTTTACAATGGGACTTGTATGTATTTCGCATTAATAAATCCTGACACTCGGTTTTTCTTCTTCTTGATTCGTTCCTCGCAGAACAGGCGCCCTCGTATCTGGAGACCAGCAGCGCCTTGCCCTGAATGTGCCTATCTCAACGACGACACATTCAACTTTTGTCAGATGTGCGGTACAAGAAGGGAAGTCGCACCGGTACCTGAAAGCTCGATCTGTGTCGACTTAACCACCATCAACGAACGCCTTCTGCAGCTGCAGCAAAAGAAAAAACGCAAGCCATATGAGAAGCAAAAATCCTCTCTGGCCCGCGAGCTGTGTAGTTTCCTCGCAGCTTTGCCTATCCCAAAAACCTTGCATTCCACTACAGCCCCAGACATTCTGGCTTTCTTGGTTTGGAAGGACAAATCAGGGCGTACAAAGGTCCATGCTTTGAACTGCCCTTGTATCGGAAACAATCAAGCCAAGTGCCTATGTCCCACCAGACTTGCCGCTGGTACAGTTGACAGTATTATTGGGAAATTAAAATCGATCTTTATTCAAGCGGGTTAGGGGGGGGGAGTTGGGATGATAGGTTAGGTACGGGTAACCCGGTATCGCATCACTCCATAAAGGATTACCTCCGGGCGATTAAGGAGGAGCAAGCTGAGGCACGGACCCTCCCACATAGGAGTATCCCCATATTCTTAAACAAGCTCGGAAAGGTTCTTGAGCACATCCTCGCCCTTCTTTGTGAACCCAATATCCCTCCAATCTCGGTGTACATCCTAAGTCGCGACCTAGCGTTTTTTGCAATCGATTTTTTTTCGGGGGATCGTGGTTCGGATTTAGGCAGGTGCCTTTCGAAAGAGATCCTTTTCTCTCCCGATTATTCGGCTCTCCTCTTTAATCACTCATTTGGGAAAACCCTGCGCCGCGATGCTCTCAATACTTTCGCGGTGCGCAGATGCGAAAACCACACCATTTGTCCTGTTAGGAATTTCGAGCGTTATTTAGCTCTCTGCAAGCTCATGCATATTGACTTAACGCCAGGATATTTGTTTCGTTCCGCCAGTGGGGGCAAGGTAACCGAGCAGCCATTTTGTGGTTCGGCGGTTAACAATCGCCTAAAGCTGCACCTCCGTTCCACCGGCGTAGACGAAGGGGAGACACCTCATAGCTTGAGGTCCGGCTGCTCTATTACTTTGTCCCTTCTGGGGGTTGACCAGGAAGCAATTGCCCATCATGTAGGATGGTCCAGTACAAAAATGCTACGCCACTATACAGACCTTAGAGAAGCTCTGAAACCCGATGGCCCTGCCGCGACTTTATCCGCAGGATCATCGGATCAGGCGACTGCAGCCGTAGTCAGGGCATACAAAACCAATGTCGACGTCTCTCAGTTTAATCCAGCATTTTTGTAATTGTTCGTAATTCGGCAGAATGGCGCGCTCGGTAACGCGCTGCTAGCCAAGGCCAACAAATCAGACCATAGCGATCCCTGTAGTGTAGCACGGAGCCCCTGGGTCAAAGTAAGGGTTTTCCCACTTAGTAACAGCAAGGGATGTAATTTTAGCTTATATGTGTCGCACTCATTTGCGGAATAAAAGAATTCTGAGTTATGGGAAGATAACACCCCCGTTTGGGGAACGATCTGTCACAGATCCTACTTCTGGCACAGATCGCCGGTCAACTCTTAGGTTAACGCCAGGTCAGCCTTGGGGGGGACCCACCCTTTGGAGCCACGAAGCGAACCTTCCGCCGAGGAGGTCTTCTCCCACATCTGAATACACCGATATTCCTCGAGGCATTGTGTGTGATGGCTCGCAGTGAGAATATAATACTATTCTCACTGGGACCTTCACGCACGATGCCAAAAATATCGCAGTATTCTCGCAACCCTCGAGAGGAATGCGTCCCAGAGGACTACATATCACATCCCCGCGTGCTCAGATTGGTATAAATAACATGATTTACGGCCGGATAACCTTCTTCGAATCATTTCGCTGGGAGACGCCACTATGACTAGCTCGGCGCCCCACCCTCCTCCCCGCAGCGATGAATCAGCCCATCACCTAATCCCACTGTGAGCTACACGCACACAACCGCCTCGGAGGTCTTCTCCCACATCTGAATACACCGATATTCCTCGAG
Source organism: Actinostola sp. cb2023 (assembly GCA_033675265.1). Taxonomy (NCBI): domain Eukaryota; kingdom Metazoa; phylum Cnidaria; class Anthozoa; order Actiniaria; family Actinostolidae; genus Actinostola; species Actinostola sp. cb2023. The sequence continues at coordinate 425,070 of JAUJYZ010001161.1, forward strand.
GCATTGTGTGTGATGGCTCGCAGTGAGAATATAATACTATTTTCACTACTCTGCTGCTAAGCATTTTTAAACTCCTGATACGATTTTGTTTTGACGAGGGAAGAAGGAAATTGTTTGAGCCGAAATCATATTTTTGTCTTCAATATTTAGACCTGTGTTGTTACATGATTTTGGCTCGACTCAGGAATACGTATGACCAACTGGGAATACGTCATGACCGTGTATTGTACATTGTAATCTAAGATCAACAAGTAAAACCTTGACATTTCGGCGATATGATACAGCTACGGGGTCAAAGCGCGCAAGTTGATTCAACTAAGTATATAGCTCGGCCGTAGCAAGATGGATTTCTCCCGTAATTTTGGCAAATAATGATAAACGAAGTCACACAGACACGAATGTAGAACATGTTTGCTATAAAGTGTGATGAAACTGGAAGGGCAGCGAGTGGATAATAAAACTAGAGCAGATATTTAGCAAGAGCTGTAAATACAATTTTGGCGCCAAGTACAGGACACTATCCAAAGCTCTGAATTAAACAGCAGAAAACGATGAAGAGAACTCATGTTCAGCTTACTTTAATCGACAAGCCAGGTGAGGGCAACATATCTTTTCTACTAATATAATTCAAGAAGTTTAAATTATTTGAGGCAAAGAGCGACATATGTAATTTGAACTTGATATGTTATGATTTCACTGTACGTATAATTATAAACTTATTTACATTTTGATACACTAGCGTATTTTAAAAGCTTGTATGTAATTTGAAGTCCGATAATGTTTGGAAAATATCATACTGAAGAGAGTTTAGCTATTGTTTAGTACTTACTGGCTGTGTTTTCACTACGCATTTTAAGTCGCCTAAAATTCCTTTATGTGTTTTCGCTCCTTTTAGATAGGTGGTCGCTCAACTAGCGACTTATCACGTTTACACTAATATTCTGTTCAAACGAAAACGAGGCTCTTGCATTTTAATTAGGTTGTAGATTTCAGCGAAATCTGTTGTTCCCAAAATTCTGAATAACTATTTAAATTATCATTTAAATCTATAAGACTGAGTTATTTTATGTATATGTATGAATACAGAGAATGACTGGACGTTTGAAAAACAATAAGGTTTATAAAGATGTTCGAAAAAAATGACAAGAATATATATGCTACTTCGACGGCCCGTGGAATCACAGAATCACAGATTCACAATCGATTCACAGGACACAAAGAAAGACAAAAAGAAAGCTTTTCCCCTCCAGCAGTCGAACCAAGTCCAAACCAAACTCAGAGTTGCAGTATTAGTCGGTGTTTTTATTCGACGTGTGGATGACCCAGCGTCGACCGTTGAGTATTTCGAGTGAATTCCCACAACAAATGCTTTGTACGGCGGCCCTAGGAACACTAACGAATGCATATTCCGATTGAATAGAGCCCTCTCAATTGCCTCTCTTCCAAATTCTTTAAAGAAACCCTTTCTTTTCCTTCCAGAGTTTCACTAAACGCAGCTCACAAAACAAAAGGGCTTCGGAATGATCTTGGAAGAGTTATCGCAACGGAAGTAGTTTAGAGCAATAAGAGCTGTTCTGTGATTGGTTCAAATCTTATCAGACCATATAACGAGTGATTTGATTGGAGGTCTCCGTATTTCGAGACGAGAACAAAATCTGATATGATATGTGATAAGTCGGTTACTGAGCGACATCAGGATCGAGAGAGAGCGAACTGGGACCGACATATGGAATCAGTCTAAGGTTATGCCAAAACATGTCTAGTATTATAAAATATTTTCGTATACATCACATGTAAATTTACATGTAGATATTCACTCTTTCTCTAGTGAATTTTACTTCATTGTACTGCAATTTCTGAAGTCTCCCAGAAAACACAGGCGCCTAGGTGGCGCAGAGAAAACCCTCAGCGGCAGCAAACAGCGCTTATAGATACAGATCAACATTTTGAACAGATAGTTTTATAGGTTCTGATGTGGTCAGGGTCAAAAGTAGAAAGCTCGTTGTTCCCCTTGAAAATGGAACTTTCCAGGACAATGCATCAAAACTCTTCAACAGTCTACCAGAGGACACAAGAAGCTGTTCCAATCTAAAAACATGTATAAGACTCTCAAAACGATTTCTCTTACAGAATGATTGAGTTTTAATTAATTACCATATCAGTATCAAAGTTTATATATATATATTTATTTATTTTTTCCCCATGTCTTATTTATTTATTTATTTATTTAGTGTTGTTAAGTATTAACATAATTTAATGTAATGTGATGCTGTTAGTTCGGATATCATGTTTCAGCGTGGCTTGTATTTCGGTACACTAGTTAAGTTCGCTTATATCTGTACACGTGTAAATCGCCTCTAGTTTCGCCTCTAGTTTGGTCAACGGCTTCACAAACAATGGGAAAACGTTCTCAAATATGCCCAGGTTGCAAGAAGGAAAAAGCCAACCACAAATTTGGCACACCGGGAAAGTTCTGCACAGGAGACGATGGAGTCGACGATAGCCACTCTGATCATGAATCGTTGGAACATTCACAACAATCACCAACTGAGAATGCTGGAGGGGTATCGGCTCTGGTCACGGCCGTAAGAGAACTCTCTTTGCAGATGGAGACAATGCAGGCTGACATCCACCGCCTAAAGGACAACGGCCAGCGTCCTACAAAAGACGAACGAAAAGACGAAGGAGTTAAGAAAGGCACGCCTCCAACAGCTTCGGGCGGCCAAGACATAGCTACATCAAGCAAATCACAACACCTCGTTCCCGGCATCCCAGAGAAGTTCTCCAAGTCCATCAGCATGGGTGAGTACGTTGATTTTGGAGAACTTTTACCATACATAACAAGCGTGAACAAATCAACGATAAATTGTATCACGTGAAATCTGATATCGGTGACATAGTCGCCATTCAATCGCCTCGCAAAACACGCTCTGTTGACAACTTTGACTGGCTACTCATTTGGAATCGGTACGAACGGATGGTGCTACATTTCAAATCTCATTTATACACTGATCTGGCCACCTATCGCGAATCCATCCACATGGCAAATAGGAAATTCCATTGGCACGCCGTGTATCTGTACGACTGCCGATTCCGAATGCAATTGGCAACATCCGTCACGCATGGTTTTGCAACAATCGACGCATCCCTATACACGACAATTCTCGATGCTTCAGCGCTGAAGAAAGAGAGTCGCCAGTGTGCACACTGCAAAGCTTATGATCACATAGTCAAAGATTGGCCATTTCCCGCGCCTGACCCATTGGCGTCGGGTCAAACAAAAAGAAATGAAAAGAAATTCTCCGGCGACGACGACGAGACAGCCTGGAAACGTGAAAACTGGTACAACGACAGCTGCAAAGAGGGTTGTAACCTGTTCCAAAGGCGATAAGTGTAAACGCGCACACATTTGCAAACGATGCCGGGGAGACCATCAAATGGCAAACTGCTCGCATTCTGCCTAGCCCGACCTCTCCCTTTGATTCAGAAATATGGAAACAGGCCCTTGAAAAATCACCCGAACCAGGACTTCCTAAACGGACTACTTCATGATATTAACTTTGGCGTGCACATTGGCTACGACGGCCCACGCAGTGCACACATTCACGACAATCATCTGTCTGCAAGAGAAAACCCACGTGTTGTTATAGCAGACATTTCACACGAACTTTCACTCGGACGCAAGGCTGGGCCTTACCTAACCCCGCCAAGCAACAACTTTGTCGGATCGCCGATGGGTGCAGTACCTAAAAAGCACTCGATTCCTACCAAATGGCGCATAATCACTGATCTATCATGGCCCGCCGGCCAATCGGTAAATGACAGCATCCCTGCTGACCAATACTCTTGCAAATACGATACGCTAGACCAAGCTATTTCACGACTCAGTCACATGGGACCTCACACGTTAATGTCCAAAATAGATCTCTCCGATGCCTTCAGACACATCCTTGTACACCCCGACGACTGGGAGTTGCTAGGAACGTGGCCAATTGAAATCAATAGCTCGGTTAGGATGGCATATTTTCTGGACACTTATCTCCCGTTCGGACTTCGCAGTTCGCCGGCGTTATTTCTTCGATTCACCGATGCTTTAGCATTTGTGATGAACGACAAGGGTGTGGATACGGTTTGGCATTATCTTGACGACTTTTGGTCATGTGGTCCCCCGGCACCTGACCCCACATGTCTCTGCAATCATGAACTCATGTTAGAAACTTGCAACAAACTCAATTTCAACGTCAACCCGAAAAAGACAACCCCTCCGACTACTAAGGATTGAACTGGACACAGATGCCCATGAGGCGCGCATTGATCAGGATCGCCTCAACGAAACAATGGAGCTCCTTTCAACTTGGACACGTCGCTCCAAATGCACAAAACGTCAACTACAATCACTTCTAGGAAAATTGAACTTCATCTGCTCAGTATGTCGACCAGGTCGCACATTCCTACGTCGCATGATTGACCTTCTTCATCGTGCCCATTATTCACATCACCATTTGCGCCTCAACACCGCATTCTGATCTCAATTGGTGGCGCCAATTCTTACCTCAATGGAATGGCAAACGCTTCTTCTCTGATGGCACTTGGTAGAGCAACGATGCTTTACAACTATACACAGATGCGTCAAAACAAACTTTCGGAGCGTACTTTAATGGCGCATGGTTCCATGGCTCCTTCGTCGCTGCACAGATTCCTCTTAAGCGCTCAATCGCCTATAAGGAACTTTATTCAATCACGAGTGCAGTAAACACTTGGCACGAGTCCCTGGAAAATAAGCGCATTCTATTTCATTGTGACAATGAGTCGGTGGTATTCATCATCAACTCAGGGACCAGTAAATGTTCTCATATTATGTAACTAGTACGTGCCTTGTTTTTTGTATGTGCGAACCACAACATTGAGCTAAGAGCGCAGCACATACCTGGCAAACATAATAACATTGCTGATGCTCTATCTCGTCTACAGATCTCCCGATTTCGGATGCTAGCTCCACACGCCGACACCATGCCAACTCCTCTACGTCTGCTTCAACCAGTCATCTGACACAACAAGCTAAGTTCTACCTACAGCGTGGCTTAGCAGATTCTTCTCGGAAAACTTACTCGACTGCGCAACGACAATTTCTTCGCTTTTGTAGAGAGCAAAACATTTCATCATTTCCAGCGTCGGAGGACACCATAATCCTCTTTGCGACTTCACTGGCTGAGCGACTGAAACCTCAGTCCATTCCTGTCTACCTCGCAGCCGTATGGGCCCTCCATATTGAAAACGGTTTTTTTCCAACCCCTTGGATGACACGCCTCATCTCAAGCAAACCCTCCGTGGGATCTCACGAGAACACTACACAAACCAATACAAAAACTGCCAATAACATTGGACATTTTACTGGGTATGAAACCATTTATTAACGACACTCGAGAGGATGACATAGTATATTGGGCCGCAATGACTACAGCCCATTTCTTACTACTACGAGCCGGAGAATTCACTATCCGACTTCATGAACACTGTGATAGCACTATCCACCTTACAGTTAAGGATGTAGGCTTTCACAAGTCGCCTGCTGGCAAGGAATACATGTCTGTCAGAATCAAACAATCAAAGACTGATCAATCCCGGAAGGGAATTACGTTATATACAGGACACACAGGTAGCACAGTGTGTGCGGTCTGCGCCATGCACGAGAACATTCAACTTCATCAGCGTCGACAACAAGAACTGGCAGACCACCACCCACTCTTTCTGATATCCACCATGCAGCCCCTCGCCCGCACCGAACTACAACAGTTCATGTCTCACTTACTCCGCCTCCAAGGGATCAACCCCAGTAACTACAGTGGTCACAGCTTTCACATTGGTGGGGCAACTACTGCCTCCCTAGAGGGCTTAAAGGACTACGAAATAAGGATGATGGGACGATGGGCATCTGATTGCTACCTCAAGTACATTAGAGCTCCACTTAATACGTTTATTGACATTCCTCGCAGAGTTGCACGAACTGCAGACATTAAATATCAATACGCTAACCCCTTTATGCCACCTAGATGGACACAATGGACACATATATCGCTCGTAGCACATTCTTTAGAATTACATTATATTATTATTATTATTAAAAGAGCATAGAGTGCAATTTAGAAAAGCGTGAAATAGTACTACTTTTAAATAGTACTAAATAGTGCTATTTCTATTGTTTTCTATGGTTTCATTAGCGCTATTTAGTACTCATTAGTTATTTAGTTTTCAAGCTTTTCTAAATTGCACTCTAGTAGATGCATTGTCTTACTCTCCTTCTCACCTTGTACTTGATGATAATGATGATATTCATGGTGAAACTATATACAATACAGTTCAATGGAAGTAAATAACAAAACAATACCAATTATACTTATAATGCAAATACAATCAACATTCTCTTTCCTATATGTCACATTTATTTTCTTTATTTTAGTAGAAACTGCAGAGCCAAGCAATTGTAGCAGAACTGTTCCATCATACCTCCATCAGGGTAATTCTACGGTATTAATGTGATCTTTTTTCGGGCACAATGTTTTATTTAGGCCCATGAAGGTCATTTATGCCCTTGCAGCGTTCGGGCATAAACGACCTTCATTGGGCCTAAGTAAACCATTATGCCCTCAGAAGATCACATTAATGTTATATTTGCATGTAAATAAATTAGCATATTAAAAATGAGCTATGTAAAATCACTTTATTGTTCCTGTTTTATTGTACATATACATCATTGTTTCAAATAAATTTGATGATATAATATAAGGCTAACGAAATATTCAGTATGCCCCAGAGGTCATATCCAGTCATATGGTATCTATGTGAACCATCATAGACCAAAGGAAGGATATGCCTTGAAGAAGTCTGCAGCTGACACTCACTCTTGCACAAAAGGAAATAATGATTGAATTCTTCAATAGGCAGTATATAACAAATGTACGATAGGCTCCAAAGACTGCCATTGAAGCTATGGTGAGCCAGCCCTAAAGAAGACACAGATCCTAGGGTTCTGGAGCAGCTACAACCAACAAAGAAAGTGCATGCTACAGGCTGTTGAAAGAAAGTAGCGTGACATAGAATCTTCAGGAAATCTGGCTCCCGCTGCCTTCAGTTCCATCTACTCAGCCTCCTCCTGTTGTCCCTGGGCCAAGGTCTGTAGCTCCACCTGCATCTACTCAGCTTCCTCCTGTTGTCCCTGGACCAAGTTCTGTAGCTTCACCTGCATCTACTCAGCCTCCTCCTGTTGTCCCTGGGTCAAGTTCTGTAGCTCCACCTGTATCTACTCAGCCTCCTCCTGTTATCCCTGGGCCAAGTTCTGAAGCTCCACCCACATATACTCAGCCTCCTCATGTTGTCCCTGGGCCAAGTTCTGTTGTCAATGGTCTCTCAAGTTCAGCTGAGTTTCACATATTTTTTGGTGTCAGAGAATGGACATTCAAGAGAGAGTTTCCCTACATCCTTGTTTCGACTTCTTTCCTTTCCGTGTAGCTTTTTAAAATTAAAATTAGCTTTAAATACCTGTAAAACGGAGTACTGATGGCAAGAGGGGGGTAAATTGTCGGCTTCCTGGAAGATTAGCCTCCGACTAAAGGAACTACCAACGTTAAAACATTTACCTTTACATTTACCCTTAGAGTGCAGCCAGTCAACATTGCATGGCAGACAATGGAGTAATGTCTGCGTTTTATTGCTCTCAGTTGTGCTGGTTTGTTTGCAGAGAAAACACCACCCTCCCCATCTAACCCCATCTGTCCTAACATGTACTTGATGTGGTATTTGTTATCAAGCAATGACACTTGGTAACAACATACATGATCAACTTTATGACTTCCAGGCAACAAATGTAAATGTAGAAGAAGCATTCAAGGCAGCTGGGGAAGAGTGCAGAATAAGGTGTCTGGGACAAACAATTGACAATGAGTCAAAGACTCACGACATCAAACCTAGTTATACTAAATTCAGCTAGAGCTGTTATTCATGTTTAACTCCATAGGAGAAATAATGTGTTTTGACTCGTATTTCCACAAGAATCGTGGTGCCGTGCTTTCACAGGCTAAAAGTGCAAAAGAAATGGTAATGTGGTTTACACATATGTTGCCGACCACTTGGGGCATTCAAATGCAGACATGCACCCTTGTTGAAGTATTTTGCTATAATACAAACAACAATCAAAGACTCAACAGATTTTTCGTTCATTCTAGATATATAGTGGTTTTCATGAGTACAATTTACGCTCTACTAGCGTAAACTTGGGCTTCATAATAAAGCTATTTTGATAGATTAAATGTAAAACCTAAAAGTGTATTTTTTCTTCTATTTCGACGATATTAGCTTGAAGGCGCAAACAAAGCCAAGAACTAAAGCTTAAGGTGACTCCGTTATCATTCTCGGCGCACTCGTCTATGACAAACTTTGGGTCATAACTTCCTCTGCTTTTATGCAATTGCCATAAAACATTGGCAACAATTAGAGCTATCATTCACCTATAATACAATATAATTCGATTGCACTGCAAAACATTGTTTTAAATAATATTAGAACTTAAGTAAACTCAATATTTTGGATAAAATTGAATATTGCGAAAAATCTGTCCGTTTTTTTTGGATGAAAGTTTTGGAATCACTTTATATTGACATAATTCATAACCTGACCAAGTTTTAGCAAAATCGTTTGAGCGAAAGCAATCGTTGGAGCTAATTTCCGTGGTTGTTTTCATGCGGCCGTGCTTTAGCTCCAACGATTTTGCTAAAACTTGCTCAGGTTATGAATTATGTCAATCTAAAGTGATTCCAAAACTTTCATCCCAAAAAAACGGACAGATTTTTCACAATATCCAATTTTATCCAAACCATTGACTTTACTCACGTTCTAATATTATTTTCAAAAGTGTTCTGCAGTGCAATCGAATTATATTGTATCATAGGTGAATGATAGCTCTAATTGTTGCCAATGTTTTATGGCAATTGCATAAAAGCAGAGGAAGTTATGACCCAAAGTTTGTCATAGACGAGCGCGCCGAGAATGATAACGGAGTCACCTTAAGAGGCTGTCCGTGTAAGAACGGATAAGGTAAATTCCGGCCCCTTCCCGATTTCCCTAATTTTTTCGGTGAAAGACAACCATTATATGTAATGAACAAAAATCATATTTATTTGGATCAATTTTTTTTTTTTTATATTTTCTGAGACGGTTTTCGAAGTTACCTCAAAACCGGAAATGGTATCATCCGAATCCGAGACATTTAACTATAAATGTCGAGCACTCCCAAAACCTAACGCCATATCCAAACAATTTGAGTATATTACCTGTCAAAGTATATAAACAGCGCTTTGAGCACAAGAAAAAGCGCTATATAAATAATAAAGTTATTATAAAGTTATAAAGTTCAATCCTTTTACTTTCATTTAAGGCTATAACAACTGAATTCTATAACATTTTGACTGAGTTATACATTTTCTTGTATGCCTTGTGAAAGACGCCGATGAACGTAGAAAGTGACATACCCGTAATAAAAAACCGTTTTCTTAAAAGTGGCGCCTGATCTGGAATCAAGTCTATTGTAAGCCAAAAGTCCTAAGACCAGTTTACTAAAATAGCGAATAAAATCTGTGGGCACTCTCACTTCCGCGCCACAGACAGCTCCCAAACATTCGTGATTTTGATCGAAATCGAAGATAACGCGCTCCGACCGATAGACTAATTCTCTACTCAGAAAATGCTGCAAAATATTCTAAAAGCAACTAAATGTTCGGTTTTGAAGTACAAAGAACAAAGAAATACTATGTCGTGTTTTGAACCTTTGGTTAGACAAAAATCTACCCATTTCTTGGTGATTTATTAGCATCATTGATTATTCATTTTGATGTCAAATATGCAAATTAGCTGGACAAGCATTATTTGGTAGTAAACGCCCTCTAGCTCAAAATGTTTTCTTCTTCAAAAAGTAAAACCAAAAAGAGAAAATAATATTTCAAAATAGTCATAAATCAATTTTTATTTCAGACTTTCTTAAAACTCTTATTTTGTGAGTCATTCTGATCAGTTCCACGATGTGCTAATTAATGCACGTATTGATTTTGCAAACCTCAGTTGTTCATTTCAAGTTTTGTCAAAATTACATGAACTGCTAAGTTCGAGAACACTATTCAGTAGTACTGATTGTGGAAGTCTGCCGAATGTCCGCTATTCTATCATCGTGTTCTTTGCATGAAGTCGTAAGGACTGAATGTGGTCGACCTAGTCGGGGTCTTGAGGGCCTTAGTTTAAATGTGACACGGTTTTCTTTGTTATTCATAGGGCTTTATCTCCGGTATTGACCGGTTGAACAATAGAATTGAATTGAATTGCTCATTATAAATTCACCGGGATGTATCCATATACAGCCCTGGGTTGTATATGGATACATCCCGGTGAATTCATAATGAGCACTGAAATGCTATTCTTTCATGCTATTCATAGTATTCATGCTAAATAACACTCCAAAAAATACCAGCAAATGCCTCAGATTGCTTCGTGCGAAAACCTTGTCAAATTTAAACTAAGTCAGGTAAATACCTCGAACGTCGGCAATAAGCCTATAACTCCCTCGGGCCTACGCCCCTCGGGATTCATATGGCTTATTGCCTACATTCTCAGTATTAATCTCTTACTCGTGTTGCTTACAGCATGCGACTCCAATATATCCTTCGTAGGGCCACTTCCGACTTCCGACTTCTGAGTTCCGACTTCTGCGTTCCGACTTCTGAGTTTCAACTTCTGAGTTTCGACTTCTGAGTTTCGACTTCTGAGTTTCGACTTCTGAGTTTCGACTTCTGAGTTTCGACTTCTGAGTTTCGACTTCTGAGTTTCGACTTCTGAGTTCCGAGTTCTAACTTCTGAGTTCCGACTTCTGAGTTCCGACTTCTGAGTTCCGACTTCTGGGTTCCGACTTCTGAGTTCCGACTTCTGAGTTCCGACTTCTGAGTTCCGACTTCTGAGTTCCGACTTCTGAGTTCCGACTTTGGATGGGAGTTTAGTATATTTACAGTATATTGAACTTTCAACGTCTTTTGGTTCGCCTCCTGTTTCACAAGCAATGTTTTATACTCTAATTGTGATTTTCATGTGCTTGAGACCGATCACTGAATTGTGTTTTACCCGTTTATACTCCAGCTGTTCCATGTGTACAACATGTTGGGTTGAATGAACCATGCATACTATACATACATATACATAAACTTTATTGAAAGTCGGATTTCAGCGTAACGAATGTGCTAATATCTCCGAAAAACAATATTCAAAATAATTGATAGTTAATCCGACTCTACTTTCTCAGTACAGGGATATTCTAACAGTGAAATATTCGGCTTCCTTGCAATACATGGTGTGGCAATAGGACTTCGAACTGTTTTTCCCGTTGATTTGGTCTTGCAGTCTTGGTCCAGTCTTGATTCTCAACGCTTTCGATTCTGCCGTCATCTACTCTTTTTTTATTTACCAGATTTTGTATTTCTTCGGCTCTAGACAATGACATTCTTCTAACTTTCAAAGCATTGAAGCAAAACGAAAATGGCAGCTCGCAATTCTTCGGAATTCACATTGGAACTCAGAAGTCGGAACACAGAAGTCGGAACACAGAAGTCGGAACTCAGAAGTCGGAAACTCAGAAGTCGGAACTCAGAAGTCGGAACTCAGAAGTCGGAACTCAGAAGTCGGAACTCAGAAGTCGGAACTCAGAAGTCGGAACTCAGAAGTCGGAACTCAGAAGTCGGAACTCAGAAGTCGGAACTCAGAAGTCGGAACTCAGAAGTTGGAACTCGGAACTCAGAGGTCGAAACTCAGAAGTCGAAACTCAGAAGTCGAAACTCAGAAGTCGGAACTCAGAAGTCAGAAGTCGGAACTCGGAAGTGGCCCTACGAAGGAGATATTCGAGTCGCATGCTGTAAGCAACACGAGTAAGAGATAAATACCGAGAATGGAGGCAATAAGCCATATAAATCCAGAGGGCCGTAGTCCCGAGGGATTTATAGGCTTATTGCCGACGTTCGAGGTATTTATCTGACTTAGTTTAAATTTGACAAGGTTTTCGCACGAAGCAATCTGAGTCATTTAAAGAATAGCATTTCAGTGCTCATTATGAATTCACCGGGATGTATCCATATACAACCCAGTGCTGTATATGGATACATCCCGGTGAATTTATAATGAGCAATTCAATTCAATTCTATTGTTCAACCGGTCAATACCGGAGATAAAGCCCTATGAATAACAAAGAAAACCGTGTCAAATTTAAACTAAGGCCCTCAAGACCCCGACTAGATCGACCACATTCAGTCCTTACGACTTAATGCAAAGAACACGAGGATAGAATAGCGGACATTCGGCAGACTTCCACAATCAGTACTACTGAGTAGTGTTCTCGAACTTAGCAGTTCATGTAATTTTGACAAAACTTGAAATGAACAACTGAGGTTTGCAAAATCTGCGAAATTCCTTGTATCGCGACCTTTCGTTTTGAAAACTTCAGTTGGATTTTGGGTTTTTCTGTTCCGACAATCACTATATATGTCCATTTCTTGAGTACAAGCATAAACAGCATTATTTAAAGTACTAAATCGTGACATTTCTATTGTTTTGTATTCTATTTAGTACTAATTAGTGCAAAAAAATATTGGCGGAACAGAAAAATCCAAAATCCAGCTGAAGTTTATACAAAACGAAAGGTCGCGATACAAGGATTTTCGCAGTAATTAGCACATCGTGGAACTGATCAGAATGACTCACAAAATAAGAGTTTTAAGAAAGTCTGAAATAAAAATTGATTTATGACTATTTTGAAATATTATTTTCTCTTTTAGGTTTTACTTTTTGAAGGAGAAAACATTTTGAGCTAGAGGACGTTTACTACCAAATAATGCTTGTCCAGCTAATTTGCATATTTGACATCAAAATGAATAATCAATGATGCTAATAAATCACCAAGAAATGGGTAGATTTTTGTCTAACCAAAGGTTCAAAACACGACATAGTATTTCTTTGTTCTTTGTACTTCAAAACCGAACATTTAGTTGCTTTTAGAATATTTTGCAGCATTTATCAGCAGATATCGGTCGGAGCGCGTTATCTTCGATTTCAATCAAAATCACGAATGTTTGGGAGCTGTCTGTGGCGCGGAAGTGAAAGTGCCCACAGATTTTATTCGCTATTTTAGTAAACTGGTCTTAGGACTTTTGGTTTACAATAGACTTGATTCCAGATCAGGCGCCACTTTTAAGAAAACGGTTTTTTATTACGGGTATGTCACTTTCTACGTTCATCGGCGTCTTTCACAAGGCATACAAGAAAATGTATAACTCAGTCAAAATGTTATAGAATTCAGTTGTTATAGCCTTAAATGAAAGTAAAAGGATTGAACTTTGACAGGTAATATACTCAAATTGTTTGGATATGGCGTTAGGTTTTGGGAGTGCTCGACATTTATAGTTAAATGTCTCGGATTCGGATGATACCATTTCCGGTTTTGAGGTAACTTCGAAAACCGTCTCAGAAAATATTTAAAAAAAACAATTGATCCAAATAAATATGATTTTTGTTCATTACATATAATGGTTGTCTTTCACCGAAAAAATTAGGGAAATCGGGCAGGGGCCGGAATTTACCTTATCCGTTCTTACACGGACAGCCTCTTAACAGTCAATGAACATTGATCATCTATAACGGCATTTATTTTTACTGTGAACAATATTTTGTGTATATATTAAACTTAACACTAAATTTACGAGTTCTTGCTATTATTAAAAGCCAGACATCTGATACGATCACACTTTCAAACAGAAAAATTGCAAGGCCAAATGATCATTTTTGGAAATGTTGATAATACTACTTGAAGCAGTATTATTATTATTTAAAACACCTCGAATTTACGGTATCTTCTCATTTTTACATCGCTAGTCATAAATACAATACAAACAGAGAATAAAATCACAAAGTCTTTGAGAGTCTTTCATGATCACCTCGTGGTTCCAACACGGCGGATTTCAAGTTGTTTTCTTCTTCATATTTTCTTAATATTTATTGCACATTTTAGAAAATTCGACCAGCCTTGTTCAAAGAGTAGCGTGCACACGGGAATTCAATGGCTTCCGGGTCTAGTCTAGTTCCATTCCATGTGCCACAATGTGGAGTATTCCTGTATACGAACATAAGCAACCAATCGCCAAAATCGAGAAACGCGGATTATAGGAAATGTCCATGAATCTCAAACGGCTGTTTCTTCTATTACTGGACATTCCTTTATGACAAAGGTTTTCAGTTTCTTTGCTCTCTTGCGCGTAACATTTTCCCGTGTTTGATATCAGCAGTTCTTTGAGGCGATCACCAGAAAAATCCATGGCACATTCCGATATTTTAATTTTCTATATTTCTCTCAAATTCGAAATAGGTAAATACTATTCATTTGCTATCCAAGTGAATGTCTAATCAATCGTACAATAAAGTAAAACATCAGAACAGATTCTTATTTTTGATGTTAAACACAGTCTTTGTATTGTCTCAATTGTATATTTGGTATTTACCGTTTAATCTATTTTCTATTTTCTATTTTCTATTTTCTATTTTTCTACTTGTGTTTGTTATGGGAGCCATTTTTAAACAGTCGGTTCCGTTGAGTTGAACCTCGTGCTTTACTATTAACATTATTATGGAAAACATTGACAAGGACTTTATCGTCTCCCTTATAAAGACCGGGAAAACACACAAAGAGGTATCTTCTTTCAATGTTCCCGTCTATAAAAATAGGATTTAGTGAGCATACAGTGCGAAAATACTGTTCGCTTCGAAACATACGAAGACCTACTACTACTGAAGTAGACAACCTCGTCAGTCAGTGTGTAGACGAAGTAAGTATTTTTTTGTAAAGTCTTTGCAGTCTTTTGCAATGTGTTGTTTTCTCATAGTCTTGATATTTTTATATTGACAGCCCACACTTATGATTGCCAGGTGGGCCCGAGTTATGGAAGGAAGATGATGGCAGGCTATGTTTACAGCCAGTATGGAGTTAGAGTTGGCAAGCGAAAGTTACAAAGCTCCCTAAGTCGTGTTTCACCAGTTTAACATGAACAGCGATGAAATGACTTAGTACGACGTGCCAATCCAGTACCCTACTATGCTCCATATCATGGTCATAAACTTCATATCGACCAAAATGAAAAACTCAAGGACTTTGGTGTTACTCATGTCTGTTTTAGTGATGGTCACAGCAGTCAGATAGTCGGTGTGCTTACAATGCCTATCAAAAATCCGATAGTAATTTACGAAGGCTTGTTCAGGCAAGTTGAATACAGAGTCGTTTTCGTATGAGTGGGAAATTTACGGTACCGCGCCGTGTCGTATTGAAAGAGTTTGATTGACTGAGATGCATCTGTACGCTTTTTGATTGGTTCAGAAAGGAAGTCACGGTACCGTATAGGTTTCCCACTCATACGAAAACGACTCTATACACCGTAATGACGTTAGCGTGCTATTAATGCCGTTTATTGTACGCTGAGTCGAACCTCTCCACAACGGCCACCTGACCATAGTTAGTATAACAACTGTCTTTAATATTGCACTTGAACTCAAATGGGTTACAACAGGGTGCAAATTAATCGCACTGCTCGTAAAGAGGTTCAACTCTAGAGTATAGTAATTATATTTTTGTCATTACAACAGGCCTTTATTGCTTAGAGATGGTATATGGGACATGGTTCGAGCAGATCATGGAACATAATGGTGTCTCATACTTTTTATTCAAATTTCGTGGATACCAGCAGTGTGATCCTTACTACCAGTCAAAATCCACTGATGTAAGTATCATTTAGTATTGTTTGCAACTTTAAGAAGGCCCCAACATAGTGCGTCTTGAACAACAAATTATCACTCAGTTCGAAGAAGTTATTTCGTCTGGAACTGATAGTGGTCTTAATTTATAAAGAAGAAAGCACAACCCTAAAACCGTATACAGTGAATTACCTCTGGACACCAGGCAAGGTCCCAAGGGTGTCCGCTTTGTAGAGGTTTCACTGCAGTGCCAGGCCTATTTTGCTTGCTCTCGACAGGAGGTTCATCTTCAGATTATTCAAATAAAATATTCTCACTAGACGTGTATAACAACAATCACAACGCATCCTAATCAGAAGAGCACAATATTCAGAAATTGTTTTACTGATTTTCAGAATCTTCCGGCTGAAAGAAAGTGGGTTGAAATTAATCAAAGAAATAATTACCCCATGAAAGATGCTCTCATCAATATGCAGAGGCACTTAGTGATCAATATGGCCGATCCTCTGGTCAAGTATGGGGTCTCGTTCATATCGATTTGTGTTTCAGAAGTGGTTGCATCTTGGAATGAGCACCCAATTGAAGGTAATAACATTTCATTATAAAACTAAGACATCAAGAGAAACTCGGAAAACGTGAACAGCATGTGTCGCAGCTTCCCAGGGCGTGGCCAAGGCATGGGATTTCAGCACTGACACAACGTACACATGTAGTCCATCCATGTACTAGTACAGACAAACACCTAATTACATAAATTGAAAATATGAAATATCTGATAAATAGAAACATAAAAAATAATTGCTTTTAGATGACACTCAAAGAATACCAAATACAAGGGCACAGTTGTCAAGACGTGTATCACTGGTAGATATCCAGACAGTCCCTACTACAGAAGAAGCTATCATCCTGTATGAAGCTGCAGGCGGCCGTCTAACAAGAGATTGTAAAATATTATCTCATTAGGTCAGTGTTTTCAATTGTAACTAGTATTGTTCTGTAATTATTGTAATCTGTAGTTATTGTATCTAGTGGGCCAAATTGGAAACCAGTATTGTTGTATTGCTGTATTTGTAAACCCACTCAAAATAAAGATGATTATTATTATTATAGTTTATTTGGGGCCGATCCGCTTCACAATCATGCTCATCTAATTCAAGAAAGAGAAAGGCTTTTTGGGCAAACGAATCCTGATTTCCATTTCATTCAATCAAGGCTCGCCAATGGAGATTTAGTTTTCTTTGAAGAAGCTATTACTTCCTTCGTTGAAATTACTAGAAGACTAGCCATGGAGATATGACAACTTTTATTTTCATTTATGCATTTAGGTTGGCATACAGTATGGTGTACTATATATAACAGTGATTATATTCATAACTCGAAATTAGATCATGTATTATTTCAGAGGGATATTAATCCATTCATTTCATGGTAACATGACATTATTTGGAACTCAACTATCAATAACTGTTCAGTTCATCAACTAACTTTTAATATTTGGGTTATAGCAAACAAAGAAGCTAATAATGTCATTTGCACTATCTATAGCCAAACGCAACGTCATGATTGCATGGGTCTATCATGCAGTTCTAGATGTTGTCGGGACCTAAATATCTAGAATATCGTTGTTGTTGTGGCTGCTGGCCGCCAAAACTGTGGTTGTTTGTACACAGGGTTGGCCATGACTGGGTTTAACTGCAATATCAGTGAGGAGCTGTTGGATATTTCGTACCATTGGCACTTTAACATAATCATCTTCACAACGACACAGAGGGCATATGCTTCCAGCTTCGCGCCACTGTTCCACACATGGGATACAGCCAATAACATTTTCGCATCCTGCACATGCGGCCACAGGTAGTGTAGCGACACTGAAACAAATATTACACTTGAACACTTTCTCTAGAAATCTGCAGACACTGGCTTCATCTTCAATGGCTATTTGGTTATTACTTTGATTACTGATGGCCATGCCTGCTGCCTCCTGTACCTTTACCAAATCATTGCGCATCTTCTTTAATTCTGATATAATATCTGAGGATTGGTCTTCTGCTTTTCTTTCTTCTGCTTTCCTTTTTCCCAGTAAGGTATCAGAACAATGGCTTGGAATGGCAAATACTTTGCGGCAACCTTGCCAAAAGGAACCTGTTGAGTACAATCCAGAAAATCTCCTTTTATTAACAGATAGTGTACGTATACATACATTTATTATTATTATTTTATACATTTATTGCATGAGTTAATAAAAAGTTGTTGAAATTATAGTGCTTAGTAAAACTAAATTCCAATTAAATGCCATTGTAGACTGATTTAGGGGGGAAGGAGGGGACCATGGGCCCCCTATTCATCTGAGGTTTTTATAAACACTGTTGATGGTTAATACTAATAAAAATGCTTCGTTTGTTCAAATGCTGTAACAACACCCTAAGTGATACCAAAAATGGTAATTTACACCCCTCAAAGAGACGATGATTATCCCTGCCCCTTTCACATGGGGAGCCCCTCCCATGTAAAAGGGGCGGGGATGAGCGATAGTATAGGGTTAGGCTTAGCGTTACTGCAACACCAATAAAATTACAAAAACCGGGACTTATGGAATTAATCTAACAAGTGACAGATTAAAGAATGAAATAAACATAATTAGGCGAACTTCAACTGGCTGTATTAAAGAGTGACTGTCCGTTACCGTCGAGAATATTATTTCAACCTCCATTTTTTCGAATCGCTCATATTTACCCCAAAGGTACCCTTTGATAAACTATTTTCAAAAATCATATTGAAACCTTGCTGCGATTTTTAGTTTTTCAGAAAATCGTAAAAACGTCAATTTGCATTAAAAGTGCGATTTTTCTCTTCATTAAATGTCTCAAATATGCACAGAATGAAAGCATTGCAAATGTCTTCAAACAACTCCGATTTAAGTGAAACGGCTCACGACATCTAAATAACTCTTCTTGTATAATATGTACTGTTTAAAATGTTCAAATCTGTTCAAAGTCTGATTTTCCGAGTCATTTCAATTACACCTCTGAAGAGCTCCAAAACTATTGGCTTAATATACGTCATGTTTAACAGTATAAAAATGTTTCTGGTACCACATATTTTTATAGTTTTATTTCACAGCTACAGAGTGACATCATTAAACATTCATCATGAGCAATGGCATGGTCGAACTCGAATTGCTTCCTATGAATAAAATCCATAATCTATTGCGTGACTTCCGCTCACATGGAGCTAATTTATTCATGACTCGGAGATCAACAAACTTCAGTCGGCTTGAAAAAATTCCAAAACCACTTCAGATCCTGGATATTTTTACTTTGCACATAGTACAAATATCTACAAACAGTCAGAAAGCAATTTCAGAGGTTGTAAAGGTTTTTAAAGGTCACATTCGAGCTGGAAACCCTCTGGTCATCCTATCGGCTTGCCAGTACATTTCACATTTCAAAATCTCATCGAATCTATTTGTTTGAAACCCCATTCTGAGCTAGTTAAAACTCAATCATAGATTGGATTCCAAGAGCTGTCAGTACATTATGATGCATTACTCTTCCACGATCCCAATATCTTTCCTCGGCTGAGAATAAGTGTCAATTTCAATTGATTTTATGTGAGAATTTTGAAACATTTGAGTTTTATACCAGGACTAATAATAATAACTGACTGACTGAAGTAGCTACTCTTTGGGACAATAATACACCTCAGCTACTGCATCCATGGAAATATCAGCTCAAGATCGCTGCAGGCGCTTCCTGCAGGACGCACACAGGGATCCCAACATGAAGTCCAATACAATACGTATTGTGCGCAAGCGCTCTACCACAGGAATCCCATCAAAAAGACGCCAATATATTTGTATTTATCATAATTAGTAGCTTCAGAAGCAATGGTTGGGCTGCCTGTGGATTTACTCTGGGAGTTGAATTGAAAATTGAATTGAAAGTTTCTGTGTGCATGCGCGCTTGCAGAAAATTATGCATTCACGTTACATGTAAAGGATTTTTTGCAAGAACAAGTAAATTCCGAAATACATCGCGCGCGTTATACCACAGGAACCCCATAAAAAGACGCCCGCATATTTTTTTTGAGTATTTTAATTTTAATTTAATAAAAAGTCTCGGAATAAATGGTTGGGTTAACGCATGTGGTCTAAATATAAGGTAAATCAGGGCTGTACATAACCCAAAATTCAAGGGGGGCAGTACGTATTTAACAGCAAAAAAATTTTTTAAATAGTACAGTTTTATAAAATGGATTTGAATTGATCTATGTCTATTACTGATCGCCCCAATGGCAAATAGTACAGTTCCTACTACTATTTGGTATTTTTTTTCGTCTTGCTGTGTACGGCCCTGTAAATTAAGTCCGAGAGTGAACCCGCCAAACCGTGCCGGCCATGTGTGCTGTGACTTTAATTCCAGTAATGCGAAATAGACTCTATAGCCAATAGGTCAGGGGAGTGGGAGGAGAAGAAGGGAAGGGAGCATATACTCTCCCTTTACTGATCAGCTTTCCGAAACACCTTCCCCTTTTCTACCCAAGCCCCGTCATTTCGTAAGGTCGTAGCATGCCTTGGGCTGCCTGTGGTGCAGTGCAGGGGGGAAGTTGCCCTCTCCCTCAAGGCGAACTGTACTATTTTCATTTATTTTTTGCTTTTAAATACGTACTGCCCCCCATAAATTTTGGGTTATGTACGACCCTGTGCAGAAATAATGAAATGGATGATTGGATGGTACTTGGCCTGGTGTCCGCTTACAGGAGGGTGTCCGCCAAGTAAAATAAACTGAGGCCCAATTTCGTTTGTTTTATTTGAAATTGAGTTCCGTTTTACAGTAAATATAGCCATGCATGGGACGAAAATTCCGTGACCCGAGCTAGAGTCCACCTGAAAATGGGCTGCTTAATAGAGGCATCACTGTACACAAATTATTAACTTACGTGATCTAACTGGTAATAAGCGTGTTGGAATTGTTCTATATATATCGCGATTGCTTGCTGTCTATATTGTGGCTTCCCTTGGCATTGGCTGCTTTTATATGCGCGGCTAAATATTACGGAACACTTAACCGCACACAGCGTTTTCCTTGCCTCCGCCTGACTCGAAAGTGAGCCCTTTGGCGCGGACAGATTTTGAGGGCAAAGTTCTTTTTTTTCAACTGAGAAAACACCTAAAATTTATAATTTTAAAAAGTTACGCTCTACATGTAAATGTATCAATACTTTGACTGCTAAAAAGAAACTTACCAGCTCTAGATAACAGCAACTTCATTTAATTTCCCAAGCCCTCATAAAGTGAGGGGGGGGGGGGGGGTTCCTTTGTCCAAGTGGTAGGGATGATCGGCGGTCGGTTTTGAAAACGACCCCCTAAAAGGTACGCATAAATTAAAAGAACTCTTAAAGTTATGTTGATTTCAACCCCTAAAAGGTACGACCATATATGACCATATATGGCGAAATAGTGATTGTGCTGATATCAGTTAAGCAGTGACTGGACAACATCTTTCTTCTCTGTTCTTTCTGACCCTAAAAGGTACGGACTCGTGTTACGTAACAGACTTTTGTGTCGGAACCCTACAAGGTACACACAGGAAATATTTTCGACCCTAAAAGGGCCGATCACCCCTACCACTTGGAAAGAGGGAGTGCCCTGCCCCCCCCCCCCCCCCCTCCCCCCCCCCCCCCCCCCCCCCCCCCCCCCCCCCCCCCCCCCTGGGAGTGTGCTATAGCTACATAAAGCACAGTTAAAGCTATCACACCAATCTAGTTCATAGAGCAACAACAACAACAACTAACTATAATTTTTTTAACTCACTTTGTACGATTGCGAAAAGTAAATTGTGCAAGTTCTGCGCGGCGTGCGCGCGGGTGACACTGCTACGGACATTGCGTCAGAGAGTCAAGAGTATCAACCAGAGTACTTCACTCGATCAAACAGTCCCGTAACATAAATCGTAATCAACAATCTATAATTGAGTTTTAACTAGCTCAGAATGGGGTTTTAAACAAATAGATTCGATGAGATTCTGAAATGTGAAATGTACTGACCAGCCGATATAGGATGACCAGAGGGTTTCCAGCTCGAATGTGACCTTTAAAACCCTTTACAACCTCTGAAATTGCTTTCTGACTGTTTGTAGATATTTGTACTATGTGCAAAGTAAAAATATCCAGGATCTGAAGTGGTTTTGGAATTTTTTCAAGCCGACTGAAGTTTGTTGATCTCCGAGTCATGAATAAATTAGCTCCATGTGAGCGGAAGTCACGCAATAGATTATGGATTTTATTCATAGGAAGCAATTGGAGTTCGACCATGCCATTGCTCATGGTGAATGTTGAATGATGTCACTCTGTAGCTGTGAAATAAAACTATAAAAATATGTGGTACCAGAAACATTTTTATACTGTTAAACATGACGTATATTAAGCCAATAGTTTTGGAGCTCTTCAGAGGTGTAATTGAAATGACTCGGAAAATCAGACTTTGAACAGATTTGAACATTTTAAACAGTACATATTATACAAGAAGAGTTATTTAGATGTCGTGAGCCGTTTCACTTAAATCGGAGTTGTTTGAAGACATTTGCAAGGATTTCATTCTGTGCATATTTGAGACATTTAATGAAGCGAAAAATCGCACTTTTAATGCAAATTGACGTTTTTACGATTTTCTGAAAAACTAAAAATCGCAGCAAGGTTTCAATGTGATTTTTGAAAATAGTTTATCAAAGGGTACCTTTGGGGTAAATATGAGCGATTCGAATAAATGGAGGTTGAAATAATATTCTCGACGGTAACGGACAGTCACTCTTAAATCTACATGTACACGCCATTCTTGATGTGCCGGTTTCAATAAAGAATTGCAATCTTTGTTGTTCCATATTCGAAATCTTGGAAAACTCAAAACACTCTCAAAACACGCTCATATGCATGGAGTTATAGTGCGATTTGAACCTAAGTTGTTTTTTCTTTCTCGTGGGAAAAATGTCCTAGCAACTAATTAGTCGCGCCACTCAACCTGAATCTGTATTCAGGAACATTTTAGATTACACTATTATCACCGATAAGTTTTATTTAGAAATCAGGCAATATGAAATCATGCAGTACCAGATCTAGAAAGTTTTCAAAATTCTAAAAAAATCAGAAATTATTATTCATGGCAGCACTATAGGAGCTAATCGACTGTGTGATAACGCATCATTGTCAATTTCAATAAAAAGTCGGTCGGGTCCCGTGTTTCATTCAAAAGTATAAAATAATTATATAACTTAATACACACACAAACATTTATTAAAGATGTACCAGGAATGTACTAACGTTTCGTGGCATTTGATGTCCTAATTTGTAAATACTTATTATCGAGTAGAATTACGGGAGTCCCAACCTCATTTTCGACCTGTTTTGCTACTTGTTCCACGGTAGCGATTCAAATATACTTGAAATATAGGTGAAGGCTTTCCATCAGCAACTTCGCAAAAAATAACTGTTTTCCTCCATGTTCTGGCGGGACTGCTGCCAGGGCTGGAGGAAGCACTACCATGATGTTGCAATTGGGTTTTCGCAAACATAAATGCTGGACGTGTCAAACCTTGCTATTGCGCCATATTTCCACTTACACCGGGAGGTGGATTTGCATTCAGTCGTCGTCCCGCACTGACGGTTGGTTGTAAATAGCTGCATGATGGTTCAGCGGCGATGTCTTGTTGCTGTGGATCACCAAAAACTTCGTAGGTAATAAACGACAACACATCATCAGGGTTGAACTCCCCGGTTCTTGGGTCAGGCATCAACACAGACTCATCGCCGATCAAATAAATAGAATCTGCTTTAAGCTTGAAAACTCTTGAAAGGACCTGTGAAGTGTTTTCATTAAGTCGGACTTTAAGACTAGTGTCCCCTCTTTTCACGTTTACGAAAAGTGCGTTCATCTTGCAGAAGGAGTACAATGCAACTGGCGCGAACTTTACATTACAATGGCACCCTGTCTCTGCCCTTTGAAATATGTATGATTTAATAGCCTGCATGAACAAGAAATTGGACAAACTAGACACGATAGAACAACGTCTGTCACATGTTGATGAGGACATACGAGAGCTCAAACAATCATGCGAATATGCACATGAATCTACTGATGAACTTGAAGGACAGATAAAACAGCATGATAAGACGATCAAGGACATGAAGGAGTGGATGGAAAAGTTGAAGGAAGACAATAAGAAGTTACCACGGTAACTATGGGCAGTATACAGATAAGTTAAAACATTTAAGTCCAAAAATATATATCCAATCGTACCCTTATACTATTTTAAGTATTTCAATTTCCGACAAACATAATTTCCTATGAGTTCTAAAAACTTAATGATTTGTAATTCTTGGGAATATCAAATCACTGGCTGTCAAAGGTCAGTGATGTGCTCTGATTGTCAAAATTACTATCACCTAATTAGATTGTGCCAAAGATTTGACAACATAGACCATGATCTACTCGAAATGACTTCAAATGCTATCAATGTATAGAAATCCTTTTACCATTTGCCTCTATAAGTGGTGATTTATTTCAAATACAGAATCCATTAACTGAATATCTTCCACCTAATGACATAACATTTAATTTATGTGACACTTCACAGACAACGGCATGTTTGGTGACGTTAATCAAGCAATTAACCCAGACATAAATTGTCATAGTGATATAAATTCAAATGTAAACTACTATTCTACTGATTAATTCAATGAGAAACTAAACTCTCTATGGTTAAAGCATAACTAGACGCTCATAGAGCGTTCATTCGGTGCGGATCAGATGATCAGCTGGAACTCCTGGCCAAACAGTATTTTCGTCCATCATTAGATTTTAGGGAGCTAATTCAGAAAATAGTGCAGAAATAGTTTTGAACTGAGTCAGAACAGAAGTAAATGTACACATCGCAGCCCAGGTATCGCAGCGTGACTAAACAAATGGCGACTCGTTGCGTGACTCAGTACTACAGTAGAACATGCATGCGTAATTAGCAGTATTAAGTGGTATATTTTCTCTTCTATTTTGACGATATTCGAGCATGGAACTAAATAATATTATTGCTGACGCAGCGAGCGAGCCTGAAGCGAGCGAGCAAGGAAACAATTCTAATTCATTCACGTAGGCAGAAAAAATCTCGATTTTTACCCGGCATGCAGTTTCCAATAACCATCATGCAATTCTCAAGAACCATCATGCTTTTCGCGCCAACTCCAACATACGCTATAGCCTGAAGTGAGTTGTTTTCCTATTCAAGCTTTCGCGTAGCCTGCATGGCTTGATCGGTAAATGTCGTGCCAAAAATCTGTGTCCCTAATCAATTTGTACATGTATGTTTCTTTAGCCGGTATATCCTGACTCGTAAGGTGCCTGCTGACCGTGTGTCAGTTTCAAGTGTGAATATTCGCATTGAAATCTCAATTATAGTAATACATTAGTTTATATTCATAAGCTATCCACTTTTTCAAATAGACAAATACTATTCAAAACAAAGAAAGGTAGACTCGCCTAATAATTTGCATACTTGTCACTTACATAAAACAAAACATTTCATAACTACAGTAGAGTGATTCCAATAAACCTGGGCATTACTAACTACACGACCAATACACACTATTAGACACTCACTCTTTTGTTGTCTTTTGTTACTTTGCATCTAATATACACTGACAGCTAATTAGTAGTGCCCAGGTTTATTGGAATCACTCTTAGCTCTCCGGCACCAACTCTTATCCACAACTACTAACATTGCATTCACCGTCAGCATTCACTGCTGTTAGGTAGCCTAGTTGTACATATAGCCAAGAACTAAAGTTAATCTGGACTTCATTGAAGTTCAGTAATTGGAATATTAGTAAAGTGAGGAAAGACGGACCGTGGAACGGCAAACAGGAGGAATTCCCGGAACCTGCAGAACATCCTCAAAAAATCATTTTTGGAGCATTTATAACAGAAAAAGACGTCAATAACCATTCAGAATAGTTTTCTGTGCACTGTGGTGACAATTCACTCCCAATTTCGTAAGGTAAGAGCCTAACTAACATTTGGTGACGTCATTTCCCCTGTTGAGTTAAAACCAGACCCAGGGCACTCATAGGTAAGTAAATGGAAGGGCCAGGGTTCGATTCTCAATTCAATTTATCAAAATATTTCGATTCTCGATTCAATTTATCAAAAGATTTCAATTCTCGATTCAATTTATCAAAATATTTTTTTCTTCAAAATTCGCAAAGTCTAAAATTTGTAAGTCTAATGCCCACAGATGACTGGGAAAACTGGGAAAGCATAGAACGAGGTTTATATGAGCAGGTTTTCATGAGCAGGTTAATATGGGATATAATACCCTATGGAGAACAAAGAAAACCGATTCAATCGTATTCTAAACTTTGTTCAATCCTAGTTCTCATACATGTATGTGGAAAACATCGCAGACTATCGGGAATTGTGGTGTTTCCAGATTCTTCCCGACTTATGAAAACATGTTCACATTAATTACTGTCCGAGGTAATGTCCGATGTCCTCGATGATCTGCTACGTTTTCTCTCGACAGAACTCGTGTTCCCTTATGTCTGGAAAATCTGCCAGGACGATTGGTAAACTGTCATGTATGAAGTATGTTGATTGCTACTGATGTATGTTAAGTTGCTATAGATAAAGTTGTAACAAATATAGCGAGCTTTGGGGAACTACCGGGACGGTACCACGTCGTTACAAAGGTCTGTAAGGATAGACTCCAATACATCTAATGCAATTTTAATTAACACAAAATGTCCAACTGACTGAAATCTAGATTGTCCATTGATGGCAACCATAGCAACCAGAGGTTTAGCCGGCGTGCATGAAAGTGTTCTTATTCAGTTAACAAAAGTGATATCTAGAGAACTGGCAGTGTTAGTAAGCGCATGCGACAAAAGGACAACCAATGAAATTCACAGTTGAGTTAAAAAAAGAAGATTAATCTTTAGTAAGGCCTAGTACAAACGCCGTACTTTCCAAGAGCCATTCTTAATTACTTCAAAAGAAGCCATCTCATTATCTATTGTTTGAAATGAGAACGCCTCATGATTAGCACGACGTTTGAACTAGGCCTAAGGTGATTAAAATATAGCTATCTGAAATCGACATGATTTCTACTCCATGACACGGTTGTAAGGAGTTTTAACTCCTAAAATTAATAAAATTGATATCATAATAAACCAAAAATATTGATTCAGGTTTCACTGTTCAGTTGGTATATATAAACATAATTTGCATTATATTTGCATTTTCTATTTTCGTATCAATGTAAAGCGCCACGGGCAATTAGTGGAGATGTGTGCTATAGAAGTGATTTATTATTATTATTACTGATTAAGCTTAATATTTATGCTTGCCACGATCTGTAACTAAAAAGAAAGTAATACTAACAGTGGAGTTTTTAGGTGTTCACAGTTTTCTTAGTTCAACTGTAAGATTCAAATGCTATTTGCAGCATGATACATGTACATGCATTTCATGGTTGTTGATGGTACAAGCAAGTGTGAGTGGCAGATATACTGTGATAATTAACAGACACACATGCAGCTACACAGCTACACATTGATTTGATATAGCAGCATGAATCTTTAGTATGAACTATATTAGTGCTATAGTGTTGGTGATAATAATAAGAATATGTAAATTAAATTACAATTTTAGCACTTTGAAATCCTATACTTTATATAATTTATATTTACTCTTTAAATTGTATATTAATTATTATGTCTAATAAATGTTTCAAGTAATTTATGAAATTATAGGACCCTGGCTCTGATTGCAGTAGCAGTTCTGAAGATTACTCCTCCAGTGAAGAGGAGGAAGAAGTGAGTGGATTTTCTCAATAATAAGAAGTTGAAATGCTATCTCTGTTTATAATGTTGTATGTTTTATTCTCCTACAGGAAAATGAAATTTCATCATTTATCAAGAATGAACTGTTACAAAGACAAGAAATTGGTGACATTTTAAAAGAGGCTGATGAACATCCTATTTCAACTGTCTCTACTCGATACGACCAGCTCCATTCCATGTTACATCACCATCAGTTACCCGTTCCACATCAACCACCACTTTCATCAACATCATCACCTTCATCAATTGCACAACATGAAATCCTTCTTTCACTGCATGCTATATCATCAAAACTTGAAGAGTATGGTAAAGTAATTCCAAATCCCACACCAACCGACAACATAAATCACTCATCCTCACAACACGCAGCTAGGCAGATTGCCTACTGGTCTTCCCTATTCATAAACATGTGCCCTGAACAGTCACCATCACAGCAATCTACATCAGAACCACCACCATCATAAACTTGTCCACTACCACAAGCACCACCATCATCATCATCTCAGCCTCTACCACAAGCACAACCATCATATCCTCTACCACAAGCACCACCATCATATCATCCTCTACCACAAGCACAACCATCATCATCATCTCATCCTCTACATGTATTATTATTATTATTATTATTATGTACCACAAGCACAACCATCATCATCATCATCACCAAGACCATCACCATGTACATCCATTGATAGGGAAACATGGCGGATGTTTCAATCCTTTGGAGGATCGTTTAATAATGTACAAGAATGGTTAAAAAGCCTTTACATTCCCAGAAATGTTGAAACATTAGAAGATATCCAATCCATCTGGGAATGTGGAGGCAAGGACTGCCCCCCTTTGTGCAAATGGACAACTAAGATGAGGACCACAAAGGGGGGAAGAGGAAGTCATTCTTCCATATTCAATCAAAGAAAGAAAGTGTACTCTGTATTTAAGAGTTTCAATTTTGATGTATCTGCGGTTATGGTACATTACCAAGAAACAAAACCAGGGAAACTGTACAAACTCCTATCTTCAAAACCATCTCATAAATGACTTTTTTTTTACTCGTGCCCAGAACATGAAAAATGGTTTCACAAGACACGATGGAAGGCGCTTAATGTGGAATTTTTCCAGGGAAATCTTGCACTCTTTACTCGTCATAGTATTCAGTGTGTGGTCAAAGACGAGAAGATCTTCAAACTTGATATCGTCACCCCTTCCATTCGTGAAGGAGCTGTGAAAAACGAAGAGATCAGCAACGTGATGGTCGCTGAAACAGAGACACATGGAAGCCTTGAAAGCTTTTATCAGTTACATGTATTGTTATCAGTTATTATGTATACAAACTTGAAGTTAAAATGTTGCATTGTAAATAAATCATTACAAAATTAACCTGGATTTTTAGTTGAAAGCAACGACTTCGAAGCTTACAAAAACTTAGAGACTCGAGCACAATCAATATTACATACATGTACATGCCAACTAACTAACTAAATAAATAAATAATTTGTAGATGAATTGGACTTGAATTGCCGTTATTGCATTTGTGTATGGATTGTCATTTTATTGATTGTTTTTAATTACAGTGGAACCCGGTTAATGCAGACGCCATCGGGGCGAGACGCAGTGTCCGTATTAACCGGGTGTCCATATAAACCGGGTTAGTCGTTTTATGTCATGTTTATTTTTAGCGTAAACACTGAATGCATGTCACTGGTGATCTGTTTATTTTTAGTGGGGAAAGTCTGAATGCATGTAATTAGCGATCAGTTTACAAGTTCAAAGTGAGAAAGTACGGAAAAAACGTAATTTTATTAAAAAGCAATCAATTTACACATTGTCGTTGTCTTAAGAAAAGAAAGTGTCCGTATTAACCGGGTAGGCTTTGTATGAAAATGGGCATATTGGGACAGGAAAAAGTGTCCGTTGTCCGTATTATCCGGTGTCCGTATTAAACGGGTATATTTTATAGGCATTTGTATGAGTTTCGGCCGGGACAGAACAACATGTCCGCAATGACCCGGTGTCCGTATTAACCGGGTGTCCGTAAGGACCTGACACTGCCAGTTCTCACTGTATTTTCAAACTTGTTGCTGTGCTACGTACGTCTCTTTGAATTCAGGCGAAAACAACTCGAAATCCAACCGATCCGAAATCCACAAAATACGCCTCAAACCCTCAAATTAACTATCAATCTATATTTGTAGCAAGTAATAGAAGAACAAGGTAGAGTGCAAACACTAAAACCATGAAACAACTTTAATTAGTACTAAATAGTGCAATGTCTTTTGTTTTCAATTGTTCCATTGGTGATATTTTGCACTAACTAGTTTGTACTGTTTCATGGTTTTAGTGTGCACTCTAGAAAAGGGAGGCTATATAGAAACGAAAATCAAACTGAGCCCGAAATCCACACTACCACAGGGATCCCAATCAGTCTTGAACCGACAGCTTTCATATACACTGCACGATCTAAGCCTACGAGCAGGAATGTAGGGAACAATAATAAACTATAACTGATGACTGATATCAACCAGTATACATCTTTCACAATGTAGTGCATCCCGGTTCTCAATGGCACCAGAGCACGAGTGAGCGCTTGACAAAAGAGTCTAGTTTTATTTAGCCTTGATATTGTAAACGTCTGATTGATTGATTTTCTGTGACAGCTAATTCGTTAATAATAATGACTTTGTTAATGTCTGTTATAGCTAGGCACAAGTGTACTAATCAGAGAGAATTAAATCTACATTATAATACAATGATTATATTTACACTTTCACTAGCTAGTTGATGTTTGGTGAAGTCGATGAATTTGAGACAGCGTTTCAGTGTAGAAATGAGTGCTTTAACTATATAGCTTGGCTCATTTACAAGAAGTATAAATTAATTCGCGAGCTGCTCCCGTGAGATCCGGCAATATAAACCTCTCGTATGATGGTCTGTTGCTGTCTGTTGATGGTTGAGGCCATGTTCTGAGTTGACGCAAAACATGGTCATCTGAAGGTGCATATTCTGAGTTGACGTGAAACATGGTCATCTGAAGGTGGGCTATTATAGTGCATGCTATAAGAAACCATATTCTGAGTTGACGCAAAACATGGTCATCTGAAGGTGGGTTAATGCATGCTATAAGAAACCATATTCTGAGTTGACGCGAAACATGGTGTTTTCGTGGTTGGCCATGTTCTGAGTTGACGCAAAACATGGTCATCTGAAGGTGGGCTATAGAGTTGATGCGAAACATGGTGTTTTCGTAGTTGGCCATGTTCTGAGTTGACGCGAAACATGATCATCTGAAGGTGGGCTATAGTGCATGCTATAGGAAACCATATTCTGAGTTAACGCGAAATATGGACTATGCTAGGGTTAGGGTAAAATAGCCACATTCTGAGTTAGCTATCGCGGTTATGAAAGTTGCTGCAACTTTAAACAAAACGATGCTAGACAAGTTGCACTCGGTATTTGTCTCTCTGCAACAGTTACCCGAATGTAAAAGTTTTATTGATTTGACCCTGGGATCGTGCGACATAATAATAATAATAATAACAATAATAATAAATATAATAATAATAATAATAATAATAATATTAATAATAATAACAATAACAACAACAACATAAAAATCGTGACGTTTGAAAAGCGCTTATACAGGCCAATTCTTGCCTGTTACGATCGACACCTCTTTATAACGGGCAACAGCTGCTGTATATTCCTGTCATAGTCGACATAGTCGTAAAGTTGCAATTATTTGAACTAAAAATTATCAGTTTCTGAATCTTGATCGCTACACAAATTCCAGGAGTGTCTGTTATATCAGACAAGAACGTTTGCTTTGCAAGCTAGATACACCTATTCCAAAAATCGTTGTCCCCGCCAAAAGCAACAAGCAAGAAGCTGACGAGGGCATTGGGCATTGGGACTTTCTCCTTACTCATTTATTCATCCGTAGACATTTTGACAACATGCATTTTCAAATGGCCGAATATTTCCAAATGATTGCTATTCAACGCTCGTAGGGATAACTTCTCAAGTACAACGTGTTAAAGTGTTTCAATGAACTTGAAACTTCAGGGTTAATGAATGTGCTATCTAAACCAATTGACTTGGTAGTTTGAGAAAAATTCATCACCGCATTTTTCAGTTTTACCCCTTTCAGTATAGCCTCCTAAAGCAGACGCGTGTAGCGCTTCCGGTTCCCGTCATTCCTCCACTACGTCTGCTAAGACTCGAACAACATTCCTTTCTACGAATTTGACCAATCAGAGAAAGCCCCACAAAAGCTTGTGGGTACGACCTTGACCTTGGCCGTCTTTTCCGCGAACAAGATGGCAATGAATCGGCGATGGTGGAGAGTGAGCATATGGATGACTGTTATAGAAAAGTAAGCCAAGTTCTTTGTATAAATAAGTTCAATATTCATCAGAAAAAGCCCATAGATGCCATTGATAACTTTAGAAAAGAAAGACGTTTCTATAAATCTTCCCACTGGTTCGGGAACATCGCTAGCAGTTTCAGGTTATACCTTTAATGTTTGCTCTCGTATTAATATAACAATTAAAGTGAATCAAATTGACGGTTGTGTCTAGTTTCAAGCGTTTATAGGTTTGCTGGCGGCGGCTTCGTTTGTTGACGTGAATGTTATGGTTTTGACATGCAATTTGTCGACGTATGTCAGGTCTATTCTTAGCATTTTGGCATGGGAAACTACACTTTTAGAACTTATTTCATCTTTTATTAGTATTTTTACAGCCATCTTGAAACTTGAACCACTCTACTAAAAGCTGAAATAAGTTCTAAGTTAGAAACGTGTAGTCGGCAAGGTCTTTTAATCCATCAAGTATTTCTATAAATATAGAGGGAATATCCAACAGACTTCTACCAAATATCCTTCAGGCTTGTACGCTTTTTCTTAGATTCCTCTTTCTTGCATATATAGTGTCAAAATTTAAGACTTTCTTTGGCGTATTTTCTGTATTCACGCGACAGTAGGCGAACGTGGGAAAATGAAAAATTTACATATCACCTAGCAATTTGATTGGTTGATAGAAAACAATGTAGAAAGGAATGTTGTTCGAGTCTTAGCAGACGTTAGTGGAGGAATGACGGGAACCGGAAGCGCTACATGCGTCTGCTTTAGGAGGCTACTTTCAGTAAAGACAAGTGAAATCTTTGTCAAAAGACAAAATGCATATCTTTACTGGAACTCGTATTTTTCGAAATCGAATGAAGCGATTTCTTTCCGTTTCCTAAAAGGAATCCCAAAAAGGTTGTAGAACAATATGAGCTCAAAATAAGTTTACTTAAAGTCCATAAAGGGAAGTTTTTGGGCACCCGGCACAATTGCTTGGGATTGTTTACAAATTCGCTACCAAAAAGTTCCGATTTGATCTGTTTGCAAACGCTTCCATAGAAATCATTGAAACTTCGTAAACTTGATGACCATGTGAACTTTATGTCTTGTAGACAATTTTTTTAAACAAACCTCTACTCTCTCGAATTGATTCAAAAAGCATACTAACGTCATTTTGGCGCTAGAACAACTCTGATTATGATGAAACATATATCATGGCAAACTTTAATCGATCTCTAGACTTGGTATAAAATTTGATTTTAAATTGTCAACAGCAACGAATTTTCCGTTCAAACATGGAAGGTAACGCCACCAAAAAAAACACTCCAGCCACCTTAACATCAAAATTCACTTTGACCATGACTGCCTAGAGAGAAATCCTAAGCACACTGTGTGCTTTCCCCTGGTGAGTGCTTGTGGCTGAAGAGTCACCTATATGTGGCTCACATGCAGAATGATAAAGATTTTAAGTAGTTGTTTATACTTGCATTCTGTAAAGGTCAATCCTTTGGGAAGCCTCGAGTGCATAGTACTATTATCAATTACAGGATAATTTGTTTAGCTTTGAGCCTAAAATGGCTGTATCTTGTCGTTACGTTCTTGTTATTGAGTGAAAATTCTTCACAATTTTTTTATTGTTTCAAAAATATTTAGCTAATGTTATCCATGATCCCTGATCAAATGATTTTTTTAAGTGATCAAATTCACGTTCAACAAGTTTGAGTATATTGGATTTAATAATGATTATGACAATGATTTTTAAGTGATTAAGTTCAACATTAGTTCGAGTATACTTAATCACAATGAATATGATTTTTAAAGTGGTACTACAATGAAATTTATACTATTTAGATGATCAATTTTACGACTTAGAAGTCCAAAACAAGATTAAATAAAAATATTTTTGCCATTTAAAAGCGATAAAAAATGTTGGAAGAATTAAAAATTAGGGTATAAAACAACGCAAAAATACGTCCGCCATTAATCTTGAGCCCGCGATACACCGCTGACCCGTGACGTCAGTTTCTCAAGCAAGCACTTGGCGTCGCTTTCTTGTAGTAGGATTTGTATGGCAACAAGCTCTGCTTACAACTATATTTATACAACTATGGATCAATCTCTTAGCGACTCTGCTTCTGAAAATGAAATCGACTGCTCTCCTGAACTATTAGAGGATAGCTTCCACTCTGCAACAGAAGATTATATTACCATACGAGGATTTAGAACCTATTCCGAATGAGGAAGAGGCAGAGGCATAGGCACTCGAAAAAGACAGAGAAGACAAAGAAGAACAAACTCTTCTAAGCCGTTTCTCAGGCGAGGAAGATGTTGTCACGAAATAAGGAAGAATTTACACTTTTGTTTACTTTTCTTTAGGTACTCCTTAGAGAATATTTAATTAGTCTAGTTGTACATAATTTATTTAAAGAATGTTTAAAGTCATATCATTGTTTGTATAGTTACATCATTGCTTTGTTTGATTACATCACCGTATTGTTACAGCCTCAGTTATTTAAGAGTAGAACCAAATAATTTAACGTGTGTAGTTTTTAGACACAGAATCAGAGAAGAATCTTGCCGGATACACTGGAACTCATCCAGACCGAGCAGATACAAGTCCTGGAACTCATCCAGAAGAGAGAGAAGAAAGATTCCGCAGTAGACTGACGAAGAACTCTATAGTATAAACTACAAACAGCGATAAACAAACTGACGTACATGTAAAGGCACAGAAAGACACAGAAGAAGCTATTATTTGGCAATATTACAACATGATTCGATTTCCCTTTCCGCAAATATTCTTAGTGATATCGGAGCTACAATGGACCTTGTTCTCGCTACTTAAACGCGCTCAAAAAAAAATTTGTCCGGTATTTTTGCGTAAAAGTTTGTGAATCGTGTTCTATTGACTTGGTGAATATCCTAACTAAGTTTCAACAAAATCGGCGGAACTAAGTGTATTTTAGTCATGAATTTGAATGCTGTTAGCAACCTGTTTATTTTGGTTCCGCCGATTTTGCTGAAACTTAGTTAGGATATTCACCAAGTGAATTGAACACGATTCACAAACTTTTACGCAAAAACATCGGACAAATTTTTTTTGAGCGCATTTAAGTAGCGAGAACAAGGTCCATTGTAGCTCCGATATCACTAAAAATATTTGCGGAAAGGGAAATTGAATTATGTTCTAATATTGCCAAATAATAGCTTCACCTTTCTCCAAGTCTGATAGTCCATCACACGAATATTAAAAAAGTTATGGTCAAACATTTATTTCAGACGAATGCGTCTGGAATTTCGACGGAGCCACCTTAATGAGAGCCACAAATCACATCATTTAATTTAATTTAATTTAATTAATTAGTTTAATTAATTTAATTAATTTGACCTCATCCCACCATTTTCATCCATTGAGTCATCTGACATGTCATCATCATCGACACATTTTCAACATTTACTTTAATACACCAAAACCATTCACACCCACTGACTTCATGACATCGATATCACCAGATTTTTCACTTTCACCTTCACCAACATTATCGTCACAATCGATAACTGCAGAGCTTGATACATCATTGAATTCTTCAAGCATTAATCCCATCTTCACATTTCCAACACCACCCATATGCACCAATATTAACCCCATAAGCGATTTGGTGGACAGGATATTGACCTATCATGAAACAAAACGAACAACAAATGAAATCTGCCTGACTATCGAAAACAAACTAGACACAATTACAAGAGTACTGCAATCTTTTACAATAGCTGCCTTACCTTTTTTCAAACCTAAGCATTTAATTACTGATTCTGACCAAGAGGATATATACCTACAGTCGTCCAATGCAGCAATGTTTGCAAAAAATCTAGTTTACAAATATTTTCAAAAGAAGAACGAATAGGCCGTAACTGTACAGGAAAGGTTTTTGTCAAAGATGGGAAAAACATGAAAGAACCCCTTAATCCTGAAAAACTTAAATATGTGAAAGAACTGGTTCAAAAATATTTTTAGATGTCAGACCAAAAGAAAGCAGACACATGGAAATTATGTATTATTAGTTTAAATAAGGCACTCCTTAGGAAATTTCGTGCCACAGCAATGAAAGCTTGAACTGAAAAATTTAATTATTAAATTATGGGATGGCTGCACTGATATTTTAATACAGTATTTGTCTACCATCGAGGCTTCATAAAAAAAAAAATTAGGGAATTTATCCCATAATTGAAGATATATTAATGATATATAGCTTATTTCCAGGGCAATACATTTACAGTGTATGTATCCAGGCCAGCTCTAAGAATTAACTAATGCCTGAAAATTTATTTCCAAATTTATTTCATGCAACATGCATTGTTTTTAAAAAACGTATCAAATTTCAAATCTTTAACTGCCAGTTTTCATTTTATGTTTTTATTTAAAGCTGAACTCAACAACTACTATAAATGAATTGCCTGATCTTTGCCTCATGGAGATAATTAAAAACTTGGATACATTAAGCATGGCACAATGTATGTTAGTATGTAGACGTTGGCAATTATTACTTCGGACAAAATCAGCATGGAGTAATCACGGAAAGATATATCTAAGAGGTTTCGAAGGTGAAGTAGATAACAATTTTTTTTTTTTTTTTTCAAAGAACGTTTTTCTTTTTGTAAGAAATGAAGTCAATTATATTAATATTGCACAAACAAAAAATATTTTTCTACCTTTGTTTGAAAAACAACCTGCATCAGTAGCACTACATGTATTTCCAAATCTTAGAACTTTAAATTTATCAGATACTTTCGTAGATGAAGAATTATTATCAAAGCTGCCTACCAGCATGCAAAATTTACAAGTGTTAATTTTGGACAATAATCAGGATGTCACTGAAAAGGCTATGCATTTGCTATATTATAATATTATTCAAACCGAATAAACTTTTATCAACTGCTTTGTTATGCTCAACTCATATCAGCAACAGGACCAATAGGGATCATGGGAAATATCATTTGTGTTAATAAATAGTTTTCCACAAAAAAATATACATATTCATGATATACATATTCCAAACACAATGAAATGATATATCTCACTTACAATCTTTACTGATAGTAATATGCGAAAACTGTCGAAAGGCCCACTATACAGCCCGTGCACGTGGTGAGGAACATGAAGTCGTAGCAGCTACAGAAGTAAGAATTATTTTGTATTGTTCTACTTTGATTGTGAAATAAGTAATAGATACAATATGAACGAACGACTGTGTTGTATGAGACTGGTACAAATTCGAGCAAAAGGTGAGAGTTTTTAAATTCCATACAGATCGGACGCGAATATTATATATTACTTATCGAATCCAAAGATGTAGTAACTGGATATTTTACTATAATTTTGATGATAGGAAACAGTTTGGCCGAGAAAATGCAACTTAAAGTTGAATGCAAATGAGGACAAATCTGTATCCGTTTTACAGATGTCCTCCACGGTAGTGATTTCTATTGTATTTTCCTCATTAATTATTCATAATAATATCTTCATTTATCTTTGTTTATACTGCAGGATGTATCAGTTAACAGTGACGTGAAAACTGGTTAACACATGTGCAGGAATAATAATATCATGAATTCGATAATGTTGATTTAGAGTTTCTTTTTCTAGTATTTTGTGCTTCCATAAATCGCCTTTTTCAATTCATGCCATTCCTTTGTAATTATCCGTTCATTATTGAAACAACCGATAATCCATCCATCCAACCAACTATTACTCCATCCTTCCATTTATCATTTTATCTATCTGTCCACCATTGTTGATTGATTGATTTAATTATTTATTTGATTAAAAAGGTTGAAGCTACAAATCCAGTTGAACCACAGCCCTCTACATCTACTAGTGCTGAGCCGGAAATTGAATGTGAAGTTACAATCATGTCTCAAGAAGGAGCTGAGGAAGAGGTTGAAACATCGTCACAGTCTTCACAAAGCACGGTGCTCGAGCATGAAGTTAGTATTTGGCAAGATGAAATAGAAGAACAGCATCAGAAAAGGCAGGTTATGAATGAAGCCCTTCACAACATAACTGGTGGTCGTACCAGCACTCTCCAATCTACTTTTAATACAGCGTGGGAAGATATTTCTTCTACGCAACAAAAATATTATGTGCGAAAGGCAAGGGAAACAATCGCTGCTTCGTTATCTGTGATAAGCCCAGGGCAAGAGGAAGAGATTTGGAAATCTCTACGCAAAGAAAGCCTTGGTATTGGAACGAAGGAACGCAAACACTTTGATGCCAAATCTGATCTGATGGACGTGTTGAAAGCACATAACCAAGCTGATTGTTGGCAAACCAAGAGGCAGATTTTGTCAGTATTTGACAACGATTTTAGCAGAACAGAATTACAAGAACTATTACCTTCATTATCTAAATGGCGGATCGATCAGGCACGCCATCATGCCATTGAAACAGGAAGAGGACAGCCTGTTATAGAGAAGCCCATCTACCGCACAAGAATCAGTTCAGCAAAAACCGATCATTTCATCGATTACATATCACGCCCAGAGCTTTTACAAGATGTGGCATTTGGGACAAAAACTCTTAAATTAGACTCTGGCGAACGTATCATCATCCCTGCTGTCATACGAACTCTCATTCCTTCCCGAATCATTGAACAATACAACTGCCATTGCAAAGAGCAAGGTTTTGAACCAGCTGGCGAACGTTCACTATTTAGAATGCTTGACGTTTGCTACGCCTCGATGCAGAAGTCTCTACAAGGTTTGGATAATATAACTTCAGAGGGTACAGAAGCAGTTGATAATTTAAGGAAAATCGTTGAGCGTCTTGTTGAAAATGGAGTTGGAGAAGAATGGGCGGAGTCCATAGATAAAAGCATTAAAGAAGTAAAGCGATATTTGAAGACAGATTACAAAGTTCATGTTGGTAGAGAGGAGAAGTGCTGTGATCACTGCACCATATTTTCCCTCAATGACGAAGATACTGGCGAATTCAGAGGAAATTGCCAACATGATAACGAAACATCATGTGAAAGATGTGACTCCCTTGAAAACGTTTTTCTGGAAATGAAATCAAAAATTAACGAAACTGACATAACTGACGAACAAAAGTCAAGAATCCTTTTTGAATACAAAGAGAGCCTTCAAGCCATAAATGCATGGAAAGCTCATTTGTTGCGTTCCGTCAACCAAGAAGAAGCAAAGCAAGATGTTCTCAAAGAACTCGATGAGGACACCTGTTTGATCATCATTGACTGGGCAATGAAATTTCTCCCTTTACAGTACCGTGAGAATATGAGCCAGTTTTTCAGCAAGAGAGGCAGGAGCTGGCACGTGAGCGCTGTCATCACTAAAACTGATGCAAACTTTCAAGTGGAGTGTTTTGTACACATTTTCAACACATGTACCCAGAATAGCTTCGCTGTGACATCCATTATTGAACATCTTCTCCACACCATTAAGATGGAATATCCTGTTGTGAAAAAGACCTTCATTCGTTCCGACAATGCAGGGTGTTAACACAACGGATCATTGCTGTTAAGCCTATCGCAAATCGGGAAAAGAACTGGTGTGATCCGTCTTCGCTACGACGCTACAATATTTCTGACCCCCAGGCTGGAAAGGACATCTGTGACAGGAGAACAGCTTCAATGAAGTCACACATTCGAAGATTTGTCAATGAAAACAACAATGTAATCACTGCAGAAGACATGAAAGTGGCACTGGAGTCACATGTAGGGCTTAAAGGCTGCAGAGTAGCTGTGGTTGAGGTGGACTCTTCCAGAGAAGGCGTTAGTAACAAAATATCTGGAATTAGTCTCCTCAACAATTTCCGCTTTGAAGACTCTGGTTTACGTACTTGGAAAGCTTACAATGTTGGTCCCGGGAAGTTGTTAACTTACGAACAACTACAAGTACAACCACAGGGAGAAACATGTTTGAAAGTCATCCAGCCATTTGCTTCCCGTACTAGAGAACATGGGATTTTAAAGAAGAGTACAGTGCCTAAGAAGGATATATTTTCATGCAGTGACAACAGCTGCATGCTTACCTTCAAAACAGAAGCGGAAGCAGAGATGCATATGGATACGGGAAAACACGTCCGACAGCTCGAATCTGAGTCACTCTATGATACCATAAAGAAAAAGTGGGCCGATAAAGTCACTGGTATTGGAGAATCTTTTCAATGAGTGCAAAGTATCATCGCTCAAGAACAGCCGGTCGATTTACATGAACCAAGGTCAAACAGTACCCGACCAATGGGATGGGTTCTGAAAACGACAAGGAAATTTTCAAAATGAACGAAAAGGTGAAAGGATATTTGACCGAAAAGTTTGAGGTAGGGATAACTAGTGGACATAAGGCAGATCCAATAAAGGTGTCAAAGGAAATGAAACTTGCAAAAGACCAGAATGGGCTACTGCTGTTTGACCCTGATGAATGGAGGACAGTCCAACAAATCAGTAGCTTTTTCTCAAGGCTATCTGCACTGCAAAGGCAACGTCAACTTCATGGTGAAACCGTCCAAAAAATAACCGAGGATGACTGGGCTGCATGGGACATAGAGACTCCTCTGGATGAATTGCGTACAGCTGTCCGCAGTGACATGGATAAGCCAAATCACCCCATTGAGGTGGAATCGTTTAACGTTTGTATGCTGGTACAGAGTGGTAAGATAAATGCCCTAAAGGTAGCTCAATTGAAAGACATCTGTACTAAACTACGAGTACCTGCTCATGGATTGCCATCAAGAAAAAGACATACGTCGAGCCACTAAAAGCACTTGTCAGAAACTGTTCCTGTAATCTAAAATGAGAGATAGACAAATAGATCGAGATTCGCCGGTCAACTAAAAAAAATCGAATTTAATTTTCTTTTGCCATATCATTCCTTTCGATGGCCTATTTTAGGGAAAAATACTAAAAAGTTCCAGCGATTTTTATTTTAGAAGAAATTTGCAGTTTTCAAAAACCCGCCTGATGACTGAAAATTTTCGGCTTAATTATAAGGCAACTTGGAACAGTCTGTGTGTGTTCACCTCTAGCACTACGACAACGACATTCAGCATACTTAATAAATATTTCTTGGTCTTTTCTACTATAGTATTTATTTTTGTGTAACTTTTGTAGTTATTTTTCAAATTTGGTTTTAAAAAGGTGTACTGAGCGCCATGGACGGAAAGTAGAAATATAGGCAATGTTTGAGGTACGAAAACGGAATCTGGTACCTAATTCTTTGAGGAAAACGCCATGCCCCAGGAAAGTTTCACCTTTGTTCTTTCAGTTTAGAAATTTCAACTTTGAGAATTCAACCAGATTCCGTTTTCGTACCTCAAACATTGCCTATGGCGCTCAGTACACCTTTTTAAAACCAAATTTGAATAAATAACTACAAACGTTACACGAAAATAAATACTACAGTAGAAAAGACCACGAAACGTTTATTAAGTATGTTGAATGTCGTTGTTGTAGTGCTAGAGATGAACACACACCGACTGTTCAAAGTTGCCTTATAATTTAGCCGAAAATTTTCAGTCATCAGGCGAGTTTTTAAAAACTGCAAATTTCTCCTAAAATAAAAATCGCTGGAACTATTTAGTATTTTTCCCTAAAATAGGTCATCGAAAGGAATGATATGGCGAAAGAAAATTAAATTCGATTTTTTTTATTTGACCGGCGAATCTCGATTCTTACTGACATCCTCTCTTAACACTTATTGTACGAAATCGAGTTGTAAATGATCTGTTAGAGTTTGGCCGTCATTTGAAGGCAAATAATGAATTTCAAGGACTTTTAACAGATGATATAAACCAAGCAATTACCGAAGATTGGTTAACATGAATATATAGTCGACTTTTGATACAATTACGGCGACTTATAAACGAGGTATATAAAAATTGATATATAAAGATTGCGTGACATGAAACAATGTTCGCGGGAAATTAGAAACGGCTCAAATTGTGATTCGGAAAGGTCACGAATACTGATCCTAGAGACAGATAAGAACCTTATGTGTTGTGTTCAACTTTTGAGTGAAAGAACCAGTAGTTTTTCTTACAATTTTGTCAATATTTTCGTCTAATTATGCATGTGATGTTAAAATACGATCAACAAAATTATGCTAATATCAAGGAATTTCAAATGCTGCTAACTCTAAATCTTTATATTATCCCAATCAAGAGTTTGCTTAAATTGATCATCCATAAGTTGTACTTCCAGAACATAATTAAATTTGTGAAATAAAAACCCGCAATTTTGAAAAAACGGCTTTTGAACTTAGCTAAAAATGGCATTGTCGCTCATCAAGAGTACACAAGCATTGTTTGGTTGTCTGTAAAAAAAATATCTTTAACGTGCAAATGTTCTTTATACGATCTGG
Organism: Actinostola sp. cb2023; assembly: GCA_033675265.1. Classification (NCBI taxonomy): domain Eukaryota; kingdom Metazoa; phylum Cnidaria; class Anthozoa; order Actiniaria; family Actinostolidae; genus Actinostola; species Actinostola sp. cb2023. The sequence continues at coordinate 467,482 of JAUJYZ010001161.1, forward strand.
TTTGCATCTACAAAGCAAAATAAGTCATATTATTTCTAGTGCTTCTCATTTTGCCTCTTAAAGTCGGCTTCTATTTGGTTGGTTTTTCATGCTGCAAAAGGCCAAAACTAAGGGGAGTGGTCAATCTCGGAAGATAAAAGTCCAAACAATCTTTAACCCCCACCGTTCTTAATCATTTAGGATAGGGTATAAACGGTGAAAGTTTGACAGGAATCGGCCGACCCCCATCTTTTGACTCTGCCCGGTTTTCTCTGACAATGACTCTTAATGAATGACAAATAAATAAGAAAAGGACCGGGTCCTAGTTAAAAAATTATGGGACACTTTCAAGGACCATGCGGTCTCTTCACGTCGAACTGATTAAGTAAGGACTTTGTTGGAGTTTATACAGCGAAACTATCGTTATAAAGTGGACTTACGCACATTATAGCTGGATAATTTTCAGATTACACATATAGTAAGTATCCAGTTGTTATTAGTCAAGTCAGTTTATGGACTCATATCAAGTAAAATACTGAAACAGCTAACATGAAGATTAATCACCGGCACATATATAAACACACTACAAACTGCTCAACTGATGAAAAGTTGTTTATGAATATTGTAGTTTTGCAAAGGGATCAAGACAAAAAAATTAGCATTTTATGAGCACCAATCAATTAACAGTAAAAGTGTAACATGATCCACATTGATTTCAACAGCATCAGAATTTACTTAAATTAGTTGACTTTTTGAAATAGAAATCAACATCAAATACAATCGACGAAGCAATAACTTAATAACCTAATTCTTAATTTCTCACCCAAAATTCGTTGGAAAACGAGTTCAAACTGTTTGAGCGACACTTAGCAACCCAACAACAAAACCCAAACTACAACAGCGTCTATTGTCTTAGTCCAAGTAACCAATGAAATTGAACCGTTACAAGGACGCTGACTTACTGCAAAGTTGTCTCGAAACAACTAAAGCTTGGAACTCCGTTTCAAGTCAGACAACGTGCGCGCTACGATCGAATTGCATTGTGGTAGTAGTTTTTACACATCAAAGAAAAAACTACGATCACTACGATCATTTACATGTATAAACATTAGAGATCTTCAAATATTCGTAAAAATTCGAAAAGAGTGATAATTACTTGGTTCTCTGTAAAAAAACATACCTATCTCAGACCAAATGGGCAAAATAGATACCCTATCCCAGACCTGAGGAGCTCGAAAACCATACCCTATCGGGCGGCACATACCCGTATACATGTAGCTTATATAGGGGAGTCCCTCCCGGGAAATAATATACCCCTGAAATAGCTACATGTAGCTAACTAAATAGTACGAATTAGCACTAAATTATTTGTTTTCTATTGTTTAATTAGTGCTATTTAGCACTAATTTGTTAGTACTGTTTCACGGGTTTATTATTTGCACTCTAATCATCAAACTCCAAATTTAGAAATTGGCCTCCTGCTATGCAGTCAGTTATCCAATTTTACTTGGTGCGATGGATATTATTGCACACACATTTTCAATTCTAGAATTTACGAGCATTTTATAACTGTTAGGAATCTGAATATACATGTAATCCTTGCTTTTATATAAACTCATGGAAAAATCATATTCAGTTTCCCAACATTAAATATTACTAAGCCAGAGTGCACAATTCAAATTAAACTATCATTCCTATTTAGTAGTACTCTTATTTGCACTAAAACTGTTTGAGATTTACTGTGAAAACCATATTAACTTTATTGATGGATGCATTACAAGATCATTATCATAGAAGTGTAAATAAAGTCAAAGCTTAATATGTTATTGAAATTTCTTTTTTCAACAGTACATCAATTATTGTCTCATGTATGGTCTCATGTTCCACAACACATGGATCACTTAGAAGTTATGGAGGGAGACTCCATCAGAGATTTAGAGAATTACCACAGAATAACTCCAACACCGCAAAGAAAAACCCAGAATCCTGGAATTTATAATCCCCTTAAGGTGTGTATTGAAATTACAAAAAGTACTGGAGATTTTCTATAAAATGAAAATCTAGACTGAATTTTTTTTTCAATACAAGTGTTTTTTGAATAACAATATGCCAACAACTGGTTTAATATCTAATTTAGTATTATGATAATAGGCCTTTTGCATACGTGTACCAAAATGCTTTGCAGATTTTCTTTCATATTCAAATTTGTCATCCCATAGTAAGACAATAATAATTGGTGCTAATGAACTGCTTCCTATCATCAAAATTATTGTAAGATATCCACTTATACGTCGTTGGATTCGATAAGTAATATACAATATTCGCGTCCGATCTGTATGGGATTTACAAACTCTCGCCTATGGCTCGAGTTTGTAAATCCCATACAGATTGGCCGCTCATATCGTATATAGTACCTACCATATGTACATGTTTCAGTAACTCTATACTGTATTATTTTGCCATCGTGAGCCAGAGCCTTGTTATGTTACACTAATAGTGACATGTTCCAAGTTTGTTTGGAGGTTTTAAAGTTTAAGTTGTGCTTTCAAAGTTCAAAATGAACTATGTAAGTGAACTTGGATTTTTCTTCCAAAACAACTCAGAATAAAACATTTGTTCTCAGAATGAGTAAAAACAAAGCATATTATTAATGAAATGCTCTTAATTTTTGATGTTGCTGAGCATTAATTAAGTATTCTCCTAATAACAGGTTTTGCAACTGATGGGGAGTTCAACTCGTTGAGAACTATGGGTGAAAAGAGAGCAATTTCAGTGGTTGAGATAACAAAGAATGCAAGAAACCAGGCCAGGAGCATGAAAGCAGCTGTTATTAAACACCACTTTAGTTTAGACAGATATGGTAAGTATTTTTTTAAATAATTATTGTGAGTTATCATGTCCCACCATTTCCAACTGGGAATTGGATGATACAGTACAGCCCAAAAGTTTGTCCCGCATTGCGGCGCAATTGCGCTTACGTTACCGCAATTGCGGTACCCCAAACGCAATTGCGCCTCGAACAACCGCAATTGCGTTTGGTCACTACAGCCACAATTGCGCCTCGATGGTGGCTAAACAAGATTGCGGTTAGGCCAAACACGATTGCGTTTGGTCTAAATGGAATTGCGGTTAGGGCAAATTGCGGTTAGGGGCAATTGCGGTTAGGGGCAATTGCGTTGAAGCGCAATTGCGGTTAACGATCGTTACAGTATTGCGGTTCGATCGTCATAACACAACATACAAATGTAGTCATCATATTCTTTACGATCACTTGTCTTGCCTAAAATATAATATGGTGATATTGTAATGATGAAGGAATAGTTATCTCGATGTAAATGTATCAAAACAGTTCTCAATGAGTTCTCAAAAGAGTTTGTGTAGTCTGAGTGTAGTCCGCGTGTATACACTCACTACACTCAACTTTTTACCTCATTACAGTCTTGCCTGACTTTTACTCGCAGCCGTTAATTTGCATTTCCGAAAGAAACTGTGTATGTATACACGAACAATGTTGAATCAACTTAGCTATTATTTTTATCAGCTTGTGCCGTTTTTATTGAAATGTCTGAAACATTACGTGCTTTTAAATTTCTGTCGGAACCTTACCGTCAAGTATTAAAAGTAGAACATCATGCAAGCTTGAAGAAGCTTCACGTACAGTGTATCTTCACTTTACAGTAAGACGATAAAGGCCGCAAAAAGTTTAACCCATTCGCTCCTGAGCTATTTTGCGTTTTTTAGCGATTTTCTGGACCTAATCACGTCGTAGGAAATTTCGATTCCATATAAGGGGTTTCCATGGAAATCTTGACAGTTCTGAAAGCCCACGGGCTCAGGTTCTGACGTAATCTTTCTCTTGTCGTGAATCTCCGCGAGGAACAGCATCTCGTAGCTACTAGGAGCGGTCAATTTTGCATTTTTAGAGTGTTTATAGCCATTATTCACCACAGAAGCCCCCAGGACAGCATCATTAAGCTTGACTGGTGTGGTAGAGACTGTTCTCCTGGAAGAAATCAGGAGTTTAGATACGAATTCACGATCACATTTCGACGTTGCCGTTTGGAAATTCAAAATGGCGGACTCAATTGTGAAATCGTCTCTCTGGTCTTTCTGTGTTGGATTCCAGGACCTACAAAGGCATTTTTGGCGACTTTGGACTTGTAAAGAATGCAACCGGTGCAATATTTTGCCTGTAGGACCGAGTGGCTCGACACTCTATATATTCTTAAAAAACAGAGATTCGGGGAGATCTATGCCGAAATTCCCGGATGTTTCCCGGCATCCTTTTCGGGCGTGCAGAAGGAAAACACGTGTTAGCAAAAGTGGTCCTAAGGAAATGGCTATTGTTCGGCGAGTTAAGGAAAAGAGAGAGCAAAATTCACGACTATATCAAGAAGAGAGATGGAAGTTTGCTGAGAAAGTGGCGTTTTGTTTCGCAAGGATGTATTTTGGAAGAAAATCCAAGTCAAATGTCGGTCATTTTCGAGGTGTAAAATTGCGTCAAAAACACGCATTTTTGATTTTTATGGCAAACAAATTGAACTAATGCCCAGAAATCGGACCTGTAAGTCAGTTTACTTGAGGTTAAAATATGAAGAGTTATCTAGTTGTCACTAATAACTGGCCATGAGATCGATGTTACGAAAATTCAGAAAGTTAGAATTTTTCAAAGCACTATCGATGTTTACGGCCGGTTTCGGCCGGTGTAGGAGCGAATGGGTTAAATGAACTCTTGAAATCATAATTCTACAATTTATAAACAACATTCATTCACGTCTTTACCAACTTTCGGCATTATCAGTTCTAAAATCTAGTTCATTAGCGTACACGTGAGAATGTTATGTTTGAGACACTTGATTCACACATGTTGTGTTAGCACGTGAAAAAAGTCTACGAGAACCATGGCACTTTGGCGGGAACTTTACCAATCCGCTCCTTTTACTCTTTACTTTTTAATGGTGAATCTAAGGAGATACAGTGATTTCTTGTGAAGAGAGCTTTACCATAAATCACATCATAATGTGTGTATTTTCTACTACAGTAAGCTTTAGAAACGGTGATTCAACAAGTTTGTTTACGACCCGGGTTACGATCATCACTATTGTGTTGTTGAGAGAAAGTGCAAGGACGCTTCGTTCGCCGGTTGTTCGTTTTCTTGTATAAAAACAAATTAGATATAATTGCACAATAAAATACTATAAAACTTTCCTTTAGTATTGTTAAACGAGCTAAGTTTCGTGCATGTACGTTAACTAGAACCTAAGACCGGAACCGAAGAAATGTCATAAGTTTGTGATTTGTTGTTTGCCGGCTTCACGTTCAAGTTTGCCAGCTTCACGTTCAAAAAGAAGTGAAAGGACTCTCCGCACTAGACTATTAAATGCTCCTAATCATCTTTAGTAATTTTATATTATTTCGGGCTTAGGATTCTTTTGGTTTTGCATTTTGACTGAATCAACACTTCAGCCGTTCATTGTGTGAGATCTTTAACCGCAATTGCGTTTGACTAAATTAAATATCAGACGGTTCAAACCGCAATTGCGGTTGCTTAAACCGCATTGCGTTTGGCCTTAAACGCAATTGCGTTTGCTCTAAACGCAATTGCGTTTGCTCTAAACGCAATTGCGTTTGCTCTAAACGCAATTGCGTTTGGTTTAAACGCAATTGCGGCTTCTCCAACCGCAATTGCGGTTGAAGTTACAAACCGCAATTGCGGTTGAAACGCATTTACTACCGCAATAACGGCTACCGCAATAGCGGGAAAAACTTTTGGGCTGTACTGTACATGCAGGCAACCAATAATCCAACTATTTTTTTACACCGAGGTATAGTTTTCACCAGAAATTTTGTGAACAGTTTGTTGAATTCAGGGTAGGCTTCAGGGTAGACTTTATTATTGAAATTATGCAATGATGGTAAGTGCATTCTGGTAAACGTCACTTGGCCACAAAGGATATTTGTCACTTCAATACTATGCCGATCATGTTCAGTAATGTACATATACATAAGTATATTACATAGTGCTATTATAACTTCATTATTTGCAGGAAACCCTGTGGACCCTCACCCAGCAATCCCAGTTGACGATGTTCGATGGTTGCATGACTTCATGAACGATGCCAACAATCCCGTTCCCTTAGACAGTGCCCTGTGCATCATGAGAAGAAGGCTATTTCCATTTAATTATGACCCCTGTCCATGGGTGAATGGTAGGAATGAGACAACCACAGAAATTATGAAGTCAATACTGGCAATCTATCTATACAAATTTGAAATAGGAAGGCTCCAGTCCCTTCCCAGTGATTCTGCTGATTTCTCCAAGTTCCTCTACCAACCAGAACGAAATGATAATACCAGTGAACTTTGTACATCATAGGGAGGACCATAATCACTTGTTAAAACGTATCACAACATGCCTCAGAGAAGGCCTCATTCCTGGAATTAACTTGAAGCATATAAGGGATGCATTGCATGATCCACAAACAGGACTGACATATGAAGCCCTCACAGGTAAAAACAAACAGTCTGTACCTGACTGTGAAAGAATATTCTCCCCTGGTGTGATCAACTTCCTTGAACGTCATGACTATGCTAGTGATGCAGCAGTGATGAGACTGATTCATAACTGGCATAAAGCGGTTGATGGAAGAGGAGTTTCGGGAGACCAGAGATCTAAATATATTCAAGACTTTAAGAATTGGCTATTGGATGATTGGCTTCCATGGCACCGCTACAATTCTGATTACTCACTAATTGACGTCAACAGGTATGCATTGTCTGTACAATGAGCTCTGAGCGTGATGTTTTTCCTTTATATACTTTTTATAAATGTATATATACTTGCACTAAATTGTCTATGTAAAATGACCATTGACCATACTAAACATATTTCTTATTCTTATATTTTTGTCACATTTGCAGACCAATCAAGGGTATCTGCGGCTTAACACGAGAAGTAGTTGTTGGACTGATTGCCAATCTGGAAAGCAGGGAGTTGAGAAGAGCTGAATATGTAACAAGAGGCATCCCCCCCGAACACCCTCGGTCATCATCAACTGATGACGTAGAAGGATTTATCGCCCTTTTACATGAAGTGCTTGGCCCAATTTTCAGTCTTAAGCAACTCTACAGTGAGCTCCCAAAGATTCTGAATGAGTTTAAGAAACGCATCGACCCTGAGTTGACATTCTTCTATTGGACAGGTGCCAAAATACGGTACAGAGACTTTGCCTTGCCTAGTTTCAATGAACCCTCTGGTCCAGGTGTTGTAGAAAGGCTGGATAGGGTAAATTTCTCCAGAAGAGGGGATCCAGGTGTGTTTGTAGCAAATAGAGCCACACTTCCTCAAAGAGGCAAATTAACAGTAAGGGCACAGTTCCACAGAGCCCCGGTAGCTTTACCACCAAACCTACCATAAAAACACTCAGAACACATATTGATACTGCATTTAAATATTGTATTTATTTTGAATGCTTGTTGTTCTACAAGTTTAATAGAACTTAACATAAACACGAAAGAGTGCTTGCACTAAACCCATGAACCATAACTAGTAATTAACTCAACTTAACATAACATGCAGATAATAATTGTTTTCCCCCTTCGAAAAAGAAGGTGTATTGTACAATAATTCATTGCTCACGGAGGCGGATCCAGGATTTTCTTTAGGAAGGGCATACTGCCAAGCCCAAAAACATTATAATTTGCTGAAAGGGGATACAACATCAACCAAGGAAGGAAGGGGTACACTTCATTAAAATCAAGATAAGAGTGCATCAATTTGTTTTGGTTGGATGGGATACAAATTCACCCCATGGTGGGTACACAACACCCTACACCCCTCTCCTGTATCCGCCACTGGTTCACAGGATAAACTAGTTATTATTTCTATTTTTAAATACACTATTTTACACTTTTACTAGCTGTCTCTACTTTTTTGTCCCATAGACCTCTTTTCGTCAGGTTTAATGTGAGGTCATAACCCATAATCATGAATGTAGTTCTAAAATGGATACTTTTCACAGACACTTTAAAATGTGGATCTTTGAGGCAAGGATGAATATAACAAGTCAATTCTCTAGGGATGTAGCCAACTTTCTCATAAGAATCAGTAGACATACATGTAATGTAAACTGCAATGGCATTGCTGTCGTGTATGTTTTCTGGTTCAGCCATCAGTCGGGCATACACATTGTATTCATATAAACTATTGTATTCATACATGCAGTCAAAGGCGTTGTCCAGAGCTTTCTGTCTATCTTTTGCATAGCAAGATCCCAAAACTTTAAATGGTAGTGTGTGAAGGCTAACATCTTCATTTGGCTGAGGGTTATCTTCGTCAGTTGTGCTATCTTCAGAGTCACTAACATTGTCACTTACATGTAGCTGTTGCACCTGGTTAGTGGTGTTGGCAGTTTTCCATAGCACAAGACACGTTTTCCCTGACAAATTTATCGAAACATGAGAAGTACATACAGCATGTCCTTTTTTCAGTTGTTGATGCATTTTTGGTATTAACACAGTATCCTCACTCCTAGTTGAGATCTTAACTTTGACTGCATGAAATTGTAATGTCATTACAGGAAAGCATGGAATGGTCCATTCAATATTGCTTTCAGTGTCAATGTTTAATATTTCCACCTCCAGGTCACAATTGTTGTCTTCGGTTTGGGTGTCTAAATATAAAGAAATACATGAATTAAAACAAAGATAGTGAACAAAGCAATAAATGTGTAATATTCAGTGAAAGAACAAGTTGTTTCTATTTTTCTATTTTAATACTTGAGTAGTATTCTTATTTTAATTTTGAAAGTGTTCATATAAATAAATATTATATCTTACCATGACTATGACAGCAACACTGATTTGTATGGGTTCTGTGTTCTTGAAGCTCTGTATTTTTTCTTTTCTGTAATTTTTAAAAAAGCTGTTAAAATAAGGAATTTCCATGCAGAGCTAACTGTATACAACTCTTGTCCAAAGACTTGTGTGTACACATACAAAGAGTGATTTAAGTTAACGGGAAGAATTATAATACTTTACTTTTTTGAGAAGAGGAAAGGAGTTCTTCTTTTTCCCTATTTTGACATCAATGTTCCCAGCAGCTGTTTCTTGAGCAATCTTGTCAGATAAAAGACTTTAAAGTGTCAAAGAAAAATATGCACCTTAATAGTTTCAATAATTCAATTATTCATTTCTGTCTGTCTCTCTGTCTGTTTTTCATCTATCGTCCAATCAACCTGTCTATCTGTATCTATCCTATTTCATGGTAAACTAAAAACATAGACTTGAGTCCTTTTTTTCACTTCTAATCTGGGAATGCAGATTGATTACCATAACACACTTTATTTTTTTAATGTATCACTAAGTAAGAGATATATAACAGCCCCCAAAGTAAAATCATTTGAAAAGAAACGTACATAATTATGTATACATGTGTATGCTAGCTGTATCCTGTCTAAGCTGTACAATATGAGCATTTTGTCACAGGTGTAAGGATACTCTCCACAGTATTGCTGCATCTCTTTGGAAGGAGGGGTTCCCCAGTCATTCAATGGCTTTGTTCGGCCCTCTGTCATATCCAGTACTGTTTGGTGCAAGAATACAGCCTTGGCCTTTGTAAATTTTAACTCGTAATCATGCGAGGAACCCTTCTGTCTTAAATCGTCAAACATAGTATTTCCTTGCACGATACCAAAGGCCCTTTGTATTCCAACACCACGTATGTTTTTTATATAGTCGCAGCCAGCAGCGATGCACCCATTAAGAAATTGGTCCATACACCCTATGCACAATGGTTTGTTCGAGACGGGACCTGGTAACGAGTTGCTTCAAAACGAGGTCGGTCAGCCATCGATGTTTTGGTTTTCCCTACGTTATTGGCTTTGTCGCTTCGAAAACAATGCTCAAAAATGGATCTTTCTGAGATTGATATACCTGGAGCGGCTTTGAATGGAAGATTACCAGCACAATTAAAGGTGGAGGAACTTCGCTTCTGGCTAAAATGTCGCGGAGATAATTGTAAAGGCTTAAAAACTAAAGCTCAACTAGTCAAAAGGTAAGATCGTAAGACGTGTGATCGGTCGCTTCGAGTTCGACTTGCATATTTTCCTCTTGCCCTTGCTTCTTGTTTTGTGACGTAAAAAGTGAATGTTTTTTTCAGTGAGCTATCTAAAAGAACTAAAGAGATAAAAATAAGAAGGCAATAGTATTTTCAGTGTGAAAAACAGCTTTTTATGTTTGTTGTGATGCCTACAACATGTGTACTTCTTGTAGCTTCTACATGCCTCGATGGCTCGAATTTTCCTGTCATATTTATAGCTAAAGATCGATCAATAAGACATGGCACGTTTTTCTGTTCAAAGGGTGGAAGAGTATATTAATACTGGACGCGACAAGAATATAGTTGATCCTGATCCGACTGAAATATATTCTAAAAGAAAACGAAGACAAAGTCAACTACAAGGTGACGAAACTACGATCTGTGCAGTAAAGTTTCCAACTGATGGATGGTCTACCAACCTAGAAAGAATGCCTCTATTCTCTAAAGCTGAGATGAACATTCATATTTCTAAAACTGGCAAGAAAATGGATCCCATCAAGCACCCATCAAGTTCCCACCGGCTTACGAAAAGCGGCATCATTTCTAAACGACGAATACTTAAAGGAGATACAAACAACGAGTGACAGTAACTTTTTTTTCGTCAAATCCTTATGCCATCACAGTTTTAGAAAGAACGAACCGCCACATAATTTAAAAATTGCACTCTGTTTAGTCACTGCAGAAGTTAAACATGCACAATGTTCATGTGTGGCGGGCAAAGTTGGCTTTTGCAACCATGTGCTAGCCTTAATGATGCAGCTATGCAAGTTCACTCTGTATGAGTGCAAAGATACTAAAGATCTGGATAAAGAGGAGGACATGTGCCCCAAATTTGCATGTACTTCCTCTCTTCAGCTCTGGCACAAAGTTGGGAGAGGTGACAAAATACAACCAAAGCCAGTTATGGACATGATAGTAAAAAAGACAAAGTTAAATGACTCTGCCACATGTACTTCTATAAAGACAGCTGATGGGCTTAAATGTTTGATCTATGAAGCCAGGAACAATATTCACACCCAAAAGGAAGATGAAATAAAGCTAAAGGGAGATCTACTAAAAATTAATCCTAATATGGCACTAGCACAGATAATGGCTCCTACAGATCAAACAGACTATACAGACACCAAGTTTGGAAAAAGTCCTAATGGTTCATTTGCCAGTTACCAGCTCACATTTACAGAATCTAACTTCACTGTTTACTGTGATATTGATTCAATGCCAAGGATTTCTCCTGATTCTAGAAATGATTTGCAGTATCCCAAATTTCCCCTACATTCTACAGATCAATATAAGTTAACGGAACAAGTAGATGCTCAAGCAAAGACCCTCTTCAGGCATTTAAGTGTTGATGTCCAGAAACTAAATAGTATTGAAGAGAAAACACAAGCACAGTCAACATCTGAAGCATGGAAAAATGAACGAAGGTTCAGGTTAACTGCATCAAATTTCAAAACAATTTGCTGTCGTCAGCGCAATCATGACACTCTTGTTAATAACTTACTGCATCCAAAGCCATTTAATTCAAGATACACTCTACATGGACAGATGTATGAACCAATAGCCTTAAGACAGTATGAGAAATACATGTTTTCAACAAGAAGACCCATAAAGCTAATGAGGTCAGGACTTGTTGTTTGTATTGATTCACCATTTATAGGAGCCTCACCAGATGGAAAGGTGATTGATAAAGGGTGTGAGAAACCCTTTGGTCTGGTTGAAATAAAGTGCCCTGAAAAGTTCCGAGTGACGCCCCTAGATGCTTGTTCTGATAGTGCTTTCTGCTGCGAGGATGTTCAAGGAAAACCCAAGCTCAAGAAAAATCATCCCTATTACTATCAGGTTCAGGGCCAAATGGGAGTCACCAAGGCTGACTGGTGTGACTTTGTCATATATACTTCAGTGGGAATGAGCATTCAAAGAATAAAGTACAATGATCAGTTTTGGAGCACTACCAGGTGCAAGCTGGAGGGATTTTATTTCAATAATTTCTTAAAAACAGCTGCTTCTGAATACTGTAGAGAAAGGAATGAATAATATTATATTTATATTTTATTTGTTCATTATCATTAATACCCAGTATATATCCACTATTTATAATTATTATTAAATTTCAAATATGGTTAAGATTATTATTGTATACAATAATATTGGCACACTGAATGTGATCTTCACAAATACACTTTCAAAGACTGTCAGTAAATAATTATTGTTGTTGTTCATTGACATTAGCTCAAAAATCTTAATAATTCACTAGTGAAACCAATAGAAAAAACACAGAAAACAATAGAAATGATGCTAACTATGTAGTACTATTTAGAAATGGTACTGTTTTTTTAACTCTGTCACAATTCATATACAGTAGAACCCTGCTAACTCGAACACCCAAGGGAAATGGAAAACTGTTCGAGTTAGCAGGGGTAATCGAGTTAAACGAGGGTAAATGTCACCCTGATTTGAGCCAAGAGAAAATAAAATTAGATCCAGTTAGCGGGGAGTTCAAATTAACCGAGTTCGAGTTAGCAGGGTTCTACTGTATTGAATATAATCATTGTGCTTTAAACTGAATTGAACCAGATCACATAAAATATGTTATTCTCTGATTTAGCATTTATATGATTAAATAAATCACGAAGTTGAAACATAATAATCATGATGAAGTTTGTTTGTCATAATTATGCAGAGATAAGCGGGTCCTGAGCATTGCAAAGAAAAGCGCAAACACCCCACATAAGGTTTGAGACTCCAACTAAGCTAAGTGGGAAATCTCCTCGCCAGATTCTGAAGTTCTTAATCTTATTAATAGCGCGTTCTATATGGATCCTTACACTAGCAATTGTTTGTGTTCTTACAACTTCTTCTGCAGACATCTGAGAATTCCCACCAAGGAATGGGGGAATATTGAGAGAGACTCCCAAAGGCAAAAGGTCCTCAATAGTAAAGCCCTTGTCCGCCATAACTGTATCACCAGATTCAAATTGCTGTTTTAGCAGACCACTTCGAATAACAATTTCTCTGTCTGAAATGTTCCCCGTATAAAGTTCACTAATGAATGTGATAGCACCACTGGGAGAAATACCAACTAGAGCTTTAAAGGTTTGATGGTTTTTATACGAGCTAAATAGTTCAGTATTAACTAGCAAGCTGCTCGGCATTTCACATCTTATTTCAGTGCAATCAATGATGATCCTAGTAGTTGGGTAGCTCTCCTTGAATGCTTCAGGCATAGTTTTTTAACACTACATCCTTTGAAGGCCAGATATTGATTTGTCCAAACTTTAAAAACATATAATTAATCCAAGAAATAAAGACACGACTGACAGTTGACTGGGATACACCAAACAGGTGGGCTAGATGTTGCTCTGCAAACCCTCTTCTAAGCCTGCACATGACCATAAAGAACTGATCAATTGGCATGAGTTTCCTTCGTCTTCCTTTCTTTGATCCTGAAACTTCTTGTTCTTCTTCGTCGATACAGTTATAGAATTCAGCTGGCACATCTCGCTTATTTGAGCAATATCTCAAGTTTTCTCCCTTCTCACCAGTGTTGAGAAAATTGAATATGGCCATAAATGTATCAATGTTTGAAAATCCAGTGTAAAATAAAATGTTTTCGTTTGATTTAAATCGATCCAACGTAAAGACGATCGACTGTAAGCTTTCCAATTCCTCTTTGAGTTGTTGGACTTCTTTCTCCCTCTCAATCCTTTCCTGCATCGTTGTTTTGTTTTCAAGATAAACATCACGGTACCGTTGTTCGATTCGTTCACACTGAGAATTCTTTTGAAGTACGTCAGCTTCGAGAACAACTTTTTCTTTGAGAGCACAATTAAGTGCTTTAAGTTGGTCTACTTCTTCTCTCAACAAATCTTCGACTGACTTGGGTTCCTCAATTTCAAAGGGATCAGCAGTATGATTGTCAGCATCGTTGTCATTAAAACTTGTATTGGAGTTGGCGGACGAGTCCTGCCGATCTTTAGGTGCCTTTCTTTTCCGTGACTCATTCAACCAAGCGAATTTACTTGGCACGCTACCCTCCTTCAATATAACTATTCCATTAAGCAATGTTTTCAATTCATTTGACCTAAAGTGCCGTGAGCAGACTTTAGTTCTAGCCTTTAGAACGAAGTCCTTCCCTGGGTCTCGTCGAATAGCAATGATCCATTTCGTTTGAAGTTCTTTTGATTTCGGGAAATTGAAGTAAGAAATCTTCTCACCAGTTGACGAGCGATATCCTTTAAGTGTGCACTGAGGAACACAGCAATGTTGAGGCATTCTAAACGTATATTAAGGCATTATTTTGAAGAGTACTCGAAGAGTGAACGCCATAGATACAGTATAAACAGTAAACATAACGCGTAACGATGGCTGACCGACCTCGTTTTGAAGCGACTCGTTACCAGGCCCCGCCTCGAACAAATCATTGTGCATAGGGTGTATGTGCATGTTTTGTAGTATCTCCGAGAGAATATATAATTCTCCCTCCCCATTAAGCCGAAGTTTTGTAAGAACCTATAGTAAATTAATGTAAAAATTATCAAAATGAATTCCATGGAGAACAAAATCAGCAAAGTATATATATATATATGGAAAACATTCTATCAGATACTTTGGACCATTTTGTGGTCAAAGCTTAGCTACTTTCAGATATAAAAGAAGATCAATGCAATTTTTATTATCATTATTATTATTATCATTATTACTATCATTAATTTATTAGCATTATCATTATCATTATTAGTGGTGGTATCATTATTATTAAGCTTGTACTACGGATGTCAGTGAACTGCCGAACCGAGACAAAAAAACACACCACGATGACGTCTTAAAACATCAACCTTTTTTGGAGAAAGGAATGTAGACTTTAAAAAGGTTGATGTTTTGAGACTTATTAAATCGTGGTGTGTTTTTTTTTTTGCCTCGGTTCTGCAGTTCACTGACATTCGTAGTAGTATCTATCGTCAAACCAACCTTGCCACAGCCATAGACAAGCAAGTCTGAGTCTTCTGTTATAGCCAGGTCTGCAAAGCCTTCTTTTATTATGTAGGCTATCTGAGCATCGGACTCGTAAGGGGAGATAATGTATTCAACATTTTGGCTTAAACATATCTATAAAGATAAACGATAAAATTAAAAAACTTATCAATAAACTTTACAAAGTTTACGCGGAAACTGTACAGACTTTAAACATATCTATAAAGATAAACGATAAAATTAAAGAACTTATCAATAAACTTTACAAAGTTTACGCGGAAACTGAACAGACTTTCGTCCAGACTTTCGGCAGAAAAGGAACACCAGAAAAATAAAATGTCCATATTGCCATTTGTTTTTACCTTGATACACTCACACACATCTTCGTATGTTATCGAGGCACCTTGGCCAAGCAAACGATTAGCATAAGCTGCATTGGTTTGAAGATCCGCCGTCTTCAGACGTTCTTCTCTTTCTCTCTTTGACGCATATAAAACAAACAAAGATAGATTAATTCCCACAAGAAATTACGGCATTGGAGATGATATTAATTAATTAGAATATTATTCTTTATAATACCTTTGTCTTCTGTCATTTTCTTCTGTCTTCGCTGGTAGATTTTGCCCGTCAAAAACTACTAAGGGAGTAACTCCAGCTTCTTTGAATAACTTCAAATATCTTGAGAAAATTACGGTTGCCCTAACCAAAAGGGAAATAAAAAAGTAAAAGCTAAATATAAAAGACGAATAAAGCAGATGACTTTCTATATAGATAGAAATTACGGTTGTTAAAAGCAGAAATAACTACAGTAAGCTTATAAGTTTGACAACACGACAAAATCTCTCACCTTTCACGAGTTCCAGTTTGTGACAAACTCACATACAAATCCTTGTGAATCCAGCAAGAGCTATCTATTGCTGCTGTCTTCCCTGAAAAATCACTCAACTTCAGTTTCTTTTTATGATCTTTCAAGTAAGGAAATAGTCCGCTTATCCCCATACGGAAAAGAGTATTCAGTCGCCGAAACGCAGAGCCGTCTAGCTGTGGAGAAGTCCTCACTCGTCTGGACCAAATGCAAATGAATCGAATTTCAATAAATGACCATGATCCTTTGCGATCGTAGCGCGCACGTCGTCTGGTTTCTAGTGAAAGCATAGAAGTACTACAAACAAGGAATGATTAAACGCCAGTTAAACATCTTTCCTTTGCCTTTATTTATTCTTTTATTACTTTTGCAATATATATGGGTATTTGGTCATGAACTTTATTCCGTGTGTTGGCTCTGAAAAGAGCCGCTATTTATAGCATTTGGTCATGAACTTTATTCAGTGTGTTGGCTCTGAAAAGAGCCGTTTATTTTGTTGTTAGTACTGATACTAATATCCAGCAGCAATGTCTTCGATGATGGCTTCGAATAAGTCCCTCGTCTCGTTTCTTTTCCATGTGAACTCGTCCAAATATCCTGGGAGGTGTTCGTATCTTGTACCGTTCATTCGTTTAAACTTTCGCTTGATACATCCCCAAGTTCCCTCGATAGTGTTCGTGTGGACTGCTGTAAATGGATCAACAAAGTTCTCTGGGCCTTGGGCGGTGTAAGTGGCGGTCGTGTCCAAACTTTCTCCATGTAAAATACTTTAGTGATCTAGACAAGTGTGTTAATGAAGAAAAACAAAGAGCGATAAGACTAGAAAGCCACAGTAGAAGAAATAACCTTAACTTCTTCAACATTCCAGAAAATAGAGAAGAAAACGTTAGTAAAACAGAAGCAATTATGCGCGAATTCCTAGAGTGTGAGCTTCAAATTAGTAAAAATGAAGTACAAGAGATCAGCATCGAACGAGCTCACCGTATTGGAAAGCGAAATCCGTACCCATCTCATAAACCGAGACCAATCATCGCTTAATTCAGCTTCTTTAAAGACAAACAATATAGTCCGGCAGCCAAACCCTCATTTTTCGCAGAACCTTGCAGTAGCTTCCATACAATATATTTTTGCATATTATTTTAGTTTAGGGTCTCTACTTTAAAAATCTGATTGATGACACCTCATCACCTTTGGGCATCAAGAGTTATAAAGCGCTTATTCACCGCATTCAAAACGAGAATTGGGAACCCTGTGGTGAAATACGCTTGTTGTGTTAATTGGGATGTAAAATAATTTTTCAGGTGCAAGTTTCATAATAACGACTAATTAGACGTACAATAAAGTTGTTATTAAGGAATCGACGCAAAATGATTCACACAACCCTTGAAATAACCAATTTAAACTATGTGGCCTGGAAACTAGTGCCCAGGCCACATCTTTACCGAAACTGTAAGTATTTCCTTCCAAATTAGGCCAATCAGTAAATTGACTCCAGATCGGTGATATTTATAAATTGTGCTTTAGACTATTCAGAATTCTTATCTATATATTTTCGGATCATCATTTTCACGTATATTTAGCCCAGTTCTTACATTGTAGTTAAATAACAGATGTTTCGAAATTATCGGATCGGAACGAATATAGCTCCAAATCCTGTATTTCAACAATATTTTGTAATATATATTTTTGCCAGATTCTAATTAACATTTAGACTACGATTTCAAGTTTTCTATGAGTCAATACTCAACGAGGCGCGTAGCGTCGAGTTGACTATTTGAACTCATAGAAAACGAGAAGGAGTAGTCTAATTGTTATAGTCAGCAGAAACCAACTAGCATATACTACCTTGTTTTTGTTCAAAACGCCGGCTTTTTCGCTACTCACTATCTATCACTCAATAGATAGTGAGTAGTTAGCTAAATTAAGTGCTACAGTGAGATGTGTATCGTAGAGATTTGTCACTATCGTAACGTTGTTGCAGCTTTCTTGTAGTACACATAACGCGATGTTTCTACTTTTTTAGCTCCCAATAGTTTGTACTAAAATGGCAGAAAATGTATCTTTAAGGGAAAGTTTCACTGTGACGACAAGGGTGATCTGATGAAAGCAGGCCCGGCACGTATCCAGACTATCATTAAGTTTAGTAAAGAATACAAAGACGATATCCATATTACACATGCCGAAAAATTAAGTGATGACCCAAGCCTATATATAGAGTGTCACTCTACTGTGTATCCTTGTATACGATGGCTGGCTTGCTGATTCAGTAGGGAGAACACGTTTTTATGGCGACTCAAATGATGCTGTGACGTATACAAGGATACACAGTAGAGTCGCCATTAAAACGCATTCTCGCTATGGAATCAGCAAGCCCTGCAGCCATTAAAAAAGCAACGTCGATCAGATGCACCAACGTTTCGATTTAAAGACGGCACTGTCTTTTTTGTGGCGAGCAATGTGACATAGAAATAGATAAAAAACATCCAGATCGATGGACAAAGCAGTGTTATGGCGAACCGCCTATGCAAGTACTGGCCAGAAGTCGTCCAAGGAGTCCATTCCAGATGCATGCATGCTTACAGCGAAATGATACAATTGTCAGCCAAGTTAGACTTAAGAGTTGAAGGTGCGCTAAGTGACTTGCATGCTGCTGATGCGCGCTATCATGTCAATTGTATGACTTGCTTCATGTCTCCTAAGCCGGTCGATCTCTGCTGCCAAAAACAGTACAAACGTAGACGAACCTGCAGATCTAGCATTTGATCAAGTAATGGATGAGATGAAGAAAGATAAATCACGTTTGTGAAACACAAGCGAGCTCAGCAATACCAGCTATTTGGGGGTGAAGACTTGACACGAAGATCCCTATTAAAGAAGATCCAAGACCACTTTTTACCGAGATGATATTGCATGCAGTCCTCTCCTCGCCAGGAATATCTAGTGTGATTGTCTTTAGAGACAGTGCTTCGAATGTACTGAATCTTACTTTTGAAGCAGAAGATGACCAACAATATCTTTTGATTGAGAATTGGAAGTTTGCGAAAACAATTTGCAACTGAGATCAAGCAAATAGATCGACGATAGATCGCGTTACGAAATAAGAATCACGAAGGAGGACATGTCGAAGCCAGTTAGCCACTGAACCTCAATGGATCTTCTGACGGCATTGACAGATGACTTGAATAACACACTATGCTACCAGCTCTTTTGATAGGTAACATCATTACCAGTGTTTTATCCAATAAGCCTACCAATCTGAAGAAATTCCACTGAAGTCACTCATCAATCAACTGGACTCTCAGATGTTCTAGCATCGACATTTGCTGTGGTACCAAAGATGCTTTCGATCTCTGGTAAGAAATTCCCGCAAAATGTCAGGGCAATGAGGCTTGTTGTTGAAGAGTTGCTAAGAAGAACCATATGAGCAGTGGCAATATTCATACCATGGAAGAACTGTTAGCACGCTTAGACAATGCTGCTATACATTTGTAGCTAGTACAAGCAAGAAATCAAAGTTGTGGGTCGACTGCTTCATTAAGCCGGTTTTCATAATGATGCTGTATGTGCGAGCCAAGAGAGAAGCTGACTGGCCCCTTCATTTGGTAGCTGTGAAGCAAATGCTGCCATACTACTTTGCATCTTCTCATGTAAACTATGCCCGATATGGCCTCTACTATCTGCGCTCAATGGAAAGCTTGGGGCAAGAGGAGCTATCGAAGTTCATGAAAAGAGAGCATATGTGATGCATCATTTTCCAGGGCTTTGGAACGGCATTTGGAGTGACATGTTCATCGAGACAACTTTTATGCACTATAGTCATGGCCCAGGTGGCATTATTGGAATCACGCTGAAGCCCGAAATGCTGAAGACATGGGTCCTTGGTCTCCACATCTGCTGTCGTTTGAAACAGGCCATCACTGAAATTGTTGGCGGCATTAATGTGCAAGACACTCACAAAGAGGAGACAAAGGCAAGAATAGCGTCAGATGGTAAACTTAAGATTCGCTTATATCCTTATGCGCAAAATAAGTTGCATACTAATGAAATATTGCAATTCTCGAAATTACGACTTGGGTACCCTGTGGTTTTGCCCGAACTACTATCAATATAACTAAGAGTGCCGAATTTCACACTTTAGGTGATGTAACATGCACACTAGTCCATAGTGAGTGAGAATATACATTTTAGGGTTAAATGTACCCAGTTTAGATATTTTAATGCATGTTTCTGTGAATTCATGATGCGGGTACTCTGTGGTTTTTCTGCATTTCAATCGACCCTCCATAATTCCTGATGCCCAAGGATGCCAGACTGGCATCATTTAGATTATTGTTAAGCATCATGTCTTTGCCAAGAATTCACAATAAAACGTTGTATGGAAGTAAGTGCAAGGTGTTCCGCTCTGGCTGCCGGATTAATATGTTCTCTCAAAGTCAAGAAGTTTAGCAGGGACCAATTATGGTATCTCAGAAGATTATCCTAAAGAAATAGTAGAAATTAGAAAGTCACTAATACCGCTGATGAAGGAAGCAAAGAAAAATGGACAACGAGCCAAACTCGTTATTGACAAACTCTACATCGATGGCAAACTCGTTGACCAACAAGCAACATAATCTAATGTTAACAACGAAAGGAGTCTTTCAAGTTTTTTGAACACCTTGGTATTCTGTGATTACAAAAGAAAACTGCTCATCTGACCAACACTGCATTTCCGAGGCTGTACTGAGTCTTGAACTGTCTACATATTTACACACCACCAACTGTAATCATCTCGTGAGTCCTGCTGACTCGTGTGTAACACAGATTTATGTATTTTGTTAACTCGCATGTTATACATCTTCCCACTACGTATTGGTATGTGAACCTATCCTTTTCTCACATGGTCTTGATCGCTACTGTAGGTAAGCTATTGCGTTTAGTTATCTACTTTCTCACAAGGTAAGACATGCCTTATGCTTTTTCATGTGTATCGTTAAACGTTAGAGGGCTAAACAAAGTCACAAAGAGAAGTCAAGTTTTCCGATGGCTCCATTTACATAAGTTTGACGTATTTGTTTTACAAGAAACATATTGTTCGCAAGAAGTCAAAAAAATCTGGAGCACAGAGTGGGGTGGGAAAGTTGCATTTTCTCACGGCACAAATCATAGTAAGGGAGTGATTATTTTGCTTAACCAATCTTTTGATGTCGAGATAAAAAAGATTGACTCGGATAAATACAGTCGTACAGTAATATTACAAACTGAATTTGATAATAATAACTTCGTTTTCGTTAATATATACGCTCCACATATCCCAGCAGAACAACAATTATTCTTTAGGGACCTAAAAGATAAAATTAGACCTTATGCAAATGAAAACGTTTTTCTAGGAGGCGATTTCAATTGTCCACTTAGCTCATTAGACAAAAAAGGAGGGCGGCCAGTCGAAGAAAAGAATGCTGTCATCAAAGACATAATGAATCTATGCAGCTTGTTAAACCTTGTAGATATTTGGTGCCGTTCACACCCAAATGAAACTAAATTTACATGGCATAACCCGTCTTTCAAGATTCAATGCAGATTAGTCCTCTGGTTTGTATCCAAACATTTCCTTTATAAAACAAACGAAGCATGTATTATTCCGGCATCTTTTACAGACCACTCTGCAATTACCTTAAATATCAAATCCAAAGATTTTTCTTCTCGTGGTCCAGGGTTTTTTAAGTTTAACAACGCGTTATTGAAAGATATAGAGTTCATCAAAAAACTAAGAAAAGAGATTCCAACATACAAAACAAAATACAATGACATCATAGATAAAGGTCTCTACTGGGACCTATTAAAAATGGAAATAAGAGGTTTCACTCTTTGCTATGCGAAACAAAAAGCAAAACAAAATAGAAACGAAGAAAAACAACTACAACAACATTTGTGTGCCTTACAAAGTGCAGTTAATCAAAATCCATCCCAAACAAATATCTCAAATTTTTACGAGATGCAAATCAAACTAGACCAAATAGCACAACAAAAAACCCAAGGAGCCATAGTAAGAAGTCGGTCAAAGTGGTCTGAATATGGCGAACGAAACTCAAAATATTTTCTTAATCTAGAAAAGAGAAATTATTCACACAAATACATTGACGAGTTAATAGTAAATGACAATAAAAAAATAACAAACCCCAAAGAAATTTTAAATGAAGCACGTAAGGTTTATGATGACGTTAAATTCAATGCGTTTTTCAACACATCAATTCCAAAGCTTTCTGTAGAACAAGCTACGTCTTGCAACAATATGCTGACAAAGGAAGAATGCCTTGCCGCTTTAAAACGATTCGGTAAAGACAAATCACCGGGCACCGACGGGCTTACAGCTGAGTTCTATAGTGCATTTTGGGAACTAGTAGGACAAAACCTTGTAGATAGTTTCAACCACGCTTTTGACAAAGGCGAGATGTCAATATCACAAAAGAGAGGTATCATTACTGTCATTCCAAAAAAAAAGAACAATCGAGCCTTGCTTGATAATTGGAGGCCAATCTCTCTTCTAAATGTAGACTACAAAATAGCAACAAAAGCCATCGCATCTAGGATTGCAAAACACATCCAGGACCTCGTACATAGTGATCAAACAGGTTATATTAAAGGTCGGTACATTGGGCAAAATATTCGTTTAATATCTGATATCATTGAAGCAACAGATCTTTCTAATGAAGCAGGTATTGCTCTGTTTATCGATTTTAAAAAGGCTTTTGATAGTGTCGAATGGACTTACATTTTCAAAACATTAAATACTTTTGGTTTCGGAGAAAATTTAATGAATTGGGTCAAATTTTTTTACGAAATTATATCTAGTACTGTGGTAAATAACGGTTATGCCTCGCCCTTTTTTAAACTAGAACGAGGCGTAAGACAAGGCTGCCCTCTATCTGGCACCTTATTTGTTTTAGCAGTAGAAATTATGGCCTGTTCTATTAGGAACGATAATAACATTAAAGGTATCAAAATAAAAGAAAATGAATTTAAAATTTCCCAATACGCTGATGACACTACATGTTTTCTAGGAGACGTTAATTCTGTCAAAAGTCTACTGGAAAAACTTGAAATTTTTTAATCTTGCTCAGGATTAGCTATAAATAGGACAAAAACCGAAGGCTTGAGGTTAGGATATAGCAACGACTCGAATACATCCTTGTTTAATATAAGATGGCCTCAAGATGGCGTATATGCTTTAGGCGTTCATTTTTCCCACTCAAAGGAAGTCAATATTGAGAAAAATTTCGGTTCCAGAATATGTCTGTTAGAAAAAAACCTCAATATTTGGTCAAATAGAGATCTCACCTTGCAAGGAAAAATTGTCATGTTAAAAAGCCTGGTCCTATCCAAACTAGTCTTCATCGCTACAGTTTTAGAGACGTCAGATAGTCTTGTTAAAAAGACCAATAAACTAATTACAAACTTTGTATGGAATCACAAAAACGCAAAAATTAAAAGCACATCTATGATTAGAGAGAAAAAGCACGGTGGTCTATGCATGCCTGATTTTGATATAATCAACAAATCTTTAAAGGTTGCTTGGGTAAGCCGCTTTACAGCAAATGAAAAAAATGATGCTTCTTGGAAAAAAAATACCACTGTCAAGCTTAGGTAACGTAGGCGGTTTATTTTTGTTTCAATACAATTATAAATTAAGTACCTTGCCCGAACTACCTAATCTATCACAATTCTACAAACAAATGCTTCTTGCATGGCAAGATATTAATCTACATACTCCTAAAGATAAATTACAGATTATGAATGAAATAATATGGAACAACCATCTCATCACTTCTAATAAGAAATCATTATTCTTTTAAACAGTGGTATATAAAGGGAATAGTATATATATAAAACAAGTACTGAATGAGGAAGGAAAACTTTTAACCTTCCAAGAGTTTATTTCTAAATATCCAATAAATACTTATTTTTTAGAAAACGGGAAGCTTTGTAATGCCATACCAAAGGCTTGGAAAATAACGCTTTCCTGTCTGCAAAATCCTGATAAGATAGAAATGTCTCCTCAAATTAAACCCCATACAATAACTAGCAAGATAGCCAGACAACTTTTTATTGAGAAAAAAAATTAAACCACCTACTTCCAAAGCCAGATTATTCAAAGCAGGTTTATGTTCAGAACAAATTTTGAGCTACCTTTTCGGGCAACTAAAGACTCAGTTTAAGATTAATCATTATATTCTGTATACTAAGACCACTCTTTTCCGAGATAAGTTAATTGACAACAATCAGTGTCACCTGTGCGCTGACATACAGACTTTAAACCATCTTTTTGTTGAATGTAAATATACAATAGCCTTTTGGGAAGAGTTTAAGTTTTGGTGGAATGAGAAAAATACACCAAAACTCAATCTTACAACCAATGATATTTTATATGGCTACAAACTGGCAGAGAATTCATATCTGCCAATTAATTATTGCTTATTACTAGCAAAGAAATATATATATGACACAGCAGCAAAAGAAGAAAAATATTTTCTTAAAGTTTATTTAACGAGTTTGAAATTGAAAATAACAAATGAAAAACGAAAAATTCGAGACCATGTGAACATATGTTTAAATGTTTAAATGTTAAATGTGCAATATAGACCTTATTCACGCGTGCTGGTTTTCGAGATCAGAATACTAGGATCTTTCACATACAAATGACCACTGCCATCTGAAAAAGCAATTATTCATCAATATTTTTGGAAAATTTCAATAGTATTGAATAAAATCCCGAGAAGATATCGTAAATAACATTTATAGAGTTTAGTATGGGATTTTGCCGTCATGCGTACCAAATTTTTCGAAATTGCTTAATTTTAAGGTTTAACACTTTCCACTAAAAGAAGATATTGATATAGGATAAGTGTAAAAGTTTTAGAGAAAAATGACATTTCCTTGCGGAGGTATGAACGTTTTTAATTCTGAAAATACATCAGAACGAGGCTTGGTACGCATGATGGCAAAATCCCATACTAAACTCTATAAATGTCATTTACGATATCTTCTCGGGATTTTATCCAATACTATTGGAATTTTCCAAATATATTAATGAATAATTGCTTTTTCAGATGGCAGTGGTCATTTGTATGTGAAAGATCCTAGTATTCTGATCTCGAAAACCAGCACGCGTGAATAAGGTGTATTGTAACTATACAACTCATTCCCATACTCATTGTAAATACAATTTATGAATCATTAAAAAAATAAAATAAAAAATAAAAAATAAAAGTTCTCTGAATGGTTGACTGAGAGGTGTATGTATCCGTGGTTTCCGAGTGTTCTGTATGGAGTGAAGTCGTCAGAATATATAGTAGTTCCAGGCAGGATGTGTCGCTATATTATGGGGAACAGTGTATGTCTGCGTCGATCTGGAACACGGAAGGCAATCACTTTCTTTGTCTCTCTCTCTACGGCACCAAAAACCCAAGGATCCTTACATGCTCTGCCACGGTGATACTTCTGTTTGTGACCAAACATGGATTCATCTATTTCAACCATTCTCCCAGGACCGCCAATAGTTACCAGATTAGTTGCAAGCTTGTTAGAGCAAATTGTACTGATGGCACGTAACATGCTGACTACTGTAGCTTTCGATAGACCAAGCATTTCTTGGATTCTCTGATTAAATTCATCTACTGACCACATATAAATGACATGAAGCCATAGTTCTAGCGAGATATCGCCACCTTCGGCAAGTGTTGTTGGAATACCTCCACGCATGACCATCTTTGTTCTCCCTTTTTTGCTTGACTGTCATTTGTGATCCACATTGGCATATTTGTGGAGAGGCTAGAATTCCCTTTTGACACAAATATGTGAAAAGAGTATCAAAACTGCGAATTATAGCAACAAGCTCTGGGTATCGCATGTTGAAATAAAAAGTCAGGCACTTTACTTCTCAATGATTAAATACAATGTGTGATAGGATCAGCGTTACAATAGGATCACGGTTAACATCTCACTTACCGCCAAGGAAATTTACTTGATAATATGATAATTTGTTAATGCCGGCTGAACAATGCAGCCGGATCACGGTTAACAATGAGATTGTGTGCATCTCACTTACCGCTGAGGAAAATCAATTTACTTGATAATATGATAATTTGTTAACGCCAGCTGAACAATGCCGCCGGTCACGGTTAACTGATTTACTTGATACTGATAATTTGTTAATGTCGGATCATGGTTAGTATAAAAGAGGTGGTCATAGTAGATTCAAACACTTCTTTAAGTATTTCTGAGAAATTTACAAAACTCGTTAACAAAATGTCTTCACGCGTTACCAAGTGTACCATCTGTTCTGTGACTGGACATACTATGTTGCACTGCAACAACAAATGTTCAGTTTGCAGTGGGGACAAAAGACAGTGCGACTGCGAAAGCACAAGAAAACGACGACGACCCACAAAGACAACAAAGAGAGCAACGACTCCACCACCACCACCACCAACCCACCAATCCGCTCCAAACAATGACGACAGTGACCATGGTATGGACTACCAGCGACTCTACAAGCAAGTAATGACGAGATTTTTTGTTTTTTTTTTTTTTTTTTTTTTTTTTTTTTATTTTTTGTATTTTTTGTGTTTTTTGTATTTTTGTGTATTTTTTGTATTTTTTGTATTTTTTGTATATTTTGTGTTTTTTGTATTATATTTTTTAGAATTTTTTGTATTTTTTGTATTTTTTGTATTTTTTTTTGTATTTTTTATTATATTATTTGTATTTTTTTTATTATATTTTTTTAGTATTTTTTGGAAAGAACCAGTGAGCAGCACAGTGGACGCTTGTGTTTGTAAAACTTTTTATTCTCCGACGCGTTTCGTCTAGCTTCTGTAGACTTCTTCAGGGAGTTTATTTTAGTATTATTTGTATTTTTTTATTATATTTTATGTATTTTATTTTATTTTATTTTATTTTATTTTTTTATAATATAAAATAAAATAAAATAAAAATAAATAAAAAAATATATAATAAAAAAATACAAAAAATACAAAAAATCTAAAAAAAAAATATAGCTATAACTGTGTCCCCCAAAATAACTAATAAAAATACTGTATACGTGTAACCACAAGGAACACGTTTGCCGCTAGGAATTTTGCTAACATCCTGTACGCAATTAGGTGGGGTTAGTTTAATCCCTAGCTAGGCCATAAATACAGAACTTTTGTAACATTGTAAAACTCCCTGAAGAAGTAAGTCTACAGAAGCTAGACGAAACGCGTCGGAGAATAAAAAGTTTTACAAACACAAGCGTCCACTGTGCTGCTCACTGGTTCTTTCCAAAAAATACTGTAAATTACACTAGAAGAAGCCACAAATGGATACAAACAGCGGTTCTGATGGTGCGATGTCTTGTAGTCAGGGAGCAAATGTCGTCGTAAAAGAAAGTCCCGTGGGAATTTTGTGCTGAAAGCAAGCCACCTATCTAGATGTGTTAAGGGGACCCTAAGGAACAAGAAACATGTTGTCGGCAATTTTGTAACTCGTACCGACGGCCGCTACGGAAGTTTTAAAATGTGACATATATGGCCCAGCATGGAAACGAGGCTGGGCCATAAAATGCGATATAACCATCGTTAATGGCAACAAATCGTTCCCGAAATTACTCATACTTTACATATAAGTGTATCTGACACAACTAAGAAACTTTTAAGTAATAAAGCTGGTCACGTGACCATGACAACACGGAAACGAGGCTGGACCATAAAATGCCCTATAACTTATTTTGAATTGCATAAAATGTATCCAAATTCACCCAAATCAATGACATATGTGATTGTTACACTACCAGGCCGTAAGTTGTACATTCTAGACTGCGATCGGGTACGTCATATTGGTTTAAGGGAGTCACGTGATCAACTGATAATACGTGAAAGCGGGGCTGATTTAGTGGTTTCTCAACTGTAAGAAGTGGAAGTTTACTGGGTCTCTAGAAAACATTTCCAATCATAATTTGCCAACAGAACTGTAAAGCTTCTTTAGGTGGGTCATACAAGGTCCAAACAACTTTCAGCTGAAAAGAAGTCTGATGAGGTGCATAAGCGGAAAATGTGTCTTGCTCAAAGTAAGACAAATAAGGAACAAGTCAGAAACTCTTAGGTGGTCGATAGCTGAAATGCCACAACAGTTGGCTGTTGGCCTAGCTGTCCACAAGGCAGTCCAAAGTAAAGCGTTGACAAATATGCTGCACGGTTTTGGGATGGTGGCTGATAAAAACAGAATCCTCAGAGCTATAGGTGCAGATCCGGAATCAAGTGTTCTCAAGCGTATGGTTCAGAATGATGTTGTTTACAGCTAATTCAAAAAACGTTGTCCTATAGGTTTTGTTGCATATTGCATTTCCAGACCGAAGTGCATTATAGACTGATCAATACATGTGTTTGTTTGCGTTGCGTTGCCGAAACTGAGATCTTGGTCAGTTGACTGTCAGGGCTTCCCTGATATTTATTTGTGGGTTTTGGAACCCCAAAATAGAAGAACACACATCCATTTCCATGCATAATGCACTTCGGTCTGGGAATGATATGCAAAATGCAATATGCAACAAAACCTATAGGACAACGTTTTTTGAATTAGCTGTATATACCTCCAGACATAGTGGAGGGCAGGCATATCTTCTTTTTTTTCCGTTCGACAATGCGAACTTTGCTGAAGACACTGACTCCTGACCGGAAACACACCTTCCATGGAACAGCAATGGCTATATACAAAAGGAGTGTCCCTGAAGACAAGAAACCAGACTTGAACGTCGATACCCCAGACCAGAGTCGCTCAATTAGAGAGCTTCCTGAGTCAATTACAAGCCTCCTGGAATGCCCTAAGCCTCCTTCAAAGCCCTTCAGTCCTCTTTACCCATGGTTTGGTCTGTTTGCTGCTGAGAATGAACTTCCGGTAAGAGTCAGGATGCTGGCATGGCTTCTCGGGCGTAGTTTGACTACATAACTCCAATTGACAGCACGGTAGTGACAGGAACACAGACGAATATCATGAACACTCTAGGGCAGTTAGAGAATCAGTCTGCAAAGAGTACAGGTATCCTGGTGTGGTCTGGATACAACTCACTGATCAGTAATGCAATGCCTGTCACATGAGTAGGAGCACCACCTCTAATTGCTGCACCAGCACACTATTTGCAAGTCAATGGAATATTCATCTTTGTAATGGAACGTTAATTCCAAATAAATCTAAATCTAATCTAAACGAATGGCAGACCTTACTGACTGTTCTAATGCAGGCCCAGAAGATCAAGACAAAGGTAGTAGATCCGACTTAGTAGGAAGATCAGACAGTCATTTCACTTGACACAGGGCCGCTCTACAAACTGGCAAAGAAGCTGCAAATGGCTCGCCACAGGATCCATACATACATACATCCAAGTCATTTTATACTCCATCCCAGCGAACTGTATATAGTAATGGCCCAACTACGAACAATCGGAACGTTCAAAATCAGTGGACTGGACTGACTTGTGCTGGATAGAATCGGAACTGTACGGTCCAACAACGGTCAAACAAATCATTGATCAGGTAAGTAACCACGTAAAGAAAGGGCAGACTGCTCACCTGATTACCCTACAGACACTGTTCGTAATGTATCAGGAATCTTTTTTTTCCCCAGCAAGATCCGAATTCGTACTGCAGTGTCTTGAGCAGTTGGCAAAGTCTTGAGCTTGTTGATGTTTGCACCGATGGTTCCAAGGAATGAGTAGAAAAGGTACATGCCATATCGTGGAGAAAATGAAGGTGTTTGATGCTAGCCAAAGACAATATTCCATTGATTAAGGTTGTGAGTTAGTACACGAGGATTGTCAATAATAATAATATATGACATCATTTATCCGAGCGGTTCAATTCGCATCGAGAAGCTCTTGATTCGTGTTCTACACGACCCCACAAGCTTTAGCTTTAAATATTATCGTGTTTAAATAAAAGTTATTGTATTGTATTGTATTATTGTATTGAGGTATTCACCAAGTACTTTTTCACACGCAACAGGCTGACCTATGCCCGTATGATTCCCGTCTACTTAGCAGAGATAGTACTTCCTGATTGTTCCCGAGCTTGCAAATCTAGCAGAGAAAGCAAAACAGGTGGCGGGTACTTCATCTAAGACAGTGACACCGACACATCATCACTACCTTACTACTGCTGTAAGGTTGCACCACTGGAGAAGAACATTTAGAAGTTGGTCATGTCACCATCCGAAGCATCCGAAGCTTCACGAATCCATTCTCTGAGGAAAGAGCCAAATACTATTGGAAACGAGTTGTTTGGTCACTTCGTAAAAGACAGGATCCACTCGAGAAAATGCAGCATCTGGTCCCCAATAAAAAAACGCAAGCGCTTCTTACATGGAACACTACAGGGAAGACTCTACAAGTGATAGCCAATGACAAAATGAGTTGACCTCAAGGCAGATCACTCCCATTTTGTGCGGGTCATGTTCTACACGCAAGTCACGCCCAGAGATTGACACCAAGGAAAATGTCGGGCAGTACGCGTTATAGTGACATGATCAATGTTTTCCTCGGATGGCACCATGTTTCACTGTACGTTCCTCAATGGACATATTTGTCTAAGTTTCTGTAAAAAAGGCCACGACAAAGGTTCGACAATGGTCGTACGCTATGAAATGATGTGATATCATTTTTTGATGAAATCCACATACATGGCGAAACAGTGTCTGTACCTTAGCCTCGTTCCCATGCTAATCACGTGACCACCTGTATCACGGACGAGGCCTGGTAATGTAACCATTACACATTTCATTGACTTGGGTGAATTTGGATAGATTTTACGCAATTCAAAATAAGTTAAGTGTCGTTGTCTGAGAAAACCGGGCAGAGGCCGCGGATCGGGGTCGGCCGATTCGCCCCAATTTTTCACCATTTGTAGTCTATCATAAAAGATTAAGAATGGCCGCATTTGAGAGTTATCGGTTAAATCGTTTCGAAGATAGACCACCCCCCCTCGTTTTGCATCTAGTCCGGCGGAACATCGTACGAAATATGAGTCATATTTAAAGTTCATAAAAACACACTTAGGTTACTTTTTAGCCGTTGATACTTTTATTCTACGTCATTTGCTATCTAAACTAATGTTCCACAGGATAGAATTTCAAATTCGCGGATAATTACTTTATCCCGTGAGCGATCGAATTTCACTGTCGAGCGTGTCGTGATCTTCGAACGAATTTGAGTCATATCTAAGAAGCGATATCTCCAAAATGTCCTATTTTATTTTCGATTTTTTAACGGATTCTCAAAGGTGATCTTGTCTATTTTGATAATCAGGAAAGTTTGCTTTGGCTTTTTTTAATGTCTTTCTTTGAGCGGACACAAAGACAACGAGTGTATCGGCCTTTTCCCTCTGAACCTGATTTGCATATTTGCATATTATTGATCTTCTTTGTACAGTAGTTCGTCTTTTTAGCTCAGTAGTGGAAAATTATTCCCTAGAAATGACATGGATAATAATAAGGCTTGACAATAGGAATATTTACCATTTATTGACCTAAAATATGTGAACAAACTAAAGCGAACGTGACATTGTTCGCCATCAACATTTCCCGCGAAAATCGCGAACAATAAATCTAGTGTTCTTTCTGTACTTTCAAAACAACTAGTATTGGGAGGAAGACTAACCTGAATGGATTGTGATGCATTGCATGTTATAATAGTCGTGTTTCTTACCGAAAAGTAGTAATGATCATAGCAGGCATCAAACAGCTAAATGTAAATTACTTTGTGTTGTTTACACAGTAGTCACGCAACAGAAATGTATCAATGAATGTCGTCTTATTTTTGCTAAACGGATCTTAGATCTAAATAAACAGTTTTATTTTCTGTGGGATAGCCAATCCTTCATATTTTTACCTATCTTTTTGGGGAGTTGGGTTACCGAAAACAAAATTGACATGTATTACAACACTGCCGGCCGTATCATTTGTCAGTGACGTTACTTTGCATTTTCTTGCGAAATCAGTTGCGAAATTATCAGATGACCTTCACTTCAGTCGATACTAGACATGGATGTAGGCTTAAAGTGTTCGTTTTGGTTAGAAAATTCTCTTTGTACTAATGTTGGCGTTGGTTCAGATGTTGTCCCTTTGACAGCGTGTTCTCTATAGACATGCACGCACACTTGAGTTCCCTTGGTCTAGGGAAAAAACCTGGTGAAGATGATATACCAAGCGAAATGGATTTAATACTCAATAGAGCTGGACGCCTTGATGTTGATCATGAGATGATGGAACAAATGACTGTCTGCCCAAAACATCGGAACATGTTTTCCACCCTATGGCAAGGCAGGAAGATCAACACATGCACTTATCCAACTCATACCGGTCAGCGGAGGAAAATCCCTTTACCTCGTCGCGTTAACTCCAAAATGTCTTCTGAAATTTATCGTATCCACAACACCGTTGTTCCCATAGGCTCAGGTATGTTGTAATTTCAATAAAGATACATTCTTTAACTCCTTTCTGCTGTTTTTTCCCCCGATACATTTATTTTAGCCGATAGTTGAATGAGTTCCTAACAAATTGGGAAAGTTTGGGAAGTAGAGCTGCAAAACTGCAATATATTCATGTTTAGTTTCTGGTATTATTTTGTTATATAGCTATCTGTTCGGGATGTCGAGCAAACCATTATAAAGCCCGTGAACGACATCAGGCAGAAACAACATCTGATGACATCGAACCAGAGGTAAGTGATCGATACATGTAGCATCCGAGAGTAGTGACAAGTGACTGCTAAAACCTGTTATGCGCCCTCCGGCTGACGGTTATATGTTAATGTATGATTGCAATAATGAACGAAATAAACTGAAAACAAAATGAATGAGTGAAACGAATGAATGAATGAAACGATTGAATGAATGAAACGAATGAATGAATGAAACGATTGAATGAATGAAACGAATGAATGAATGAATGAATGAATGAAACGATTGAATGAATGAAACGAATGAATGAAACGATTGAATGAATGAAACGAATGAAGGAATGAAATTCGAAACGAATGAATGAAACGATTGAATGAATGAAAGGAATGAAGGAATTAATGAAATTCGAAACGAATGAATGAATGAAACGAATGAAGGAATAAACGAATGAAGGAATTAATGAAATTCGAAACGAATGAATGAATGAAACGAATGAATGAATGAAACGAATGAATGAATGAAACGAATGAATGGATGAAACGAATGAATGAATGAAACGAATGAATGGATGAAACGAATGAATGAATGAAACGAATGAATGAATGAAACGAATGAAGGAATATACGAATGAATGAAACGAATGAATGAATATGAAACGAATGAATGAATGAATGAAACGAATGAATGAATGAATGAGACGAATGAATGAATGGAACGAATGAATGAATGAAACGAATGAATGAATGAGATGAATGAAGCGAATGAATGAATGATTAAATATAAAACGAATGAATGAACGAAACGAATGAATGAATGAATGAATGAGAAGAATTAATGAATGAAACGAATGAATGAAGCGAATGAATGAATGATTAAATATGGAATGAATGAATGAACGAATGAATGAATGACAAGAATGAATGATTGAAACGAATGAAAGAATGAAACGAATGAATGAATGAAACGAATGAAGGAATGAAACGAATGAATGAATGAATAAGTTGATAAATGAGCGGCCACGGAACAACACTCCACTGGTATACGTCGGATCAAGCAATGATCTAACTGGTTCGCAAATTAAGAAATAGGTTAAATGAAGAATAACGAACAAATGAATGAATGAATGAAACGAATGAATGAGTGAAACGAATGAATGAATATGAAACGAATGAATGAATATGAAACGAATGAATGAATATGAAACGACGAATGAATGAATGAAACAAATGAATGAAACGAAACGAATGAATGAAACGAATGAATGAAACGAATGAATGAGTGAAACGAATGAATGAATATGAAACGAATGAATGAATGAAACAAATGAATGAATATGAAACGAATGAATGAATATGAAACAAATGAATGAAACGAATGAATGAAACGAAACGAATGAATGAAACGAATGAATGAAACGAATGAATGAAACGAAACGAATGAATGAAACGAATGAATGAAACGAATGAATGAATGAGTGAAACGAATGAATGAATATGAAAAACGAATGAATGAATGAAACAAATGAATGAATATGAAACGAATGAATGAATATGAAACGAATGAATGAAACGAATGAATGAAACGAAACGAATGAATGAAACGAATGAATGAAACGAATGAATGAGTGAAACGAATGAATGAATATGAAACGAATGAATGAATATGAAACGAATGAATGAATGAAACAAATGAATGAAACGAAACGAATGAATGAAACGAATGAATGAAACGAATGAATGAGTGAAACGAATGAATGAATATGAAACGAATGAATGAATGAAACAAATGAATGAATATGAAACGAATGAATGAATATGAAACGAATGAATGAATATGAAACGAATGAATGAATGAAAACGAAACGAATGAATGAGTGAAACGAATGAATGAATATGAAACGAATGAATGAATATGAAACGAATGAATGAATGAAACAAATGAATGAAACGAAACGAATGAATGAAACGAATGAATGAAACGAATGAATGAGTGAAACGAATGAATGAATATGAAACAAATGAATGAAACGAAACGAATGAATGAAATGAATGAATGAATGAAATGGAATGAATGAAACGAATGAAAATGAAACGAATGAATGAAAAACGAATGAATGAATGAAACGAATGAATGAATGAAACGAATGAATGAATGAAACGAATGAATGAATGAAACGAATGAATGAATGAAACGAATGAATGAATGAAACGAATGAATGAATGAAACGAATGAATGAATGAAACGAATGAATGAATGAATGAATGAATGAATGAATGAATGAATGAAACGAATGAATGAATGAAACGAATGAATGAATGAAACGAATGAATGAATGAATGAAACGAATGAATGAAACGAATGAATGAATGAATGAAACGAATGAATGAATGAAACAAATGAATGAATATGAAACGAATGAATGAATATGAAACAAATGAATGAAACGAATGAATGAAACGAAACGAATGAATGAAACGAATGAATGAAACGAATGAATGAAACGAAACGAATGAATGAAACGAATGAATGAAACGAATGAATGAGTGAAACGAATGAATGAATATGAAACGAATGAATGAATGAAACAAATGAATGAATATGAAACGAATGAATGAATATGAAACAAATGAATGAAACGAATGAATGAAACGAAACGAATGAATGAAACGAATGAATGAAACGAATGAATGAAACGAAACGAATGAATGAAACGAATGAATGAAACGAATGAATGAGTGAAACGAATGAATGAATATGAAACGAATGAATGAATGAAACAAATGAATGAATATGAAACGAATGAATGAATATGAAACGAATGAATGAAACGAATGAATGAAACGAAACGAATGAATGAAACGAATGAATGAAACGAATGAATGAGTGAAACGAATGAATGAATATGAAACGAATGAATGAATATGAAACGAATGAATGAATGAAACAAATGAATGAAACGAAACGAATGAATGAAACGAATGAATGAAACGAATGAATGAGTGAAACGAATGAATGAATATGAAACGAATGAATGAATGAAACAAATGAATGAATATGAAACGAATGAATGAATATGAAACGAATGAATGAATATGAAACGAATGAATGAATGAAACGAATGAATGAGTGAGTGAAACGAATGAATGAATATGAAATGAAACGAATGAATGAATATGAAACGAATGAATGAATGAAACAAATGAATGAAACGAAACGAATGAATGAAACGAATGAATGAAACGAATGAATGAGTGAAACGAATGAATGAATATGAAACAAATGAATGAAACGAAACGAATGAAATGAATGAATGAATGAAATGGAATGAATGAAACGAATGAAAATGAAACGAATGAATGAAACGAATGAATGAATGAAACGAATGAATGAATGAAACGAATGAATGAATGAAACGAATGAATGAATGAAACGAATGAATGAATGAAACGAATGAATGAATGAAACGAATGAATGAATGAAACGAATGAATGAATGAATGAAACGAATGAATGAATGAAACGAATGAATGAATGAAACGAATGAATGAATGAAACGAATGAATGAATGAAACGAATGAATGAATGAATGAAACGAATGAATGAAACGAATGAATGAATGAATGAAACGAATGAATGAATGAATGAATGAAGCGAATGAATGAATGAAACGAATGAATAAAACAAATGAAACGAATAATAATAATAATAATCGTGAATAATCATCAATGAATGAATGAAACGAATGAATGAATGAATTATAAATGAATGAATGATTGAATTTTAATATTGAATGACATGGTAAATAATAGGTAAACGCCCATTGCCAATGATAGTGATATACTGCAACTGTTCCCAGTATTTTCGCTTATCCTTTTTATGAATCGGGCAGGAAAGTGCTTTAGATGTTATGCCTGGCTGTTCGTCAATGGAAGAATTACAAGAATTGCCGTCCACTGTGGAAATCGAAGTCAGAGAAGAATCGTCTTCACAATCGTCCCAGTCTACAGTCCCAGAACACGAAATTAGTGTTTGGGTGGATGAAATCGAGCAACAACAACAGAAACGGGAGATATTGAACAATGCTGTCAATAACATCACGGATGGTCGTTACTTAAGAAACTAGACGCTC
Organism: Actinostola sp. cb2023; assembly: GCA_033675265.1. Lineage (NCBI taxonomy): Eukaryota > Metazoa > Cnidaria > Anthozoa > Actiniaria > Actinostolidae > Actinostola > Actinostola sp. cb2023. The sequence goes on from JAUJYZ010001161.1 coordinate 504,209, forward strand.
TACTAGCGTGAACTTGGGCTTCTTAATAAAGCTGTTTTGATAGATTTTAAATGTGAAACCTAATAGCTTGTATCATCATACAGAAGTAGTTTTAGCCTACATGTATTACTTGCAGAATTTAAGTCACTCGTTGCGTGACTCAGTAGAGCATGCATACGTAATAAAAGCTGACAAGCTGGCGAAGCACATTTCGATTACCTCAATAAAATTACGATCGAATTCTTACTAAGCCACAGACATCTGTTAGAAATACACTTTCAGACAGAATTGCAAGGCCAAAAAGTATTCTCTAGGATGATTTGCATATTTACTAAGCAGTATTAATGAACGACTCGACTGGCTCGAGCAAGGGAGCACGGCAAAATCCTTTTTGAATGCTGCTGGTGATTTGATTTATCGTTACGTACGTCTGCCATCTTGAATTTCGTTGATAAGCTGCTGACCACAACTTCTGTATACTCAAAAATTGGGATTAGCATGCGCATGCGCTATGGTGCACTTGCAGATTTGGCGTAGAAACACCAAGAATAACCGTCTGTAATCTTAGACTTGGGCCTTCCACAGGAAGCCCAAGTAATGAAGTACGTCTTCCGTGTTTTCATGCTCTCATGAAAACCGAGGTACGTTTGGGAGAATTCGAGAGCAGATCAGTCCAAACACGAGACGTAGTCGAGTGTTTGGACCTGCTCGAGAATTCTCCCAAACGTACCGAGGTTTTCATGAGAGCATGAAAACACGGAAAACGTACTTCATTTCTTTTATAAAATAATTATTTTTTCGAAATAAAGTACAAAAACAAAAGATAAACAGACGAAAAAACATAAATCCTAAATCGTAATTCTCAATACATTGCACCAACCAATCAGAAAGCTCGATATATGTGACTTTGATATGATTTTTTTTGGCGAGTGTTTGAACCGGCAAACTGTGGGCAAGAAAATGTGTCATTTTAATTATGATTTAACCTCAAATCAAGTTTAAAACCAAGCGAAAAGTTAACAGTTATACATATTGTGTTAAAAAGAGCAGCTTGAATACAAAAGTGGAGGAAATAGTTCTTTTTGAAAGCAAACACGTCTACTATTTGTGATCGTGGTTCTCAGTGACTCGGCAGCTGAACGAAACGTGGACTGAACCGATGGAGCAAGGTTCGTGTTTGAAAAAATCTTGCTAAACCGACTGTTTGGGATTTTGTGCATTGCTGAGAAGTAGTCTGCTTCCTTCAGTTGTTTTTGCTGCTTGGATTGAGTGCCTGGGCGAACACATGACTGCACTGTTGGAGCTGGTTGGAAGATGGCCGAGAGTTGTACTTGCAAGTGACTGCTCGTTTCGGTGACCCAAAATAGCTATAATTTGGCAGTTAGACAGCCCTGCGTTTGACAACAGAGTGATGGCAGTTGGCCTAACACAATGATTTGTGTAGCTCTTGGAGAGATTCTCGTTGACACTCAATTATTTCATCATATTTCCAAGCTTGTTTACGCGAGGTATTCATACAACCGGTTTTCATATCATCGAGCTGATTTTCATCAAAACAAGACGTTTTTTTTAGCTGGATCACTAGCATTCTGTTATTCAAGTAAGTTATTTTCAAAGTTTTGAACATTTAGTAAATTTTGCTAATGAAAATGTCGTACACTGAAAACAAAATTAGTTTTAGGTCAAAAAGTCGATGACTTTTCCATTTTAAAATCTGGCAGGTCGTTACGTCATTTCCATGTTTTCACAGGCAAATGAAACACGGCGGATCAGCCAATCAGAGCGCGCATACCATTTAAATTATTTTATAAAGCCCTATCAAATCCACATTAAATGCTTCGTGGGATGATGCGTCTTCTACCCAACAGCGTTATTATCAGAAAAAGGCTAAAGAGGCAATAAAGGCTGCACTTTTAGTCGTCACTCCGGGACAATAAAACGAAATGTGGAATGCCATCAGGATGGGATCACTATTTGATGATGATGAGCCATCACGACGCAAGCACTTTGACCCGAATACAAAACTCATCGATGAATTAGTGAAGGCACATAATCAAGCAGATTCATGGCAAACTAAAAGACAGATCTTATCTTTATTTGCCAATGATTTTAGTCGTGCTGAGCTACAAGAAATAGTGCCAGGATTATCGAAGTGGCGTATCGATCAAGCTCGACAGCATGGTACAGAAAGGGGACGTGGACAACCTGTCGAAGACCAGCCTATCCACCGAACCAGAATAGATGTTGTGAAGGTGGACGATTTCATTGATTTCATTTCACGACCAGATATGCTACAGGATGTCGCCTTCGGAACGAAGACCTTGAAGCTCGATTCTGGCGAGCGCATCATCATTCCATCTGTGATAAGAACAATGATTCCGTCGCGCATTATTGAACAGTACATAACGTACTGTAAAGAACATAATTTTGTACCAGCAGGCGAACGATCACTTTACAGAATGCTCCAAGTTTGCTCTGCATCAATGCAGAAGTCATTGCATGGCCTCGATAACATCGCCTCTGAAGGAACAGAAGCTTTTGACAACCTGACAGATGTAATAAAGACGTTGACGGACAATGGAGCCGAAGGACAGTGGGGACAGAATGCCCAGCAGTACCTCAAGGAATCAAAACGGTACCTCAAGACCGACTTTAAGATTCACGTTGGCCGAGAAGAGAATTCCCAAGACCATTGCACTGTCTATTCTTTGAGTGATACTGGCAATACCGATTATTCCATCCCGTGCGACCACGACCACACAACAACATGTGAGAGATGCAATCTACTTGAAACTACTCTGCAGGAAATTTTGACCACGATCAACAGTGTGGAAATGACGCAAGACCAGAAAGCCAGAGTCATGTTTCAATACACAGAATGTACTCAAGCCATACATGCGTGGAAGGCCCATTTGCTTCGGTCGATCAACCAAGAGGAGGCAAAACAAGATGCACTTGCCAAACTAGATGATGAAACCTGCTTGATCGTGATTGATTGGGCGATGAAGTTCCTCCCGCAACACTATCGCGAACAAATGAGTGAGTTCTTTGGAAAAAGAGGAAGAAGCTGGCACATCAGTGCAGTCATCACCAAAAAAGATGACAAATTTGAAGTTGAATGTTTCAGTCACCCATATCTTCAACACGTGCGTCCAAAACAGCTTTGCGGTGGCATCAGTCCTGGAACATCTTCTGCAAGCCATTAAACAAGAGTACGTACCCTCGCATTGGAAGAGCCTTTTTGCGCTCAGACAATGCAGGGTGCTACAAAAATGGTCCTTTGCTACTCAGTCTCCCCAGCATAAGCCAAAGAACTGGTGTTGAAGTCCTTCGCTACGACATTTCCGATCCACAGGCAGGAAAGGATATTTGTGATCGCAAAACAGCAACAATGAAGGCTCACATCAAAAGATGGGTCAATGAGAAACACGATGTCATTACAGCTGAAGACATGAAGCTAGCACTAGAGTCTCATGGGGGAGTTAGAGGATGCAGAATAGCTGTAGTTGAAGTCTGTTCCAACAGAGACATTGTCAAAGATAACAAGATCCCAGGAATAAGCCTCCTCAACAATTTCTCCTTCGAAGAAACTGGCATCCGCGCATGGAAAGCTTACAATGTTGGAACAGGGAGACTCTTCAAATACGATGACATTCTCATTCATGCTCAAGAAAGCACTAGTCTCAAGATCATCCAGCCTTTTGGTGCACCAGTCAGAGAGAGAGGAACTGTTGGAGAAAGTGTGAGGACAGCGTCGTCAGATATTTTCTCGTGTAAAGAAAATGGATGTGTTCTAACTTTTAAGACAGCGGGTGAGGTGGAGCCACACATGGATACAGGTAAACACAGAATGGAGCTGGAGTCAGAGTCACTTTATGACAGTGTGAGAAGAAAGTGGGCTGAGAGGGTAACTGGAGTAACATCAGGTGGAAGTCTCCTTCAGTCGGTACCAAGAGACCAAGAACAGCCAAGCACATCGTCTGCTTATGAATATTGTTCAGAAGGATGGGCCTTGAAAACAGTCAAGAAAGTCTCAAGAATGACAGAGAAAGTAAAATTATTCATAACAGAGAAATTTCATGCCGGTGTAAGCAGTGGACAAAAAGCGGACCCCATCCAGGTTGCAAAAGAAATGAAGTTTGCAAAGGATAACCTTGGCAAACATTTATTTACTCCAGATGAATGGCGAACTGCTCAACAAATCACCAATGTTTTCTCGAGATTATCTGCAGGTCAACGACAAAGGCAAACTATGGCTATTGATGAACAGATTGCCGAAGAAGATATTGACGCAATCAATTCAGAAATAGCCATGTCTTTGCTACGAGATCAAGTTTTGGCTGACATGGACACACCCGATCACCCCATTAATGTTGGTTCCATAAATCTATGCCATCTGGTCCACGCTGGTAAAATGAACAGCTTGAAGATAGTGGAACTGCAACACATTTGTCAAGAACTGAAGCTAAAGGTGACTGGGAGACCAACCAGGAAAAGGGCGTTCACCGAACCTTTAGAAGCATATGTCAAACTATGCAGGTGCTTTCAAGAATGATGAATTGCATATTAGTGAACAATAATATTTGAACATTTATTGCTGATCATCCATATATTTTGACATTTATAATAGTAGGTTTCTTACCGCTCAATAGAGATTGTATTCACAATCAGTGATGTTTTGTACAATTCAAATGAGTAGTCAGTATAATAATGTGAAAATACATCATTTTGAAAATACATCAATTTATTCAGTATTACTATTTTTAAATATTTTGTCGGTTGATTTTTCTATTACTGTTTTATTTAGCTTATAAAGAAACCATTACATGTAGTTCCGAAATCAGTTCAGTTTCAGTAAAAAATATAAAGTGCCACATTCAATGATACATTTGTGTTGCGTGACTGCTGGGATATTTTAATAAACAAAGTAGTTTATTAGTTGTCTGATGCTGTTATCGTTACTTTTCGGTAAGAAAATCGATCAAGATATCACGACTATTATAACATGCAATGCATCACAATCCATTCAGGTTAGTCTTCCTCCCAATACTAGTTGTTTTGACTGTACAGAACACTAGATTAATTGTTCGCGATTTTCGCGGGAAATGTTGATGGCGAACAATGTCACGTTCGCTTTAGTTTGTTCACATATTTTAGGTCAATAAATGGTAAATATTCCTATTGTCAAGCCTTATTATTATCCATGTCATTTCTAGGGAATATTTTTCCACTACTGAGCTAAAAAGACGAACTACTGTACAAAGAAGATCAATAATATGCAAATATGCAAATCAGGTTCAGAGGGAAAAGGCCGATACACTCGTTGCCTTTGATGTCCGCTCAAAGAAAGACATTAAAAAAAGCCAAAGCAAACTTTCCTGATTATCAAAATAGACAAGATCACCTTTCAGAATCCGTTAAAAAATCGAAAATAAAATAGGACATTTTGGAGATATCCATGACTCAAATTCGTTCGAAGATCACGACACGCTCGACAGTGAAATTCGATCGCTCACGGGATAAAGTAATTATCCGCGAATTTGAAATTCTATCCTGTGGAACATTAGTTTAGATAGCAAATGACGTAGAATGAAAGTATCAACGGCTAAAAAGTACCCTAAGTGTGTTTTTATGAACTTTAAATATGACTCATATTTCGTACGATTTTCCGCCGGACTAGATGCAAAACGAGGGGGGGTGGTCTATCTTCGAAACGATTTAACCGATAACTCTCAAATGCGGCCATTCTTAATCTTTTATGATAGACTACAAATGGTGAAAAATTGGGGCGAATCGGCCGACCCCGATCCGCGGCCTCTGCCCGGTTTTCTCAGACAACGACACTTAAGGTACCAGGGGACCTTCGTGACCACTGTTCACTGAAAGCCGCGTAGCGCACTAACCACTCGTCCAACATGTATAAAAGTATACATTTTCTTAAAGCTGAATAAATGCAGATTCTAAATATGCTGGAGATGATTTCCTATTTTGTAAATATTTTTTGTTATTGCACATTTTAGAAAATTTGACCGGCCTTGTTCAAAGAGAATTGTGCACGCGGGAATCCAATCGATTTCTAAACGGAAAGTGCCATTGTAATGAGCAAACTTTGTCCTAAAAAATCGTGTCTCCGATTTTCGATACGTTGCCTCGTTTAAAAGTTATTTGATGATTTATGTGTAAATCGCTTAAAAACACATTAATAAACTTTGACAGCAAATATCTCCTCAACAAAAGCGTTTATCGGAAATCGGAGACAAGATTTTTTAAAACAACGTGTGCTCATTACAATGACAATTTCCGTTTAAAAATTGATTGAATTCCCGCGTGCAAAATTATCTTTGAACAAGGCCGGTCGGATTTTCTAAAATGTGCAATAACAAAAAATATTTACAAAATAGGAAATAATCTCCAGCATATTTAGAATCTGCCTTTATTCAGCTTTAAGAAAATGTATAGTTTTATACATGTTAGACGAGTGGTTAGCGCGCTACGCGGCTTTCAGTGAACAGTGTCACGAAGGTCCCCTGGTACCTTAAAGGTCATTTTATGGTCCAGCCTCGTTTCCATGCTGTCATGGTCACGTGACCAGTTTTATTACTTAAAAGTTTCTTAGTTGTGTCAGATACACTTATATGTAAAGTATGAGTAATTTCGGGAACGATTTGTTGCCATTAACGATGGTTATATCGCATTTTATGGCCCAGCCTCGTTTCCATGCTAGGCCATATATGTCACATTTTAAAACTTCCGTAGCGGCCGTCGGTACGAGTTACAAAATTGCCGACAACATGTTTCTTGTTCCTTAGGGTCCCATTTACACATCTAGATAGGTGGCTTGCTTTCAGCACAAAATTCCCACGGGATTACACATGCTCCCTGACTATTGGGCTCGGAAAAGAAGTCGCCGTAGTTCTGTTGAAAATCGCCCTTCGCCGCTAGATTGTAATGTACCAAATCTGGATCCAGTCATCGAAAATATTCTTAAAAAGAAGATTCATCAGCGTATTGACACTGAGAAGACTTTCTCGGGCTTGCTGAAACGGATCCAACGGCTAGAAGACCATAAATCCCAAGGAACAGTTCCATCTGGTCTACGGATTAAAAATATCCTAGCCAAAGGTAAAGAAGTTGGCGACTTGCAGTCCAAATTTGACTGTATTGTTCGTGAGACAGAAAGTAAGTTGCTCGATGCTGTCCTTGATAGTCTTCGAGACGATGCTTCTGTCTGCAAAGCTGCAATTGATGTCAACAGAACCGACATTGATGGAACCATCGCTAAGTGGAAGGAATCCCTGCTCTCCTGTAAGGACATTCCACATGAGAGAGTAGATAAATTGACTGACACTGCAGTGGCTTTCACAGAAAACTTCTCTAGCGATTGTGCCACCTTGAAAGCTTCCAAAGCGTTACAGTCCGAAATTCAGCGCAAAGAACAGCGTAAAAAGTCTGAAGTTATGGATTCCTCGCAACCTTTTGTCCCTAATGAAACCTCCATACGAGATATGGTTAAGACAGAGGTTCATCGTTCTCTCAAGCCATCCCCGAGTAACGATCACCAAAGGAAAGTCGAGGTCACTCCTGTCCAGCGTGGAACTCGCAAGAGGAATAACAATCGTCAGCGTACTGCCAGACCATCCAAACAAACCCAGGCCAGACCGCCAAGGTCGGGTTCAAAAAACTCCCGAGGCCGAGGCACAGGCTACGGAAAATAGATGCTCGCTCTAATTACGAGAAATGGCTTTACAAACTGGCTAAAAGACCCTGTACGGCCTTCTACCACGGAACTTGGAAATCCACAACTTCACGTCTGTCAAATTGTCTGAAACACAAGCCCAGGTATTGGGTTTGGGCCTGAAATTTAGACCCTCACTCAAACCCCCGGACCCATCGCAGTTTGATGAACAGATCAAGGACTTTTGTAGAAGTGTTCGTCTCCAAGATATGTTTGCTCGCAAACCAATGGATCAAGTTACACGCTTCAACCCTAAGCTGTACGTTCGTTCTGGCTGGGATCCGCCGAGACAAAATCCAGATCTTGAAGACAAACTCTTCGCCATACGTCAAGAATTACAACAGAGTTTTGTTGCTCAAAAACCACGTTGGAGGAATAATCTCAAACAGCATGAGCGAGTGGAGCTGAGCACCCTCAAAAGCAACCCTGACATTAGAATTCTGGCCTCTGACAAGAACCTGGGTCCAGCTCTAATGTACACAGATTGGGTTCGTCACGAGACTTTACGACATCTACATGATGACCTATCATATTCTCGAGTCACGAAAGATGATTGGTATGTTAGTCACAGTAGGGTCATAGACTCCCGTGAAAAGCTCATGAAAACTTATCGTGCATTTATTCCTTCTAATGTCGTTAAATTCTTACGTAGTTACGATCATTGTGTTAACCCGGCAAAATTTCACATAATCCCTAAGATTCACAAAACACCTATGGTGGGCAGGCCAATAGCAGCTTCTCACTCATATATCACTAGGCCTATCAGTATTTTTGTTGATGAGTATATCAAACCCATTATACAAATGCCTACTGTTCTTAGAGATTCTAGTGAGCTTATTCAATTGTTGAACGGGATTGCGCTTCCTGACAGCGACTGGTTTTTAGTTACTGCTGATGTCATTTCATTGTACCCTAATGTTGACGTGAAGCAGGCAATTATCGCCATCGATTCGCTTCTTAGGAATAAGCAAGCACCTCAGACCCCACTTCTGATTCAGCTCACTAGGCTTGTATTCGAAAATAACTTTTTGTCTACTGAATTTAGCCCGGACATTTTTCACCAAGAGTTTGGGATTGCTATGGGAACCCCATTTGCTGTCACAGCCGCTAATGCATTTATGTACCATCTTGAAAAGGATATTGTTGATAGATATTCAGCGTATCTTCTACTATACAAGCGGTTTATCGATGACATTTTTGTAATATGGAATGGTCCCCGTTGTATCCTTGAGCAATTCCTAGACTCGCTTAATCACAAACAGTGATTGGGAAGGCTGAAAACAGTGGTGGGCCAATGGCCCATCAATTGCTACATTTATGGGCCATAAATTTTCTAAAGGGGCATCGCTCTTAAAACCGGAAGTCAAAATGACCCAAAAACCTTTTTTTTCGAAATAGTATCCATGTTTTCCCTTTTTGATATCTAAAATAGCTTTCTGAACATGTTTTCGATTTTCAACTGCTTTTTGATGTTGAAAAGCGCAAAAAGCAGCGGTTTTTAAATAAACGAACTCTCATTATAGTACCCAGTCTCCCCTGGAAATTCAAAATGGCGGCCAAATTTTCGATTTTTACGGCAAAATATCTCCGAAACGAAGACGTGGACCCACGTTTTTTTAAAATTGTAATGCATCCTTAAGGCCCCAAAGAAAATATTTTTTTGCGCCGTACGATCTAAAAACGTGCCAATGGCGCATAGCGCACGTCCTTCCCTATCACTGCACAAATCAGATCGTATTAAACTTACTTACACTATTAGCGATAGCAGTATTTCCTTTCTGGATTTACTTATTTATAAAGTTAACTCGTGTAATACATTGCAGTTTTCAACCTTTCAAAAACCCCTTAAGTGTAAGGCCGTACAATTATCAAACAAAAACCCAATATGGTGGCAAAAATCACAAAAATGGAATTCGCTCTAACTTTGCATATGAGTAGCCCTTGGTCTGAATATAAACGCTGTGTAGTTTGTTTGGGAAAATATTTATTTGTTTTGGAGAAAATCGAAAAAAACTATTTTGGCTTCAGACGCCATGTAATGACTGTCGGCGGAGTGAAAATGCATCAAATTCATTCCATTCGTATATCAAAACTAAAATTAACAGAAATATTTCAACACCATCGCTGTATTGTATAACTCTTCCTTGATCCCTAGGCTTAATATCATAAACATTGAGCGAGTTTAAGAAGTCCAATAAATTCCAAATCAAAGTGCACTATTTGGAAAATCCAACCGGTGGGTCAAAAATAATAGTTTTTTAGTCATGTGCCAGTGATCCAAATTTTATAATATTGCAGCTACGTACTAAGAAGATGATATAGTTTTGGAATCTTGAAAGTTTTATTTGGGCAATTGACGTTTTGCTTCTGAGAAAACTCTTTTATTCACCACTCGAAAAATATCAAAAACGGTGATTGCGTGACCACGTGACAATTGGTAAAATATCCGTACAATGTTTCTGTTAACTTCAGAGCCATGTATAACTGTTAAACAACATACATTTTCTCGTTTCTATGCTTGCAATGCATCGGGATATCATTGCATGACATATTATGCTGTTATGTGTGCGTTGAATATTTGACACTTGGATTCTGAAATACGGTTGAATTATCCAGCCGTCAAAACTGTTCATAACTTGAATATTCCTTTACATTCTTGTTCCTCTACTGTTGTTAAGCGAAATAGGTTAGCAAGATTTCTGGAAATATCTTCTAAATACGTTCTCGGGTCACTGTGAATATAATTTGCATAATACCTTGAACAGCATGTTGGTCAAGGGGGTGGGGGTCGGGATGTCTAGCGATTGATTGAAATACACAGTATATACACCCTGGGGGTACTTGACCCATGTTTGGGTATAGGGGTGCCGCTGAGGGTTTGAAACCCTGACCCTGTTTAGGACAAAAAAATCTAAAATGCCTACCCTGTCTAGGACAACACCCTCTATTTTAGGAACCTGTTTAGGACAAAGGACAAAATACACATTGTCTTCTTTTACACAATTTTAACGCGTTTTATGTTGACTGATGACGTGCTAAAGACCGGCAAACGTCTCGGTGGGACTCCCATATATAAAGTGGTTGGGATGCTCGTCGGAAATTTTGAAATTTACCCCTAAAAGGTATCCGAGTCTTGTCCAGGTGGGTGTGGCAACAAATAATTTTTACCCCTAAAAGGTACCAACTCTAAAGTGACAAAAGCTATAACTGTCATTCCAGTTGTCATTATCTTGTCTCGGGTATCAAATTTACTGACAAACACCCTAAAAGGTACATTATTGATTATACAGTGTTTGTCTCTGACTTCTGTTTTTTTTATATAGTATTAATCGGAAACGTTGCGATCTTTGAAATATATTTAACGTTTTAAATATATCACCCTAAAAGGTACCGGCTTAGTCTTTTGTGGTCCTTTTAGATTTGTGACACCCTAAGAGGTACCAAATCGCGGATCTGGACCCCTAAAAGGTACCTTAGTATCACTTATTTTCGCGCGTCCTTAATTTCGCGAACATGTCAGAGGCATATTTCACGAGGCTTTGATTTCGCGATTTTGCAGAAAAAAACGTGTATAAGGGAACTTAATTTCACGTTTTTTTAAATTATGATCCGATGCAGTATACAAACATATTGTTTTGAATTGGGTAAATGATGTAACAATTCAATTCAAGACATCACTGCGTGACAAAGTTTCGCTTCGTTAATTTTCGTCGTAATTATTATTCGCGAGTCTTTAATTTCGCGGTTTTTTTTCAAACGTGAAAATCGCGAAATTAAAGACACGCGAAAATAAGTGATAATAAGGTGAGGTACGACGAGCATCCCAACCACTTTATATATGGGAGTCCCCAACCCCCAACCCCCCCCCCCCCCCCCCCCCCCCCCCGGGTAGTAGACCCAGTATATTCGTATAAGAATATCCCAACTCTCTGTTGTAAAGGCACTTGTTGATTTGCAGTTGTTGATGTTATTATAGTGTTTCTGATTACCTTAAGAGTTGCCCTTGAAATGTGTTTAAATTAAATTTATTGCATGCGTACACACATACACATCTTTATTCAGTACAGTAGAACCCTGGCCTTACGGACACCCGGTTAATACGGACACCCGGTTATTACGGACACGTTGTTCTGTCCCTGCCGAAACTCATACAAATATCTATAAAATATACCTGTTTAATACGGACACCGGATAATACGGACAACGGACATTTTTTTCCTGTCCCAATATGCCCATTTTCATAATAATAATATAATAATAATAATAATAATAATAATAATAATAATAATAATAATAATAATAATAATAATAATAATAATAATAATAATAATAATAATAATAATAATAATAATAATAATAATAATAATAATAATAATAATAATAATAATAATAATAATAATAATAATAATAATAATAATAATAATAATAATAATAATAATAATAATAATAATAATAATAATAATAATAATAATAATAATAATAATAATAATAATAATAATAATAATAATAATAATAATAATAATAATAATAATAATAATAATAATAATAATAATAATAATAATAATAATAATAATAATAATAATAATAATAATAATAATAATAATAATAATAATAATAATAATAATAATAATAATAATAATAATAATAATAATAATAATAATAATAATAATAATAATAATAATAATAATAATAATAATAATAATAATAATAATAATAATAATAATAATAATAATAATAATAATAATAATAATAATAATAATAATAATAATAATAATAATAATAATAATAATAATAATAATAATAATAATAATAATAATAATAATAATAATAATAATAATAATAATAATAATAATAATAATAATAATAATAATAATAATAATAATAATAATAATAATAATAATAATAATAATAATAATAATAATAATAATAATAATAATAATAATAATAATAATAATAATAATAATAATAATAATAATAATAATAATAATAATAATAATAATAATAATAATAATAATAATAATAATAAAAATAAACAGATTACCAGTGTCATGCAGTCATTGTTTCCGCCAAACATGTAAGTGACGTAAATTGACCGACCCGGTTTATATGGACACCCGGTTAATAAGGACACTGCGTCTCATCCCGATGGTGTCCGTCCGTATTAACCGAGTTCCACTGTACCAGGATTTTTAGTCTTTTTACATTGCGTTCTTTAGCCTTGGCTTACGTGGCTATTAGATGACAGAAATCTTCCGATTTTATTAGGACTGCAGTGCTGCTCATCAATATTTTATTTTTATGGCGTTTTATTTTCACCGAACAAAATCTAACTAATCGAAATGATTGTGAGTTCGAATGGTTCGATCTTGTGTTCGGTAATCGCATTCTCCCAAAAGATCCGGTTAGATTCATCCTTTTCCCCTCCCCTCCCCCCTCCCCCTGCAGCCCCTGGGTTTCCGAGGATGGCGTTAGATTCTGTTCGATGGCCGAACAATCGCAAAACAATCAAACGATTGGGTTCCATTGGATTCGATTTATTTTTTGTTCGGTTTTATTCGATTGACTACGCCAGGACAACAGTAGAGGAACAAGAATGTAAAGGAATATTCAAGTTGTGAACAGTTTTGACGGCTGGATGATTCAACCGTATTTCAGAATCCAAATGCCAAATATTCAATGCACACATAACAGCATAATATGTCATGCAAAGATATCCCGATGCATTGCAAGCATAGAAACGAGAAAATATATGTTGTTTAACAGTTATACATGGCTCTGAAGTTAACAGAAACATTGTACGGTTATTTTACCAATTGTCACGCAGTCACGCAATCACCGTTTTTGATGTTTTTCGAGTGGTGAGTAAAAGAGTTTTCTCAGAAGCTAAATGTCAATTGCCCAAATAAAACTTTCAAGATTCCAAAACTATATCATCTTCTTAGTACGTAGCTGCAATATTATAAAATTTGGATCACTGGCACATGACTAAAAAACTATTATTTTTGACCCACCGGTTGGATTTTCCAAATACAGTCAACTCTCCGCTAACGGACACTCTCGTAAGCGGACAGCTCTACTTACGGACACCTTTTCAAATCCCCGTTTTACCTTCCAGTCAAACTCTGTATTTACACATTCCCGTAAGCGGACACTCTCTCGTAAGCGGACGCGGACACTTTTGAAAATGAAAATTGGATTTTTCTTTTGTTTACGCTCTCTCGTAAGCGGACACACCATATAATAATGGACTTTCGGCAATGGAATTTGTCTTTAATTTGCAATAAATCAACAAAAATATGACCTTTTACAGAGCAACAGAACAGTGGGGATCGGTTTTGTGAAATCTCCATTTGTTCGCGGGGAAGCAAGGTGTACGGTTCAGTTGCTATTTTTCTCTACCCACTTCACGATGTAAGGTGAATGCTGGGTAATCAGGGCAGAATTATTAAGAGAGATACGGGCGAAAGATAGATTTGACTTCGTATCTCCATGTTTAGTCTAACTTTTGAAATAAAACGTTTTGTGCTGATCGAGAAACCTTTTATGTAGCTTTTGTAAATTTTCTGGGCCAATGGAATGAAATAGTGAGTCAAGAAAATATTTTTTTGAGTAAAACCCATTGTTTTGATCTACGTGCGTCCGATCGAATTACGGCGAAATAAGCAGATTTTACAAGTAAAACATTTCCTACATTTACAAATCGGGCTCAATCTGCCAAAAAACTTCAAGAACGATAGATATAAGGTTTCTCGATCAGCACAAAAAAGTTTTATTTCAAAAGTTAGACTAAACATGGAGATACGAAGTCAAATCTATCTTTCGCCCGTATCTCTCTTAATAATTCTGCCCTGATTACCCAGCATTCACCTTACATCGTGAAGTGGTCTATTAACTCTCCCGTAAGCGGACATCCACCCTATTTTTCTTTGGTGTCCGCTTACGGGAATAGTTCTCATAAGCGGACAGCTCTACTAACGGACACTTTTTTCAATTCCCGAGGGTGTCCGCTTACGAGAGAGTTGACTGTAGTGCACTTTGATTTGGAATTTATTGGACTTCTTAAACTCGCTGAATGTTTATGATATTAAGCCTAGAGACTAAGGAAGAGTTATACAATACAGCGATGGTGTTGAAATATTTGTGTTGTTTTTAGTTTTGATATACGAATGGAATGAATTTGATGCATTTTCACTCCGCCGACAGTCATTACATGGCGTCTGAAGCCAAAATAGTTTTTTCGATTTTCTCCAAAACAAATAAATATTTTCCCAAACAAACTACACAGCGTTTATATTCAGACCAAGGGCTACCCATATGCAAAGTTAGAGCGAATTCCATTTTTGTGATTTTTGCCACCAGATGTTTGATAATTGTACGGCCTTACACTTAATAAGTATCTGTATATCCCCTTTGAGTCTTTCCATCCTTCCAGTAATAAGAAAGCCTTTATCAAGGCTGAACTATTACGGTACGCTAGAAATAGTTCAAGTTTCTCTTCTTTCGCGGATACTCGCGACTGTTTTTGGAAAAGACTCAGAGTTCGAGGTTATCCTTACAGATTCTTATTACCGTTGTTTCGTGAGATACGATACAGCAATCGGGAAAGGTTTTTCAATCAAAATAAACCTAAGCACAGGTCAGAGCCTAGAAAGACCATTGTCTTTAAGACCACTATTAACTGCAGTCACACACGTATCAAAACAGTTATTTCTCGGTTGTTACCTGAGATAAACTGTACTGTTTGTTTTAAATCCACAGCAACTTTAGCTAATCTATGTAAGTGAGTTTTTTGGGGGACACAGTTATAGCTATAACTGTGTCCCCCAAAATAACTAATAAAATACTGTATACGTGTAACCACAAGGAACACGTTTGCCGCTAGGAATTTTGCTAACATCCTGTACGCAATTACATTATTAGGTGGGGTTAGTTTAATCCCTAGCTAGGCCATAAATACAGAACTTTTGTAACATTGTAAAACTCCCTGAAGAAGTCTACAGAAGCTAGACGAAACGCGTCGGAGAATAAAAAGTTTTACAAACACAAGCGTCCACTGTGCTGCTCACTGGTTCTTTCCAAAAAATAAAAAAAATAAAAAATAAAAAAAAAATAAAATAAATAAATAAAAAATAAATAAAATATAAATAAAATATAAATAAAAAATACTAAAAAAAAATACTAAAAAAATACCAAAAATCAAAATGCCCGCTTGAGCATCGAGATACAGAAGCTGAAAGAAGTAATCTCCCACCATGACGACCAGACATCAGACCTAGATGAACTTGCGGAGTTGAACCAAAAGAAAGAGGACGAACTTAAAGACTTGACAAGCCAAGTGGAAAAGCTTAGCGACACGATTAAAGAAAAGGATAGAGAAATAGCGACTTTGAAAGCCAACAGCACAGAAGCCCCAGATGAATTGACACAAATGCAGCATGCAGAATGCCTACAGACTGGCAGGGTTATCTAGGAGCACAGTCCGTGACTTCGTAGCCATTGCCGAACTGAAGAAAGTTGACGAGGACTGTTATACCCATACAATCAGAAGGGCCAACTGAGAGAAAGGAGTAAGCGTCCGGGGGATAGAGATGGTATGCCGAGAGACACTGAGGGCCTACAAGGATGAACTGGCTATGCTGAGGACAAACAAACGACTACTTCCCATGACCTTTGACGATAACTTTTACAGACGACAGTGAAGCTGACAAGAAACAAACAAAAAATCGGCTCCTTTAGGAGCCACCAAATAAAACAAAAGTCAATGATCAAAAATGCTAAATACCAGAGTATTAAAATTGAGTTGGGACTGGGAAGTAGTGAGCATGGTATCGTAAGCACACGTGACACAACATGGCCACCAGAAAAATATATGTGGCAGCGCAGCGAATGCATCTCACTTGTATATCACTTCAATCTGTGAAGGTAAATGGAAGTCAAAACGATGGTGGTAAACATTCAAACACCAACGATCGTACTGATAGATGATACATTCAAAATACCAAAATAATAACGATCATACATATCCGTCGGCCGACAGTCGGTGTATATATACCGTGTATTGGCCGACAGTTGGTAGGTTGTCGACCGACTGTCGATAGGTTGTTGGTCGACTAGTTGACCGACAGTCGACCGACATCGTCTCTTGGTACGTGATTCTCTACTATTACCCAAGTCGCCTATTGCATGCTTTGAAAATAAATGTCTTGTTCTTACTGATTAACACCGGGCAATTGGCACAGAAAATAGAATTATCAAATGATTGCTGTTTTTGACAGAGATTAAAGTATTATTCATGTACAATTATTGATACACAAGTTTTTATATATATGCTGGACTTATACAAACATATATAATAATTGAAGTGGAGCTCATGTAAGAATTTATTTCATGTACACTTACGTGTATGCTTGGTTAAAACTTGACTCCGCTAACTCATGTATGATCATGCAGTCAATCTTTTCAAATCAAGCGTAATGAAGTTGTTAGGGTCATTGCTGGTACACTTCAATGATTATTATGCCATTGTATTACCATAATGACTAGTACAATACCTTTAAAAACACTATTCATTAAATTAACATTTATGAAAAAATTATGAATTCATCTATGCCATATTTGTGCACATTTGTACTTATTTATATTTATTATGTAAACATAATATTTATTGAAAAAGATAAGCCTTTATTTATTGAAAGATTAGCCTTTAATTATTAAGAAAGAGGACATTATTCGTACACTTTTAACATCCCTTGTACTACATTTTTAA
The DNA here is from genome assembly GCA_033675265.1 of Actinostola sp. cb2023. Lineage (NCBI taxonomy): Eukaryota > Metazoa > Cnidaria > Anthozoa > Actiniaria > Actinostolidae > Actinostola > Actinostola sp. cb2023. The sequence continues at coordinate 521,689 of JAUJYZ010001161.1, forward strand.
ACTTTGACCTTTAGTCAAAAAATAAAATATTTATTACATGGATTCCATTGTTTCTCTATGTTCACGTTTACAATCTGATCACTGAGCTTTCTTGTCTAAATGGACCCATCATCAGGGAAAAAGTGAAACGACGATTCAAACTAACGGTATGAAATCGGGAAAATTGCTACCTCTTACCATAAGATTCGAACTGAAATTTGCTACCCTATATGGGGAAGTGAAACAAGATGCCCTATTTAAGGACCTGAGGCTTGAAAACTCTACCCTAGCTATTGGGCGGCACATGGGAGTACCCTCCCACACAGGTATCAAACTCACAGAGGAAATGAAAAATAGTTTGGAAATAGTGGGGGTTCAAAATTGACTAAAATTGAAATTGGCTAATGCCTTATAAATATTAGCTTTTGTTTTAAAAAAACTGCAGTACACTGAGTTTTCATTAATTGCATGTAACAATTTATTGTGCTATATACTGAGCTTTACAGCAATATTTTATTGTACATCTTCCATGCACATAATACCCTATACACACATCAAGAGTTCCAGACTTCCGGTACGCGCGCAATGCATTATGAGATTATTACAAAGGAAAAGTGAGCACCAATTCTAGAAACAGGGAGCCCAAGCTATGTGTTTGCTCACTTGGTGCTCACTTTTCCTTTGTAATAATCTCACAATGCATTGCGCGCATACCAGAAGTCTGGAACTCTTTATGCTTGTATGGAAGAGAAACCTGGGATGAAGCTACAAACTGGCAAATGTAACTTGTGAATTGCAAGTGCAATGAAAAGGTTAATTTCAGGGTTCCAGCTCAATATTCATACATGGTCATATGTTTATCTATCTGTCTTTAGAATTTGAACTATTTAACAAATGGAACAGCTTCATCTGTTATAAAGCACGCAGGTATTGATGAGAGCACCAAAGAAGTGTAGGGAGAAACACGAGCCCTCCCCTCTCCAACCCTTCAATCCCCTAATTTTGCTTTCACGTCAACAAACTGTGCTCCGGCCGTTCTCTGATAAAGCACAGTTCCTGACCAATCAGAGCGTGCATTTTGATGTGAATATATTATAAATAAAGGAGTTGGGACTTAACCTAGTAACCAGATGCCCCACCTTCATTTTCAACAACAGCAGGTATCACTTTTGTGAGATGGCTCACATATTGTTGACACAGCTGTGGTGTCATATTTTCTTTCCAAAATTTTTTATTCCAGCAACAAGCTGTTCTTTTGTTCTAGGCATGCACTCCTTTGCAATTGATCTCTTTAGTTGTGCCCACACATTTTCAATTGGATTAAGATCCTGAAACAACCAGATAAATATTAATTTAATGTGAATCTGTGGTGACATAATAGAGTGGAAAGAAGTATTAAATGGGTTTAAAGCTGGATAGAGGGGTATAAAAGAAAGAGCCACAAGAGATATACATCTGACATTCTTATACATACATTACTTTGTTTATGTTAAAAGCTCTTTACCCCAGTTATATCCCCCAATTAGATCTGCATGTAGTATGCATCCCCCCGTATGCACCCCCCCCCCCCCTACACACACACACACACACACAACACCCCACACCCATTCATAAATGACTTTCATGGCTTTGTTATCCACAAGTTGAACTCATACACACATTTTATAAATGTACATAATCAAAATAAAATTCCTTATAAAATATATAGCTAATTAGTATATTATTAACACGTACTAGAGACTCTGGAGGGGTTGGCCAATGGTTTACATTGTTGGCTATCATCCAATCTTTCGTTGAATGCCTTGTGTGCTTCGGATCATTGTCTTGCTGAAAACGATGATGTGCAGGATAATATTGCCTTATGAAAGGCTAAAGCTTTCTTCAGGATTTGTTGGTAGAACTCGCTGTTCATTATACCGGTAAATATGAAAATATCCATCGCACCACGGACTGAAATTCCTGCCCAAACGTGTACCTATAATAAAAATATATGTAACATTGTAACATGGTGAGACATTCTATTGTTTTAGGTTGAGACAGAAGTATACAGGCCGATTTACACGGTACAACTTTTGCCTACAACTGTCGCACACAACTTGCTTACAACTTGACCGTACCATTCCTTCACAGCTACAACTTTTAGCTCGCGACACTACAAAATTGTGTACAACTTGCTCTGTTTGGATTTTGCCTTTTTAAAATAATCATTGTGGCGGCATCGGTAAAATACTTCCTCCTCGCTCCACAAGGTTACAAGTTTTTCGATGTCTTCGTCTAACCATTCTTGTTTCACTTTCTTGGAAACCGAAGCTTTGTTTACATTGTCCACCATTTTAAAGTCAAATAACTTCCCCGCGCTACCCCCCTTCGACAAAAATTACCAAGATACGCCATATTTTACGCCATATTTATTATATTTTTACCTTTTTTGGCTACGACTGTCGCAGTACAACTTTTTTCGTTTTGTTTGCAACAGTCGTTAGCAAGTTGTAGGCTGATTTACACGAAACGATTTGTGTCGCAAGTAAGCGCGAGTAAGTTGTGTGTGACAGTTGTAGGCAAAAGTTGTACCATGTAAATCGGCCCTGTGCCGTATTGCAAATAATCACTAAATTTTAAAAATAGTCGCTAAAAATAGCAACTGACGGTAATTTACTCAGCTCTCCAGACTCACTTTCTTGCATTACAATTAATTCGTGCATAAAAGTACAAAATGCTAAATAATTTGCTCCAACAAATAAACAGCAAATCTGTAGTTTTTTCTTTGGTCACGCACGTCACACAAGAACATTCTATTCACACATGTGCATGGTATATAAAATTTCTCGCTTTTTACAGTGTGGACACTCGAACCATGAACACTTCAAGTTTTTTTCGAACTTTTTTTTTCGAACTTTCTATTGCCTCACCCTCTCAAATGGAGCATTGAGATTTTTAAAATACACTTAGTGATCAAAATAAATCATTTTTCTGATCAATTTGCTCAATCGATAATTTATATATTTGTGTTAGAAAAAAAACTAAGTGTTCACAGTTCGAGTGTCCATACTGTAATTGGCTAATGTTTTGTAAACAAAATTTTGATTGGTTTCTGTAAATCATATCGTACGTATGCTTTTCAAAATCAATTTTCTTTCAAAATCAAAGTTTTCAAGCTTCAAAAAGTATTTCACATACAGTACTGAATATACGGTATATATACTCTAAGCTTTACCTTGATTGGATGTTTAGGTCTTGGTCTTCTCTGTATGGGATGTCCTACGAGTCTGAATTGCTTCTTTGTGGTTTGAGTGGCTTGGATGGAGCTCTCGTCAGAAAACATCACGTCTTCAAACTGTTCTCTGTTCACTATAAGTTCATGGCAAAACTCCAAACGCTTAACTTTGTTGACATTTCTTATCAGCTGACAATACTTTGTCCCACTCCAGCGCCATCCAAGTTTGTATCTTGCTCTTTTTATTGCACTTATCGATGGAACACTACCAGAACCACCACAACGAGTATCCATTATAGTGAGAAGTTCTTTTGCTGACAATTCATTATTTTTAGTCAGTTCTTCGTAAATTATTTGCCGCTGGAAGTCACTGACAACCATAGGTCGACCATTTCTTTTTCGATCCTTTATCGATCCATAAAGTCGGTATCGGGTGCAACATCCCGAAATTGCCTGGATTGAAACTACGATATTATCTCCATTCCTTAGAACTTCTTGATTTTTTTTTAAACTGAATTGTTCTTTTTGAGATTCACAATTCGTCTACGAGCATAACCAGGAAGTTTCGGCATGACTATACACTACATGTACATGCAGCTTTATAATATTCCAACTGAATTTTGATCAACATTGCATCTGTTTTTTATACATCAAGAGTTTGCTTGGGGTTCAGTTATGTTTGCTTGGGGTTTAGTTATGTTTGCTGGTTTTACTGCACGGTCGAGTTTGCTTTGGTTTCACTTGTGCATAGAATTACTGAAAGTTCTTGCTTTGGGCGAGCTTTTGCAAGCTTCAAGCAAACAGTTGGGCAAGCACAAAGTGAGCCTAATGGGTGAGCACACGAGCGAGCCTATTTCAGGTTAGTTTCGAGTGGTACTGTATACACTTTAACAGAGGACCACTTTGTACAAAGGTACGTACAACGACTTCAATTACGTGATAGCAGCGTAACAAACAGTTGGGCAAGCACAAAGTGAGCCTAATGGGTGAGCACACGAGTGAGCCTATTTCAGGTTAGTTTCGAGTGGTACTGTATACACTTTAACAGAGGACCACTTTGTACAAAGGTACATACAACGACTTCAATTACGTGATAGCAGCTATACTTCATGTTTACAAACATTAATATTGTTATGTTATGCACGTATCAGCGGCTTCCCCGAGGGGTCGACCCCCGGGCTAACCACGGAGATATGTGGGGGGATACAGAGGGATTGGATGCAAACATCGCCCCTGGGGTCGGGAAAATGCTTGACTTTGTTTTATGGTTGGAAAATTGGGGTGGGGGATTTGTTGAAATTGTTTTCGTCACGAAACTAACGACGGCGATTGATTTTCGTCTTTCAATACAAGAATAAGTGGGATATGAGATCACTGCTGACTAAATAAATGTAGATTTCGATGTGTTCTTGACTTGGGCTACCTGTGTGAAAATCCAACTTGGAACAGAGAGGCTGGGACGACCACAGGCAGCCCAAGCAATACATTTGTGGAGTGTACGAACGGATTTACAGTGAATGTATGGGGCGAAAAATACGTATTTTTTGTTTTAATAAATTTAAACATACCTTGGTCCTGTGTTGTTGTTAATGCTATTTAACGTTATTCTGGCTGGTTTTTCAAAAACCGCTCTAAAACGGCTAAAAACCAGCCAGAATGACGTTAAATAGCATTAACAACAACACAGGACCAAGGTATGTTCAAATTTATTAAAACAAAAAATACGTATTTTTCGCCCCATACATTCCGCACTGTAAATCACGTTCGTACACTCCACAAATGTATTGCTTGGGCTGCCTGTGGGACGACTGACAACTGTAATCACAGAAATACAATTTTAGCTAACTTTGTTATTGTTTGTTTGACAAAATAAGAAATGGCTTCTATTTGTAACACCTATTTGGGAGCTGAACTGAACTAGAACATGTTATATTTTATTGGAACACAAATGTACGTTTTAAACCATTCCATAGGCATTTACAACCTCTTTGACGGTGGTGCACTCATGAAAGCCCACAACCAACTAATACATTTGTACTTTTTGTACATTTAATGTATGAAGTCTTATAAAGTTAATTAAAATTCCATTTGCTGTTGAAATTTATAAGCTTAGAGTGTTTATAGAAATAACATTAGTAACTATATATAGTCAAGTAATTGGCTCCATCGATCTCGACTTCAAGCTGGTTTCATGCAAAAGGACGGTGGATTGTAGCTCATGGAAGACCCTAACCAGGCTACCAGGGGACTTTGAAAGGGACGACTCTCCCACCCCTGGGGGAAATCATCAAGATTGTTCCTGCCTTTTTACAATCCCCCTGGTTAGCCCGGGGGTCGACCCCTCGGGGAAGCCGCTGATACGTGCATTAATATAAGTTCTAAAACCATTTCCACAAAAACTTTTCACACGTTGCTTTGTTTCAACACTACACTTCTACAGCCAATCGATCTCTGGTTGGCACATAAATAACATGCAAAAGCTGAAGTCGTGCATGAAGTATCGCCATAAATACAATGTACGATGATCTTACAAGACTTACTTCTAGAGATGAATATCGTGAGGGATGTCCACGCTGCATTGTCAGTCATTTTGAACTCGTTACTCGCTTTGGGAGCGAGTATTACGAGCGACAGAATATACCCCTGGGTTCCCGAGGATGTTTTGAACTTTGCAGTTTGCGAAACCAAGTCTTCGGTGGTCAGGCCTGTTAGATATAGACAGCTTATTAAATACCACAATTACATTGATAAAACGTCAAGATATTGCAAGGCAAAACGCAGAGGAATTAGCCAAGCCTCAGGTTTGGGAATGCTATTTTGAGCGCCTCGTAAAGACACGGCGGCCATGTTGGTTGAACAAACAATAGACAATAAAACCGCTTCAAGTTCAATACGGCTAAACCAGTGAATGGCTCGCATCGAGGCGTTCAAAATAGCATTCTTGTTGTATAAAGATAAGATTAACGAAGTGATTGACATTCACTGACCAGGATTTCCAAGCAGAAAGGAGATATTTCTTCTTCAACACTCCAAATTCGTGCCATTGTGGGTTAGATTACCATAAATGCATTGCGAGCAGGCAGACAGCTGTCGTCACCGTAGCATGCGTAGCTGGCCCTTTCATTGGAAAGGGAAAAAGGGAGGGGGATTGGGAAGGAGAGGGAAAAAAAAGGATTTCAATGAAAGGGCCAGCTACGCAGGCTATCGTCACCGCGGTCCCTGCATGCTGCTCTGTAAATTACAATTGACCACTGGCCGCTAAAATGTAGGTAGGCCGCTTATTATTTTCGCATTTTCTATTTTCGTATGAATGTAAAGCGCCACGGGCAATTAGTGGAGGTGTGCGCTATAGAAGTGATTTATTATTATTATTATTATTATTATTATTATTAGAGGTGGTCGCTTAAACCTGTAGAGTATTGGGAGTCCAAATTGACCAATTTCTAAATTGTGACTCACTTATACAAGCTGTATACGTACTCTACTTAATAGAGTGCTCAAATGCTCTTGCCCATCCTCGGTCATATCGACTATTCGCGCCAGTCCCTTGCAGCGCGAGTATAAATAAGAGCTCTGCATCTAATTACTGCCCAGTTCGCGTAAGAACCCTTCGCTACGCTAGCTATATCCTTACTCAGTCATGGCCGATGAACAAATTCCTGTCCTAGCTGCTGTTGAACAAGCCCAGGCGTTGAGAAGTCATCCCAACCAAGTATATAAGTACCTGCTGCGAATCCAGACCATGGTCCTTTCAGGTATAAACGTTTTATAGGTCGGTTTCAAGTTCGTTCGATTTCCCTCGGCTCCCTAAAAGTTTGCACGTGTGTTGAACTCTAATGTGAGCTGTGTTTGTTTACCGTGCTTCGCCTCGCAAACACCGGGTTTGTGGAGTTGCATTTCCCTCGGCCCCTAATAGTTTGCACGTATGTTGAACTCTACAGTGAGTTTTGTTTACCGTGCTTCGCCTCGCAAACACCGGGTTTGTGAAGTTGCATTTCCCTCGGCTCCCCAATAGTTTGCACGTGTGTTGAACTCTAATGTGAGTGTTTGTTTACCGTGCTTCGCCTCGCAAACACCGGGTTTGTGGAGTTGCATTTCCCGCGGCTCCCTAATAGTTTGCACTTATGTTGAACTCTACAGTGAGTTTTGTTTACCGTGCTTCGCCTCGCAAACACCGGGTTTGTGGAGTTGCATTTCCCTCAGTTTCCCTTCTCGGTTGTTTGTTTGTGTTCTATAGTCGGTACTATACAACATGATACAACGTCATCTTTACTTTATGCATGCTTTCCCTCCCCTTTGCCTCGTTTATATATAAGTTTTGCATGCTTAGGGGTATGAGGTTGAACATTGTCGTATGGCTTGTGCTTGATATTTCCCTTTGCGTACCGTGACGTAATGTCCAAGCATTCTAGTTGCATGGTTAATGTTGAGCAATGATTTCCCTTAGCGTTATTATTATTATTATAGCGTTCTGCACCCTATATATTGTCAAGACGATGCAAATTCGACTGAGTTGTTCGGTTTTGGGTATATTTGTGTTTTCGACATTTGCAGATTTGCTGCTTCTCGCATTTGCATCCAATTTGGTGTTGTATTGTTTCTCTTTGTTGTTGTCCCTCCCTCCACACCTCCCTTTGTTTCCTTTCCTTTGTGATTGTCTCCCTTTGTTCTTCCCGTTTTCGCATATCATTGATTGTGCGTGCCTTACGGTATTTTCACTGTTGGCCCTTTGTGGGCGCTACAAGAATTATTAATTCGGTGATGGTGTTGTGCCTCAGATACGTATGGAAAGCACTAGATCCCAATGACCAAAACCAGGTCAAGATTTGAATAACAATAGATGCCTCGTTCTACAAAGACATGTCCTTTGTAGAACGAGGCATATATAACAATAGTTCCTATTGTTGTACAATAGTTCCTATTGTTATTCAAATCTTGACCTGGTTTTGGTTATTGGGATCTAGTGTTTTCCGATACGTATAGTATGCTACTGACGGTACGGGATTCTCTGGACAGCGGTATCATTTATGTTTCATTTATGTATCATTTAATGGGCTCCTTGGTGTCCCCGATTAGTGGAGCACTTGTATAAGCCTTGACACTCAAATAAAGTTTACTATTGTTATTATTTTATAACTAGGCTACCTAACAGCAGTGAATGCTGACGGTGAATGCAATGTTAGTAGTTGTGGATAAGAGTTGGTGCCGGAAAGCTTACTGGAGTGATTCCAATAAATCTGGGCACTACTAATTAGCTGTCAGGTATATTAGATGCAAAGTAACAAAAGACAACAAAAGAGTGAGTGTCTAATAGTGTGTAGTGGTGTAGTTAGTAATGCCCAGGTTTATTGGAATCACGGCTCTACTGTAGTTATGAAATGTTTTGTTTTATGTATAAGTGTGCAAATTATTAGGCGAGTCTACCTTTCTTTGTTTTGAATAGTATTTGTCTATTTGAAAAACTGGATAGCTTATGAATAACATTAACTAATGTATTACTTATCATTGAGATTTCAATGCGAATATTCACACTTGAAACTGACACACGGTCGCCGGCACTAATCAGCTCAAATACGGTGATCTTCAACTACACAATTCCCACGAAAAGCACAAGATACGGTATCTGATGGGATTACGAGTCAGGATATACCGGCTAAAGAAACATACACATGTACAAATTAATTAGGGCCACAGATTTTGGGCACGACATTTACCGATCAGAAACGCGAAAGCTTGAATAGGAAAACAACTCAATGGGCTTGTGTCACCTGTCACGTGACTTTTTAAAATTTCACCGAAGGCAAACGAAAATATCATAACTTGAAAGAGCATACTAAAATTAGTAAAAGTTGAAAATTTCAAAAGAATCAAGCAAATAAGACAAAAGTTAAAGGCTTTCAAAGTTTCCCGCTTTGACAAGGATTTGTATGGGTTTTTCGCTTGGAGGGCAAGCGTTGCCCTCCAACATACATTTCCATACAAAAAAGGCAAAGTTTGAATGCCTGTAACTATTGCCTTATTTACTTACTTCTCTTCAAACTTTCCAATTTTACTAACTTTAGTATGCTCTTTCCAGTTATGGTATTTTTGTTTATCTTCGGTGAAAATTTAAAAAGTCACGTGACAGGTGACACAAGCTCATTCAGGCTATAGCGTATGTAGGAGTTGGCGCGAAAAGCATTGTGGTTATTGAGAATTGCATGATGGTTATTGAGAATTGCATGATGGTTATTGAGAATTGCATGATGGTTATTGAGAATTGCATGATGGTTATTGGAAACTGCATGCCGGGTAAAAATCGAGATTTTTTCTGCCTACGTGAATGAATTAGAATTGCTTCCTTGCTCGCTCGCTTCAGGCTCGCTCGCTGCGTCAGCAATTAGTGTTCAATGAAATCGATTGATAAAAACTTCAAAATCGTGCTGCTAGACTGCCAGTGGTCAATGTTCGGAAGAGTCTCGGAAGAGTGCTTCTTTCAAACGGCCCATGACGGGTGTGCGGATCGTCGGAAATTTTGAAAAAACGGTACCTGAGCCCGGGTACCTGATCTTCCAAGTGGGAGCACAGGTAGCCCAAGCTGTGGACTTGTGGCGAGATTTACAGTAAATGTATGGAGCTTCACAGCGAACTTTGATAACCGTCTAAATAAAATTCTACAAACCCTCAAAGTAGTCCTACTTGTTTACTTTTTGTGTTGTCCTTTGGAATTGTGTGAGGTTTGGAGCCATTCCGATCGATTTTGAGAGAGTTTTTAAGAATACCTTGAGTTACCCGTATCAAAACTCTCTCAAAATCGATCGGATCGGGGAATGGCTCCAAACCTCACACAATTCCAAAGGACAACACAATAAACAAGTAGGACTACTTTGAGGGTTTGTAGAATTTTATTTAGACGGTTTTCAAAGTTCGCTGTGAAGCTCCATACATTTACTGTAAATCTCGCCACAAGTCCACAGCTTTGGCTACCTGTGGTGGGAGTGGCATGAAATCAGATTCACCCCTAAGACGTACCAAGTCTAAAAAAATAAGTATATGTTTAAAAATTCCTTTGCATCTTGCCATTGTCTTGCGGTAGATGCGACGCAGTCAGAACTTCGCAAAGCAAACTAGCGGGGAATCGAAATATAATATACAGTGGAACCCAGTTACTGACGGACACCGAAGGGACCAGAGAAAGTGTGTGTCCGTTATAACGGGGTTTCTTACACTAACGTCACTCTTTATTGAATGTATTAATAGAAACCTCTATTAGAGTGATTCCAATAAACCTGGGCATTACTAACTACACCATTACACACTATTACTTAGACACTCACTCTTTTGTTTTCTTTTGTTTCTTTGCATCTAATAAACACTGACAGCTAATTAGTATTGCCCAGGTTTATTGGAATCACTCTATAGCATTCACATATCAATAACGCAACATTTGAAACGTCTCAAATGAAAACAAAACATAAAACCTTGATAATACAAGTGAAACGTTGTTCTTTTTCAATTCTAACAAAATGCTTATCCTCTTGCAAATATTCATAGCGATACAGTGTCTACAGTTGTTCAGTTTCGCAAACGAAACTGTTATTTCCTAGCGAAAAACTTTTTTTTTTTTAGCCATTAGCGCAATGGTGTGACGAAAGATTGTACAGTACTCAGACTGTCCGTTATAACGGGGTTGATTTTGTATTAAATTTTGCTGTTCGGGCTGTAAAAAAGTGTCCGTTGTCCGTTATAACGGGTGTCCGTTATAAAGGGGTCTTTTTAACAGAAAATGTATCACCTTTATTTCCGCCGGGACTTATCAAACTGTCCGTTATACCGGGGTGTCCGTTATACCGAGGTGTCCGTTAGGCGTGGTTCCACTGTATCTGCAACTGGCATTATTTAATGGAAAAATGCATGAATTTTATCCGTTGGATAAGACTTATCCGGGAGCGGACAGCGCTATTCACTTTTCGTGCAACCGGGGATGGGTGCATGTCTTGGTGATTCTTTAAATCTGGGACTCCCAGACCCTAAGTGGTATCAAATCCGAGCAGCACCCCTCCGGGACTATTGAATCACGCAACGAGTGACGAAACACGAATGTTTTAAATCCCCCTGTTATGCCAAATAGGTACAGGTTATGGTTGGGCTGCCTGTGCACAAGACACGTGCAACAGCCGCTGACAAGTTATAGCGCACGCATGATAACAAACTGAGATTTGACATCAAATTAAGCAAATAGAAGTATGAATTGATCATGGTTAGAAAACGACCTGCCAAGTGTACAGAGGATGAACAAATCCCTTTATCTTCCAAGAGGAATAAAGTAAAAGATCCTGAAACAACAGATAAAGTGACCACTCGAAGTAAACGTAAGTTTGTTTAGACACTTATTGTTTCTTTGCAGAATAAACAGTGACACAGCTGCACAGAAGTCCTGGCTATTGTTCTATTGTCGTTCTATGTATCGTTTTTACATTAAAAAAACAATAGCCAGGACAATTTGTACAGCTACACGAAGACCTATAAACACTGACAACTAAATGAGTAACGAAGCTTTAATGATAAAGTGATTCCAATAAACCTGGGCATTATAATTACCCGACGTAGTCAATCGATAAAAATCGATATCGATTTGCCAATCGATAAATCGGTAAAAATTGATTGATATCGATTTGTATCGATCAATCGGTAAAAATCGATATCACACTTTTTTTCTTTAATATCGTTTTTTATCGATTTACGTCATTTATCGATTTTGCCGTATTCATTTCAAAATTATATTATATAATGACAAGACAAGGATACTTTTCTAGCAAACGTTTACTTATATAATAAAAAAGAAGTAATGAAATAATATCGATTCACAATAGTTGTATCATAGTTACTAGAGGGGACTAGTACTAGTTAGGAAGGCTTTTTTATTCTCAGTTTGTAGATAGTCTGGACCGCGGGTCCTGACCGCGTGCACAATCTTTGTTACGAGGACTAAGAATTGCATGATGTTTACACAGTAGAGGTAGACGCTAGTTGATAACGACCAGGTTTGTAAGAGCCGTTCTTCTCACGGTTGCGATGGTTTTGAAACCATACTGTGACCTAAAAACATCTACATCTTGTTACGTCAGTAGTATCGTTAATAAATAAAAAGATAATAACAATAAATATATATATATTGATTTCAGAATAAAAGAAGTTAATTGCAGTTGTCAATAGTAGTTTGGTTTATGCGTCTCGGTAATTGTACTCTAGGGTCAATCAGATGATATTCAACACATTATTACGCGAAAACAGCAAACCGTTAAAAATCGATAAAAATTGATAAAAATCGATATCACACTTTTTTTTTTCATCGATTTTTACTGATTTCCGTTAAAAATCGATAACCATCACGTGATTTTTATCGATTTGTATCGATATCGATTTTTATCGATTGACTATGTCGGGTAATTACTATAGACACTCAATGTTTTCTTTTCTTTTGTTTCTTTGTATCTAATAAACACTGACAGCTAATTAGTAGTGCCCGCAGGTTTATTGGAATCACTCTATGTAAGCTTATATAATTGGTAGATCCCAGATTTATTGGATATGGACTAACTATATATACCCAAATGAATTACCAAAAAGATAGACTATACCCCTATATGTGGTGTTATCATACTTTTTTGCACTGGTGAAGTACGGGCCGTCAGGAGCCCATTACTAGGAGCCTTCCTCTAGTAATAGGTTCATACGACATCATTTGCACAAATTGGGCTATTTTTAGTTATGCAAATTTCCGAAGAATTTCAAATTGAAAAATAAAATGGCGGCCAAACGGAAGACATGCGGACTTGATCCAAAATATTGATATTCTTATTCCATGGAAGTCCAAGTCTATTTTCCCTTGCACAAGAACGAGACGAACTGTGTACAATGAATGTATCACATGTATCAATAAACTGACATACTGCCAGAGCGCTTAGTGGCGACTTTTAGTTTGGCGACTCAAGATGTCACGAAATTCTTTTACGTTCTTATACCTATTGCTTCATATGTTTATTCTTGTTTTATCAACTTTCTTCTGTTGGTTTTTGATTCATGATTTAGTCTACATGCCGCAAGAATGAAGCGTTTTCTCACAGTGATTTCGACTCTGATGAAGCAAAATCCATCACCTTCATCATCACTGATATAGTTTTGGATAGCGATGCCAACATAACCAACCACACAAATGTGCACTTTGCTAAAGAACTTCTTCGCCGAAAGATTGTCGAAAAACAACTGAAACTTTCATCCGACGAACCGTGCCTTAAAGAGCGGCAAAGAACACTAAAACAAGAGGGTTATCACTGAGTGTATGCGAAGTTCTTTCACCAAAGGCATCCGTTCAGTTCAAAGAAGGCAAGAAAACCGGCACTCCGACTGAGATCAGCCGCTGAATAAAAATGCGATAAAATCTTCATCCAGGCCACAGAAAAAGAAGCTCCCCTGTACCTCACTTCGCTGTTTTAGAAGGAACTTTGTGTCAATGTCAAGAATTTTTGACAAAATGCTACTTCAATTAGCTTTAAAGTTCGTGATTCATTTTGCTGCGTTTCAGACAACAAATGCTAATTAGCAAAACACACCGGCGGTTTGGAATATTCATAGCTTGGTTGTCACTGCTAGTCCTGCACAAGTTTAATTATGTTCTTCGTAAGAGATTATCCATGATACCAGATCGTTGAATTCCTTCTCAGAAAGAGCAGAAGATATGTTCGTTTTTTGGCCGGGTTTTGAACTGGCCTTTGAACTAGCTTTGTTTTTAGAAGTTCTCGCACTTGAAGTTTTGATATAAATAATAATACCTGGAGTATTCTGTTTTGTTTTTAATGTTTTCAATCATTGTTCTTCCTCGCTTGATGAAGTACTGAAGTCAGACGACGAAACTGATCTGAAATTTCACTAGATTCTGATTCTTCACTAGAATCACTGGAACTACACGGTACGCTTTCGGCCGACATTGAAAGCAAAGCTAGCAGTGTTGAATCTGACGTCAAATTCCTATTGTGTAAGACGAGACATGATTGGTTAATCGCGCGGAATTTATAATGAGTGTTCTATTTTTAGCTCAATTTGTGCAAATGATGTCGTACAAACCTATTATAGGAGAGGAAGGCTCCTAGTAATGGGCTCCTGGGGCCGTACATAACCCAAAATTCAAGGGGGGCAGCAGTATGTATTTAACAGCAAAAAATAAATACAAATAGTACAGTTCTCAGTACTTTTTGGTATCTTTTTCGCCTTGCTAGAGGGCAACTGTATATTGCACCACTGAAACCTTGTTGGAGGAAGGTTATGTCATCTTGTTTTCAAAATAACCACAATAATTCATAGAGATATGGATTTATCAATCCAGTACTAGTACTGCAAAGGGTTTAGAGATCTTTAGAACTTAGAATGAAGTGAGTTGATACAAGCAGTGAAGGGAAAAAAGCAATTACGTCAGTTGTGAGATTTTTACACCGAGCCGAGGTAAACCCATATTTACACTTAATCCAAACATTGTTTTATCACTCTGCAATGTCTAGTTTATGTATACGGTATTTGTATGGATTTATGGTACCAAATAAACTATGTCATTGTCATTCATGATTCGCTGAGTTTGTGAAATCACAGTAAATTGCAAGGAAAGCATGTTCTACAGAGTTATGCAACGAGCGACCAAACACTGTTTTAATCGCACTAAGATATCTATATTTAGTTCAAATAGGCTATATCAGTTAGAAGCCAGACTTCACGCTAGTAGAGCATCTAGTTTTAATCTAATGAGTTGACACATTGGCATCTGCACCTAACAGTACTTGAGCAGGGAGTATTCTGCAATCTAGCCTTGACTTTTATAATTCATATTTTATATTTTAAAATGTTCCATTTCTATGTTTGTTGATTTGCATTATTTATACAGTATTCAATATTTGTAGTATTGATTGATTATACAATATTGATTTAATAAACAATTATGAGCATAATATTATATAGTAACATACAATGTAAATCGATAATCAGCTAATTTGCTGTTTAGTTTAGTATAAATTGTTCAATTATTTTATGGGTAGTTACATGTAGTTTAATTACACGCAGACTGCAGACCGCACACCGCAGACCGGGTATAAAATGCAGGCTTCATATGTTCCCCACTTTTATAGCAGTTATTAGAGTTTTTCTATTACGATCATTTCAGTACTGAGAACTTTAGTCTGGGCTCGCAGCTGTTTTTAGTGTCGGTCCCTTATCAGTTATAAGTTTACTGATAGAGAACATTCATTTATATTATTTATTTGTGAACAACCCTAAATGATACCTTGATGGCTAAGAATATTGGCATTCTGTTGTGAACACCCTATTAATAAAGTGATACCAAAATCTGTAATTTACGCCCCTAAAAGAGACGACGATCATCCCCACCCCTTTCACATAATAATAATAATAAAAATCCCCCTCCCATGTGTTTGACCTATAACCTTGAATATATTTAATCATTTGAACTAAATTATATATTATTATATATGTACATATAGACATTGCAGCGTGACTAATACAGTGTTTGGTTATTATTATTATTATTATTTGGTTACTCATTGATTGTATGACATTGATTGCTCGCTCAGGCTTGCTATGATAATTAAGGCAGCATAATAATTAATATCAACACAGAGAACATCCTAAGTACAAGCCATTTAATTGGATGCTACAATGTAGGTGTGCACTATTTGTTATGGTGCATGTCTAGGTATGAGGAAAAAAAAACACTTGTTACATTGCATTCAAAGCTGTCAAAACTTGCAAACTGTCAGTCATGTCATTTTGCATTAAAATGGCTTTCCTTTTTACCCCATGAATTTCCCTCAATTGCTGCAGTGCTCGTTTGACCATATAAAGTTGTTGAACTTTTTTATTTTAAAATCAAATGAAGATGTCTTTCTATGTTCTGTTTAAGAAATAGAAAATGTTTGCTGTGATTACATATGTAGCCTGATATAAACACAACAGAAGTTTGGGAGCAGTAGCAAGTTATTGTGTAAAACCAAGCCACAGGCAAAAAATGAAAAAATGAAGCACTTCTGAGCTCTTGAAAAGCTGAGGAATGCACTCGCTGTTGCTTGTGCATCCACTTGCTAGTATTTCAAGACTGCTCAGATGTGCATTAATTTTGTACATAATAGAACATAGAAAGTCATCTTCAAGTTGTTAAAAGTTGTCATGGCTCTGTTGTAGGGGTGTCAAATGGTCCTAGCAAAATGTCTCTAAAAATTTCGGTCAAATTTTGCGGGTCTCAAACTCACTCTTTTTCGCAAAAAGCTGTCTCAGAGTCTTGAATTTTGAAAACAATAAGGAAATCGGTGAAAAAGCATCTCCGGCTCGCAAAACAATGCCTTGTCTTGGAGTCTCGCAAAGTCTCACCTTGACCATTCGATCAATACCATTGTTGTCTTTTCATTCAACCATATTTGTCATATTTCATTGGGCTATACATGTTGTCATGTCATTTGACTACATGTATGTCATCATGTTTCATTGGGCTATTTTATCGTTTCATTGGGCTACATGTACATGTTGTCATTTCATAATGATTTGAGTACTGCTACAAAACTTTCAGAATCAGCCCAGCTCAACTGCAAGATTAGACTGACTGCAAGGAACAATAGAAGGTCAAGGATATCAACAAAACGTGTAAAGGATTTGAATGATGTCTTGACAACAAAAGGTGTTGCCAGCTGTGAAGTCAATAGTACAGATATTGATAATGTGGTGCATGCAACATGTAGTACATCTGCTATATCAGAGGAAATAAAGACTGGTATTCACTCTGACAGTGGTGATGAAAGTGATGACATTGACTGGGAAGATGTACAAGGTAATATGATACATACAGTACATATAATTATCATAAATGCTCGATTAAGTGCCCTGCTTCCAATAAGCGCCCCCCCCTCGAATAAGTGCCCCCCCCCCCCTTAGAGGTCTAAGAATTTTATAAGCACCCCCTTCCAATGTACTGTTATATAAGCGCCCCCTCCCCCTAAAAGAAATGCAGAAACAACTCTCTTGTATTATTTAATAAAATTAAAACTTTACCAATAAATAAACAGAAACACTGTATACCATATGTCTGATACCATATATTTACAGTATACAGTTTACCAAGTACCTCACGGTACATGTATACTATTTTTATTCACTGCATGTATAATTATGTATGCTACAGTACCGTATACCGGTAATAAAGAAAACATTGAGTTCAATATCTGCAAGAAAAGAAATAAGCACCCTGCTTTCAATATTAAAGCGCCTCCCTCGAATATTAGCGCCTCCCCTAGAGGTCTAAAAAAAATTATATGCGCCCAGGGCGCTAAATCGAGCATAATTTACGGTATATGGTAATCTCGATTTAATCTAAGATTTGTTTAAATAACTTAGGGAAATATGAGAAGTGTTGTAATGATGTTTTTTTACTTTATATATTTCGAACAGTACATCCACTGTTCGTCATCAGCGAAGTTAATTGATAATGCAAGTACAACTACATATACACCTACATGTATTCCAAATATCGTTGTCCCGGCCGAAAGCAACAAGCACAAGCTGACAACCGCAAAGGACTTTGGGAATCTCCTATTTAATTTATTTATCTGTGGTACTTGAGAAGTTATCCCTACGAGCGTTGAATAGCAATCATTTGGAACTATTCGGCCATTTGAAAATGCATGTTGTCAAAATGTCTACGGATGAATAAATGAATAAGGAGAAAGTCCCAATACCCTTTGCGGTCGTCAGCTTCTTGCTTGTTGCTTTCGGTGGGGACAACGATTTTTGGAATAGGTGTATATAGTCTGTGTACCAATAAACTAATCAATTAGTGTCAGCTTATAACTTACATATGTGTACATGGTTACTATACATAGATACTATGCATATACTAACCTTTGTTTGAGGTAATTTGAAAACAATATTATTACATGTACAATGTAGGGGTTCCACTTAATAAAGGTTTCACTATATCTACATTTAATTTGTATTTCAAGAGGCTGAAGGTCACAATGAAAACAATGACACTTTAAGTACGACATGTAGTTCATCCACAACAAAGTCAGAAGATAAAGGTGTAGAAATCAGTATAGAAGTACCTGGGTTGAAAGGAACAAAACGAAAAAAGTAAGATAATATTCCACTCCTGCTCCTACACTACATGTATACCCCTACTCCTAACTCTACTATTAAATACTAGTAGTAATACTATATTACTACTACTACTAATAATAATAATAATAATACTACAAACAAAATTAAGACCAATTAACAATTAGTAGTGGACGAGTTTGAGCAAAATATTGTGATTTAATTATTTGACGATGCTGAAGACAGAACCAAGCAATATTAGATTTAGGAGAACATTATTCGTAAGTTATTTGCAGTGATACAGCTACATGTGCACCTTTCCTTTGCATGTGCAAGTGCTAAACATAACCAGAGTTCCTTTAGGTCGTGAAAACAAAGAATTTAAAGCATTTTTATAAATAATTTTGTATCCCCATAGTTCCTTTCAGTTGTGCAATCGTCATTCGCCATTCGTCCCGGTCAACCTTTTTTGAAATAGCTGTATACAAATGTATTTGTCTGTCAACCAATGAATATCCCGGACAAAATAATGTGAATGATAATTAACACTTACTTACTGGCTGAGGAAATTACAGTATGTTTTGTGGTCCCAACACTTCTGATGTTTCCCACGGTGTAGCCGAAACATCAAGGTTGAGGGACCACAAAACATACTGTTTTCCTGAGGTCCCAGTAAATATAAAGTGTTTTATAAATTATATACCAAATGTCAAAGAACCCAAAACAAGAGAGGTCATAATAAAAGTGTATATTTTTCAACTTTGGGATACAAATAGGACAAACTCGCACCCAATGTCAGTAACTTCCAGTTTTGTTATTACCAGTCCAATGACATATATTGTTACCGGCTCAGAGCTTTTGCCGGAAACAGTCAAATTTAATAACTCTGACGTGATTCAGTCTCGTCCAATGAGAGGCAGAGAAGAAGAAAACTTTGACACTTGCTACATGTATATACATGTAATAATAATTATTTATGTCTGCTATAACAGTGTCAATTTTAATCCAAAATAGTTATATGATGATTTTTAAAACAATAATAATTTGTTAATTAATTATTAATTTATGCATATTCTCAACTTGGTGATCACAGGATACAAGAAGATCTGATAACACAATATCAAAGAGCCATGAATAGAGTTAAAAACCAAATTCAAATGGATAAGCACAAGGTAATTAAATAGAGGATATAACATGATTGTCTAAAGATACAAAAGTCTGCATTTAGGGATACTGTTATATTTGGTTGTATCAGATCACAATATGGGATGAAAGGTGAATACCACAAATATATGACAGCTTCAAATGTAGTTACTGTAGCTCTCTGTGCCACTGAAGTACCACAGACGCACTGAACCACTGAAGCACAGTAGCAGGGACAATATCACAACAAGCACACTCACAAAAATGTTACGGGGACATCTCCCAGGGTCATGTACATGTGTAGCAGTGACATGTCCCTCTGTCTGAACTAGTCCTACAGTGCTACGGTGCTTCAGTACTATGGTGCTTCAGTGCCAGGTTGCTTCAGTGCAAATGGTGCTTCAGTGCTATGGTGTTTCATTAGTGCTATGGTGTTTCAGTAGTGCTATGGTGCTTCAGTGCCACATGTACAGTGCTTCAGTAGTGCTAAGGTGCTTCAGTGCTATGGTGCTTCAATGCTATGGTGCTTCAGTGCCATGGTGCTTCAGTGCTACAGTGCTTCAGTAGTGCTAAGGTGCTTCAGTGCTATGGTGCTTCAATGCTACGGTGCTTCAGTGCAAATGGTGCTTCAGTGCTATGGTGTTTCATTAGTGCTATGGTGTTTCAGTAGTGCTATGGTGCTTCAGTGCCACAGTGCCACGGTGCTTCAGTGCTATGGTGCTTCAGTCCCGGGGGGGGGGGGGGACTCCCTTATAAAAGGGGGTAGGGATGCTAGTCGGAAATTTTGAAAATGACCCCTAAAAGGGACCGGAGTCTCATCTTGGTGGGCGTGGCAGCAAATATATTTACCCCTAAAAGGGACCAATTTAAAAAGTCATTTTAATAGTATAAAAGACACTAGCATCAAACGCCTTCCACTCTTTCAGTGCTATGGTGCTTATTTTCTATATTTTTTATTTTTTTATATTTTTCTTATGAACTTATGAGCATTGAGATTTATATGTAATGCGCTTTTTCAAGAATTAAATTATTATTATTATTATTATTACAAGTTTAAGAAAACGTTGTCATATAAATCTTTAAGCTATTTTTAAAGAACGTTTTTAAATATCGCTGTTGATTGAATATCCTAAAAGGGACCGGAAAACTCTATTGGTGGTCATTTTTATTTCTGACACCCTAAGTGGGACCAAAACACGAAAAAAAAAACTAAAAGGTACGACGAGCATCCCCGCCACTTCCCCCGGGCTTCAGTGCTATGGTGCTTCAGTACTATGATGGTGCTTCAGTGCTATGGTGCTTCAGTGCTACGTTGCTTCAGTACTACGGTGCTTCAGTGCTTCTGCTATGGTACTTCAGTGCCACAGTGTTTCAGTGCTATGGTGCTTCATTGCCACGGTGCTTCAATGCTACGGTGCTTCAGTAGTGCTATGGTGCTTCAGTGCTACGGTGCTTCAGTGCTACGGTGCTTCAGTAGTGCTACGGTGCTTCAGTAGTGCTACGGTGCTTCAGTAGTGCTACGGTGCTTCAGTAGTGCTACGGTGCTTCAGTAGTGCTACGGTGCTTCAGTAGTGCTACGGTGCTTCAGTAGTGCTACGGTGCTTCAGTAGTGCTACGGTGCTTCAGTGCTACGGTGCTTCAGTGCTATGGTGCTTCAGTGCTATGGTGCTTCAGTGCTATGGTACAAGTAGTTTCAGTGCTATGGTGCTTCAGTAGTGAGATACTACTACGGTGCTTCAGTGCCATGGTGCTTCAGTGCTATGGTGCTTCAGTAGTGCTTCAGTGCTATGGTGCTTCAGTGCTATGGTGCTTCAGCGCTATGGTGCATCAGTGCTATGGTGCTTCAGTGCTATGGTACCACAGAAGCACTGAACCACTGAAGCACAGTAGCAGGGACAATATCACAACAAGCACACTCACAAAAATGTTACGGGGACATCTCCCAGGGTCATGTACATGTGTAGCAGTGACATGTCCCTCTGTCTGAACTAGTCCTACAGTGCTACGGTGCTTCAGTACTATGGTGCTTCAGTGCCAGGTTGCTTCAGTGCTATGGAGCTTCAGTGCCATGGTGCTTCAGTGCTACAATGCTTCAGTAGTGCTAAGGTGCTTCAGTGCCATGGTGCTTCAGTGCCATGGTGCTTCAGTGCTACAATGCTTCAGTAGTGCTAAGGTGCTTCAGTGCTATGGTGCTTCAATGCTACGGTGCTTCAGTGCAAATGGTGATTCAGTGCTATGGTGTTTCAGTAGTGCAATGGTGCTTCAGTGCCACGGTGCTTCAGTGCTACAGTGCTTCAGTGCTATGGTGCTTCAGTACTATGATGGTGCTTCAGTGCTACGTTGCTTCAGTGCTACGTTGCTTCAGTACTACGGTGCTTCAGTGCTTCTGCTATGGTACTTCAGTGCCACAGTGTTTCAGTGCTATGGTGCTTCATTGCCACGGTGCTTCAATGCTACGGTGCTTCAGTAGTGCTATGGTGCTTCAGTGCCATGGTGCTTCAGTGCTACGGTGCTTCAGTGCTACGGTGCTTCAGTAGTGCTACGGTGCTTCAGTAGTGCTACGGTGCTTCAGTGCTATGGTGCTTCAGTGCTATGGTACAAGTAGTTTCAGTGCTATGGTGCTTCAGTAGTGAGATACTACTACGGTGCTTCAGTGCCACGGTGCTTCAGTGCTACGGTGCTTCAGTGCTATGGTGCTTCAGCGCTATGGTGCTTCAGTGCTATGGTGCTTCAGTGCTATGGTGCTACGGTGCTTCAGTGCTATGGTGCTTCAGTGCTATGGTGCTTCAGTGCTATGGTGCTTCAGTGCTATGGTGCTTCAGTGCTATGGTGCCTTCAGTGCTATGGTGTTTCAGTGCCACAGTGCTATGGTGCATCAGTGCTACGGTGCTTCAGTGTTACGGTTCCATGGTGCTTCAGTGCTACGGTGCTTTAGTGCTTCAGTGCTTCAGCTATGGTGCTATGGTGCGTCAGTGCCACGGTGCTTCAGTGTTACGGTTCCATGGTGCTTCAGTGCTACGGTGATTTAGTGCTACGGTGATTCAGTGCTACGTTGCTTCAGTACTACGGTGCTTCAGTGCTTCTGCTATGGTACTTCAGTGCCACAGTGTTTCAGTGCTATGGTGCTTCATTGCCACGGTGTTTCAATGCTACGGTGCTTCAGTGCTGCAGTGCTACGGTGCTTCAGTGCCACAGTGCTATGGTGCTTTTGTGCTATGGTGCTTCAGTGCCACGGTGCTTCAGTGCCACAGGGCTATGGTGCATCAGTGCTATGGTGCTTCATTGCCATGGTGCTTCAGTGCTATATATGGTGCTTCAGTGCTTGAGCTATTGTACTTCAGTGCCACAGTGCTACGGTGCTTCCATGATAGGGGAACTACATGGACTACAAAGCTGTTGTATATCTGGCCTACATAAAATACATTAACCTCATAGTATATAATACTCATGAGATTCCCCCTTTCATCCCATAGCGCCTTCAATAGCTGATATTCTTGCTGCTAGTGTGTATTCTAGCTGTTCATTTTTGCCATGTCTAATATTATTACTTAAAGTTAATAATTACATTGAGTAATATTTACATTTACATTCATTCGCCTGATAATGAAGTATGTCGACTTCGAAACGTTGCACCCCAATATCGCTACATGTAGTGTTTCTACTTAATATTCAATGCCAATAATATTCAGTGCTACGGTGCTTCAGTGCTTACCCTTTGAGTAAGAGGTATATGAGGAATATATGTTCTTGATGTAAATAACTATTAATATTATTGAAATGCTTGTGAAGCCACGTTTGAAGTCAAATTTTGCTCCAGTTTAGCTTTTAGTACTTTATTTAATAGATGGTGAGAGCTGCCTTTTTTAGCGCGGTTTCGTATTTAATATGTTTTCGCTATTATTATATCGAATTATAGGTACATCTCCTTATGTTAACATCAGTGGGATTTCACAGAAATGCTGTGTGTAATCAACCATTTCTGCAGGTATTTTTAGACATGTATCATATAGTCATTTTCGTATGAGTGGGAAACCTATGGCACAGAGTTTCGGTGGCGGTACGGAATCGAACACATTTATTCAACCAATCACAGCATGTAAAATCATAGCTCAACCAATCATAATGCTTGGAAAAGGCACAGTGCGGTCACCGCACGGCACGAACCGTACCGTAACTACTTCCCACTCATACGAAAATGACTCTAATTGTTTGATCGCTAACTTAACCCTTTGACACCCAGAGATTTTTGAGGTTTTTAGCCATTTTCTGGACCTAATTACGTCGTAGGAAATTTCGAATCCATATAAGGGGTTTCCATGGAAATTTTGACAGTTCTAAAACACTGAGGGCTCAAGTTCCCCGGCAGTATTTCTTTCGTGGCTGAGTCTCCTCTAGGCTGGCAGTTGTATCTGCCTCTAGAAAGCCTATCTTGCATTTTTTTAGAGTCTTTTATAGCCCTGATTATTCGCGACAGAAAGAATCCAGGGTCAGGTCTTCATGTAGCTGCACAAAAGTCCTGGGTATTGGTCTATTGTCGTTGTATGTATTGTTTTTATATGAAAAACAGTAGCCAGGACAATTTTTGCAGCTACACGAACACCTTGCCCTGGATCAGGGGTGAGATGCGATTTCACGAGGAAATTTCACGGAGGATCTTGAGGAATTCCAAAATGGCGGGTTCAAAAGTGAAATTGTGTCTCTGGTCTATCTGTGGTGGATTCCAGGACCTACTAAGGCAGTTTTGGAGACTTTCGACTTGTAAAGAATGCAACCGGTGCACTATTTTGCCTGTAGGTTCGGCCATGATTACCCAGAATGCTTATCGATGGTGCGTTCGGAAAAAAACCCCAGGGTTACCCAGAATGCTTATTGGTGGTGCGTTCGAAAAAAACCCAGGGATCCTGAAATAGTCGAATTGAAATGGCTGTTGCTTGGCGAGTTAAGGAAGAGACAGGGAAAAATTCACGAATATATCAAGAAGAGAGATGGAAGTTTTAATGAGAAAGTGGCGTTTTGTTTCACAATGATGTATTTTGGAAGAAAATCAAAGTCAAATTTCACTCATTTTTGAGGTGGTGAAATGACGTCAAAAACGCGCATTTTTGATTTCTATGAAAAACAAATTGAACTAATGCCCAGAAATCGGACCTGTAAGTTAGTTTACTTGACTAATAACTGGCCATGAGATCGATGTTACAAAAATTCAGAAAGTTAGAAATTTTCAAAGCAGTATCGATTTTTACGGGCGGTTTCGGGTGCCATGGGAGTCAAAGGGTTAAAACACGATGATAAAATCAATAATAATGTACTTTGTTATCAGGCATTCTGTTTGTCATACATCCCTACTCAAATATTTGGTAGACCAAGAGGTAAATGGCAGCCATCAGAGCTAACAAATTTCTTAACATGGTAAGTCACAAAACTGGAATGTTGTGGTTTATACACAGCAAAGTGACATTATTGAAAGAAAAATAGAAGGAAGTACATGTACCGTATTAGGAGTACTTGTGATGTCATTATGGGAGTACTTGTGAGTCATTATGGCAGTACTCTTGATGTCATTATGGGAGTACTTGTGAGTCATTATGGGAGTACTTGTGATGTCATTCTGGGAGTACTCTTGATGTCATTATGGGAGTACTTGTGATGTCATTATGGGAGTACTTGTGATGTCATTATGGGAGTACTCTTGATGTCATTATGGGAGTACTTGTGATGTCATTGTGGAAGTATTCGTGATGTCATTATGGGAGTACTATTGATGTCATTATGGGAGTACTTGTGAGTCATTATGGGAGTACTTCTGATGTCATTGTGGAAGTATTCGTGATGTCATTATGGGAGTACTATTGATGTCATTATGGGAGTACTTGTGATGTCATTATGGGAGTACTTGTGATGTCATTATGGGAGTACTTGTGATGTCATTATGGGAGTACTTGTGATGTCATTATGGGAGTACTCTTGATGTCATTATGGGAGTACTTGTGATGTCATTATGGGAGTACTCTTCATGTCATTATGGGAGTACTTGTGATGTCATTATGGGAGTACTTGTGATGTCATTATGGGAGTACTTGTGATGTCATTATGGGAGTACTCTTGATGTCATTATGGGAGTACTTGTGATGTCATTATGGGAGTACTCTTGATGTCATTATGGGAGTACTTGTGATGTCATTATGGGAGTACTTGTGATGTCATTATGGGAGTACTTGTGATGTCATTATGGGAGTACTTGTGATGTCATTATGGGAGTACTTGTGATGTCATTATGGGAGTACTCGTGATGTCATTATGGGAGTACTATTGATGTCATTATGGGAGTACTTGTGATGTCATTATGGGAGTACTTGTGATGTCATTATGGGAGTACTTGTGATGTCATTATGGGAGTACTTGTGATGTCATTATGGGAGTACTCGTGATGTCATTATGGGAGTAGTTTTGATGTCATTATTGAAGTATTTGTGATGTCATTGTTGCGGCACTCTTGATGTCATTATGGAAGTATTTGTGATGTCATTGTTGGGGTACTCTTTAAGTCATTATGGGAGTACTTGTGATGTCATTTGTATGGCAGCGCTGACAATGTGTGTGAGTATAGTATATTTTACTAAAATTTAGCAGTCACTTGTGGAGCATTTTCCAACCTAAGGATTTTCTTGAAACTTAATAAGCCACTTCACGAGCTGTCGTCCGGCATTTTGAATTGGGACAAGCGCGGCAAAATTTACAGAAATCTGGATCACTTTGACTTGCCGTAACTCCGCTCGATTTTGTTGGATTTCTAAAATCTAAACTTCGAGAATCAGCAGGCATACATATCAGTTGTCGGACTGAAAATACAATGACGGTGTATTAAGGTGGTTCCCGCATAATGAATGACCGGTTTACTAATTTATATTTTTGTTGTCAATATTTGGACCTGTTGGTTGTTACGTAATTTCGGCTCGAACAATTTTCTTCTTACCTCGTCAGAACATTACTAGGGACCTTAAAAGGTCATATTATAGGTCATAAATAGCAAAAATAAACATATTTTCTAAATTGATAAGTTTTTCTCGATTTTTCTCTTATAATTTATTTTTCCAAAATTAATTGCTTATATCTTATAAAAATTTATCTCTCACAATAAAATATAGTGATATTTTACCTGATTAGCAAGATAAAAATATCTCTGAAATTAATAGCCTACATACAACCTTAAGGTGACTCCATTATAATTCTCGGCACACTTGTCTATGACAAACTTTGGGTCATAACTTCCTCTGCTTTTATGCAATTGCCATAAAACATTGGCAACTATTAGAGGTATCATTCACCTATAATACAATATAATTCGATTGCACTGCACAACATTTTTTTAAATAATATTAAAACTTAAGTAAACTCAATGTTTTGGATAAAATTGGATCTTGCGAAAAAGTTGTCCGTTTTTTTTAATGAAAGTTTTGGAATTACTTTAGATTGACATAATTCATAACCTTGACCAAGTTTTAGCAAAATCGTTGGAGCTAAAGCACGGCCGCATGAAATTAGCTCCAACGATTGCTTTAATGAGTTTAATAATATGATTGATACAAGTATTTTTTCTTTTTCATATTTATACATGTAGGTTCAAGGAAGACTTCCCCACTCTACAGCAGCTGAAATTTGCTTTGTTGAAGGTATTGATGTACACACATATATGCATGCATGCATGTAATCCATATAGCTTGTTAATTATTTGATTAATTTGAGGTGGTTCCCCCTTGCGACGATGCAAGGTACCTTTAACTTGTGGCCTTGATTTAGCCTTTTAGGTTAATTCAATTCTAACCAAATTATGTATGCTATATACACAGATATGTAGATCTTTAGCATATTAGATTTTTAAAGAAATTTATCGAGCAGATTTCGAGATCTCTCTCTTTTAATCGAAAAACTGGGAGTATCGCAAGATACAGTGGAACCCCGTTATAACGGACACCGAAGGGACCAGAGAAATTGTCCGTTATAACGGGGTGTCCGTTAAAACGGGGTTTCTTACAGATTACGTCACTCTTTATTGAATTTATAATAGAAACCTCTATTATAGCATACACATCAATAACGCAACATTTGAAACGTCTCAAAACAAACACAAAACCTTGATAATACAAGGGAAACTTTGTTCTTTTTCTAACAAAATGCTTATCCTCTCGGCAAATATTCATTTTCATTCGTCTCTAATCAGGAATGAATCTTCACGAACAATGGTGTGACGAAGGTTTGTACTCAGAATGTCCGTTATAACGGGTTTGATTTTGTATTACATTTTGCTGTTCGGGCTGTAAAAAAGTGTCCGTTGTCCGTTATAACGGGTGTCCGTTATAACGGGGTCTTTTTAACAGAAAATGTATCACCTTTCCGCCGGGACCTATAAAACTGTCTGTTATACCGGGGTGTCCGTTATACCGGGGTGTACCGGGTTATACCGGGGTGTCCGTTAGGCGAGGTTCCACTGTAGCTACAAAATTCGACACTCAACAGACCAGCATCGCAGATAGAATAAGAACCGTGAGTACAAGAACGAGCTATAACTCTTTAAAATATACCTAGATGTATTTTTCATCATTACAAGGAGGAGCCACATAGAATAGGTCATTTAATGACTGAATGCATAATTATATGTTTGTTGTTGAAAGGATGATGTTCTTTGTATGAGCAAGCTTCCACAAAATTTGGCTGAGGTAAATTCTGATATATATTGCATATTGTACACACATGTATCCATAGGGTGACACCTATTTTTGAAATATAATCGTGACAACAATAATGGCAGAGATTGTAGATAAATATAGCGCCAATGACATAAAAAGGTTGGGTAAATCTATTTGCTTTCCATGTTGAAGGTTCTTGTGGTTCTCTTGAGATCTCTGGGTCTATTGACAAGATTAGTGTCCTCGTTTCAGGTACCTATTAAGTAACAAATAACCATTATACTTAGTGTACTCCTGACAAAATCATAATTCAGGGTTGAATGTTAGTACCGGTAATTTATATAGAGAGGTTTTCATAAACCCGTGAAATAAAAACTGATAGACCTTTTGTATATCGGACATTTGTCTCATGTTGGATTTTGTCCCACTTTAATTAGGAAACCATTGTTATGCAAAAGCATGTGTGAAATCGGCATGCGCCGCGCAAATGAAGAGGCTATTGTTAATTTTGGGATTAATTTGAGATAAAACCATTTAAAAGGGACCTGAATGCAAAAAGAAAAACATTTATATATGATCATTTTGACCTTTTTGATGACGATTTCAAAGGGTTTTCTTTTACATCAATATAATTCAATTTTTTTTATTTTTTTGAGATCAGAATTTTGATGACGTCAGTCATGGGGAAGCATTCTTCTCTGTCTTAAATCGAGATATTCTGATCTCAAAATTTAAAAACAATGAATTACATCCAGAGGTAAAAATCTCGGAAATTGTTACCGGAAAGGTCAAAACAATCATATAAAATTTGGTTAAGCCGCATCTACACGAATAAGTTTTCCTTGACAAGTTTTCCTTGACAAGGAAAAATTGACGATGTTTTTGTCGTCTACACGAGCAAGTCTTCATGAAAATTTGCTCGTGTAGATGCGGCTTTATTGTTTGCTTTTAGTTCCCCTTTAACAAATATACAGGAATTAGTTTCATAAGTGATATTTCAATGATTTGATGGATAGCTTTCAATGAAATGCATGAAAGAAAACTCTCAAAATAAGCAGGTTTATAAACTCAGTGTTCTTTTATTTTTTACTAGAAGATGTACAAAAATGTGACCACCTCTTATTGAATCCGCATACTTTTGTGACAATGATCCAATCAGCATCGAAGAACATTGTTGAAAGGGAAATACTAGTATCTCGGAAAAACAATAATTCCATCGTTTTTTGGTCATGCTGCATTTATTATAATAAGTGTATTTGAAATAATATCTTTAACTAAAAGTAAGTTTCGAACGTTTCCGTTTGAAATATTGAGCATCATGTCATGTTTGATATTGGTGTGCATACTTCAAGTGATGAACATCCAATAGGTGTTTTGGAGCGTCTTGGTATTTTTGGTCCTGAAGCAAATGGTGGTCGAGATTATTTTACTTACATTAAGAACTCACCTATAAAATGTTGGTATATGACTGGAGAAACTATCGAAACATTTGAAGACATCGTTGTCAGGATAAGAATGCCTATCATTGCACTAAATCGTTGTCGCAACGGTGCTAGCTCGGCGAAGACCAAGAATTCAAAGATTGAACATTACAAATCGACTTTTATTGGTGCTAATTTGGCTTCGTAGATATCCACGACTCCACACCCTTGGGAACATGTTTAAAATTGACATAGCCTATATCAGTCGAACATTGAAAGAACTGGTTTCTTTATTGCTCGACAATTTCTCTAATGAAATTGAATGGCCTACGGCAAACGAATGGCGAGACTGGACTGGACACTGGAAACATTTTCCTACCTGCGTGGGAATTATTGATGCAACAATTCATGAAATATGTCATCCCTCTAGAAGACAAGCATTATTTTACCGCGGTGCCAAGAAAAAGCATTTTATGTCAAGTACCTTGATCGTAACGCCAGATGGCATGATAGTTCATTGTTCTGCAGCGTAAGTTGAAATATTATGTATTTAAAATGTGGCTAGCTAGTACACTGATTGACTGATAAACGTTTTCATTCGACATTCAGATTTCCTGGTCATTTAAATGACATAAACTGTTTTAACATGATGCCAACCCGCATCGGTCCTGGGTGTGATCTGGCCCTGCCACAAGGCTGCCATATTAGGGATGTCCGTTTTAGCGGCACTGGCACAAGCTATGCCGAGCATAATTTATTTTCTAATAGATTTTCTCTTTACAGAAGTCGTTCACTAAATATTTGAATAGAGAACGAATTACAAGCTCTTAATTTCAATTTGACACGGTTTTCTTTGTTTTTCCAACTTTTTTATGAAGAAAAAAATATTTGATGAATACCGGCATATCGGGAATCGAACCCAAGACCTTTGGCTTACTAGACCACACTTTACACTGTATACTACTGAGGTAACTGATAAATATTTCTGGACAAAAAATGCTTTAGCTGTTTTGATGAAGCTCGTTACTGACATTACAGTATACAGAATGGAAAAGCATTTGTTTTGCAATTCCACTTGGAAAATCAGGAACCATAACCTGATTAATGACGTCCTTCTCATAGGACCGTGTTTTGTTTGAAAATCTTTGTCAAACTTTCTCTCGGGGTTATGGCATGGAATATATTAACGTCGGGCGACCTCGGTGAATATATCCCATAACCCCTCGCTACATGTCGATAACCTACACATAGATCTTTGTAAACTATTTTCTTGATACTTTATCAGTCTCAACAGTTTCCATGAAATGTAATATGATCTTTGAACCCATATTGTAAGAAAATCAGTTGAAGAAACCTCCGGGAGCTCGAAGAAGGTAGACTCTTTAAACATGACGAGTGTCTTTGCGTTCTTGCATCATGGTGCATACCTTATCGATCCAACTAGAGTGGGTGGAATTTTTAGGGGCAAGGCTAATTAAGGTTAATTTTAAATATTATACTTTTCCACGATATGTAGTTGGACCAATAAACTACATGACAACCTGCATTGCTTTCACCCTTCTCATTTCATATTTCTTGAAAATGAGACCACAGAGTCTGATTCGTACTATTAGTCAACACTTTTTAAATTAAAGTATATACTTCTTGATCAAATGAGTTACAACTCATTTTTGATGTGATTACATGCAAACATTTTATGGACAAAAATCGTGCTTTACACCTGTAATTTCATTTGATGAGTAATTAAGCCAGTTTTCACTGACGCAAGATAAGAAAACATGAATACATCATTCTCAGGGGCGGATCCAGGGGGGGGGGGGGGGGGGGCATGGGGGGCCGGTGCCCCCCACTTCGAGTTGGGCCCGATACATATTTGCCCCCGTTTCCCCACTATTTGATGCCCAGAATGCATGGAAATTGCATTTTCGAGCTTCTAGATTTCAAAATTTTCTTGGGGAGCATGCCCCCACACCCCCCTAGCAGAAGGGGCCTCACGGCCCCTTAGTGGTGCAGCCCCTTTTCAAAATCTCTAGATCCGCCCCTGATTCTGACAATGGCATATTTCAACGAAGGTAATAACATTTTTTCTGAGAGCTGCTATTTATATTGATACTGGCTGCACAAGTACTTATGCTTGCATCGCTGGTGAAATCCAGGTGGCGGATGTTCAAAGAGTGGATAACGCTATCCGTTGGCTACATTATTCATTGGATAACAGCATCAACTATTCCACTCAATAAAGATCCAACGGATAGCGCTACCCACTTTTTGAACATCCCTGGACCAGGATGTTCACTGCATGCGTCTAGTCACTATCTTGAAAAGTACTCTCTCACTTTATGGGCCTCTGCAGCCTCCTTTACCGAAGATAATAACTCTGGAAGGGCACCCTCTATTTTCTTTTTTTCTGCTCAACAGAATGAGAATATGAAAATATGGGAATATAGTACGAACTCACACTGCTAGACGTATTACATGTAAAATGTTATACCAATTTTCTGTTTTCATGTATAAACGGTATAGGTCAGTAGCCGGTCCAGATGGTTTCGTATCTTTCGAGAATGTCAAAAGCTATATCTGACAGAATATACTGATTATTTTTAGAGAATACCAATGAAATATTGTAATCAGTAAAAACTTGCCACGATTCATCTACATGCGTGAGACTGATTCAGCGGTGCTCTTCAGCGCGGGCTCGGATGAAACGTCGCCCCGCCAGAGAAGCCTACTTTCTTATATACTTTGACCCATTTCAAATCTGCATTGACATACATGGAAATGAAATGGAAATGTTTGGAACAAAAAGCTCTTGTTTCCAAAGGTTTTGAATTGGGTTAAATAATGTAAACATTGCGTTAGCCGATTTTGTCTATGAAGTATTCAAAATCATTTTGGAGACTGTTCTTTTCCAAATTCTTTCCCCGGCGGCTTTGTATTACAAACAATGACTTACTGTGAAATGCAGTCACAGCTAACTGGTTTTAAACAATGGTCCCTTAATTTGTGCCAAACTTGAGCTTATGCCGCTAAAACGGACATCTCTATTATGGCAGATTTAGGTTATCCACTCCACCCAGTCCTTATCAGGCCAAAGAAAAGGAATCAGATCAGAGGGAATTCAAAGCTGCAACTTATAAACAAAAAGCTAAGAAGTTATCGTGTGAAAGTTGAACACGCTATAGGTTTTTTTTTAAACCTACAGATGCATTTCGGGTCGTTGGAGACACAGACGCGCCTTCCTTACCATCGTTGTACATTGTTGTGCTTGTTTAAGCAACAGAATATTGAGATTTCTGATGCAATCATAACAGAACTATAACGATTACAGCATATATCTGTGAATTCAGTACTTTGGATAGTTAATAACAAAAAAAAATTAATTGTGCTGTAGGTAGCTGCTGATTTATCAATAAATAAATAAATAACTTTCTAGTATTCATGAGTCTGATAAATAAAGGGTGCATTTTATTGAGGTGCGCGTGCGCGGGTTGCGCAAAAATTATGCAAGGTCAGTTACCGTAAGTTATTAGAAAATGACAAACAAATTTCCTTAATAATTCTGCAATCCCGCACTTTAGTTGTCAGGCTCAACAAGGCTACCCTCATCACTATCGGGTTATCACGTACCTTACCGACGGCGGTAACCCTACAAAATGCATCCTTAATAAAGAATTAATCAAGATCACGAAAAGTCACAAATAATAAGAACATGGGCTGAAAGTTCGGCTTACACGCTATACGATTTGTCGACCCGATCTGTGGACTATTTTGATTATCACATCCATTTGTTGTTCCTTTCCGATATTAATAAAAACGATTGACGAGAATTATAATTTTAGATAATTTTATAATTTCTTCATCTTTCTCCAGCTAACCAAATTCAGGCCGATAAAACTGATTGTAGTGTGTGCTTTCCAAATAACATTAGCGTGATAGTATTCTCCCTCACTTCTACTTGTATGCAGATCTAAAGTGCGAACCCTTCTCATTATCTTTTCACACGTGAGGTGATAAGTGGGACGCTCTGGTACATGAGACAAATGTCCGATATACAAAAGGTCTAATAGTTAATGTGTAATAGTCAAACTGACAACAAAAGAAAACAATGGAATGAACATCTACTAATGTGTATTAGTTTAATATCTATTTCACGGGTTTATGAAAACCACTCTCAATGGTATAAGCTCAGATAATACATATACATACAGGTGTGAGTAATATACTGTAAAGTAATTAAATTTGACTGTTTAAAACTGCAGCCAATGTGTATGAAGACCAAGGCATCAATGAAGGTATGGCATGGAACATATAAACAGATTCCTGTAATGCGATCATGCATATGGTGGTCAAATTCCTTCCGATGCTATTACATGAGTAGTTTTACCCCCCCCCCCCCCCCCCCCCCCCCCCCCCAGTATAGCGTAGATTTGGGGGGGAGGGGAGGTCATACATTCATAATAGGATTAAATTTATAGCGTAGTTGGAGGGGGAGGGGTGGCCAGAATGACCAAAGTCCAGAGGATTAAATTTATAGCGTAATTGGTAGGTGGCCATGATGGCAAAGGTATATATAAGCTCAAAGGAACAGCAGATCATACAGTTGCTGCACAGTTATACTAAAGAGCAAACATGTCTCAAGTCACAGTGAAAGTCTTTGGAGGGGAGCCTAGAATCTATATCCGAAGACAATATCAAGACCCACTGAAAGGAAGATGTATTTCGACCAAATCCTTATCCATTGATGATTGGAGAGAGCTCAAAAAGGCTGAAGAAATAATCGATGTGGAATTAGCAAATGTTCTGTGCAAACTGGATGACTCGTCGATTCCTGGTAAAAAAAGCCAACAACAACCAGTAGGAGAGAAAAGTCAACCTAATTCGTATCCTAGTATGCAGACATTGAATGTCATTCAACGCACGCCAGAATCTAAACCTGATTTTATCTCAGTGAACAACAATGAACAATCATCTAACAGTCAAAGAATGGAATGTATTCCTAGTGTTTCTGCTGATGAAACTAGTGCGGCTTCTGCAGAGCTTCTCGCCCTTCTACAAGGACTGGAGCATCCTCAAAGATGGACCATGGGTACTTATTCGTGAAAATCAAGAAGTTAAGAATACTATACAGACAGGAAGTTGGAGATTATGAACTCAGCATGAAATACTGGTCACAATATAGAATGTGAAGAAATTTAAATTGTGAAAGTATTTTTTAATTTAATTTAATTTAATTTAAATTTAAATTCTTGTCATTTTTTTCAGCAGGGGTTAAATTTAAATGTCAATAGTAGCTGTAATACTGAACAATGTTTAAAACTATATAAATACTTCAAAACCATAAATGTTGCGTGCTCATTTTCAGTTCCGAATTTTCAATATTTAATTACAAGCGCATTGTTCACATTATTATTATTTTTTGTATGAAACAAATATTTCAAGCCTAATGCATATATATGCTAATGAGAACCGCAAACGCTTGTAAGAGGAAGAGAACTCACAAGTAGAAATGACTTTGCGCGTATTTTATGTATTGATGATGTACTATTTACAAAATCAGCCAATCAGACAGTGTTTAAGAGTTAAATATATATCATGTTTATTGAGCATGCATTTCACAAGAATGAAATAATAATAATAATAATTTAATTCTTGAAAAAGCGCATTACATATAAATCTCAATGCTCTTTACAAGTGAGTAAGAAAATATAGAAAAATAAATAAAAAAATGAATGAATAAGAAATGAATATTATAATCAGTGTATATCTTTACCCTTTATCATAGTGCATATTGTATTACACGTTCGTATGCTGAACGAG
This sequence comes from Actinostola sp. cb2023, assembly GCA_033675265.1. NCBI lineage: Eukaryota > Metazoa > Cnidaria > Anthozoa > Actiniaria > Actinostolidae > Actinostola > Actinostola sp. cb2023. Next base: position 557,070 of record JAUJYZ010001161.1, read on the forward strand.
CTCCCGCCCTTTGACGCAGTCGAGAATATGTAACACATTTTCTGCTCATACTGCACATTAACTGCTCATTTCATGTCATTTCATGCTCATTCTGCTCGATTCATGCTCATGCTGCACATTTCATGCTCATGCTGAACTGCTGATTTCATGCTGATTTCATACATACATACTATACTCATGCTCATTTCATGCTCAATTTCATGCTCATGCTGCACATTAACTGCTCATTTCATGCTCATTCTGCTCGATTCATGCTCATGCTGCACATTTCATGCTCATGCCGTGAACTGCTGATTTCATGCTCATTTCATACATACACTACTATACTCATGCTCATTTCATGCTCAATTTCATGCTCATGCTGCACATTAACTGCTCATTTCATGCTCATTCTGCTCGATTCATGCTCATGCTGCACATTTCATGCTCATGCTGAACTGCTGATTTCATGCTCATTTCATACATACATACTATACTCATGCTCATTTCATGCTCAATTTCATGCTCATGCTGCACATTAACTGCTCATTTCATGCTCATTTTCTGCTCAATTCATGCTCATGCTGCACATTGCTCATTGTATGCTCATTCTGCTCAATTGGTAATTTACCGTCCATATAGTGTGTCGTTTTTGAATTGATAATCATTGAACAGCAGCAGCGGTAGGAGTAATTACACATGTCTAATTCCACAACGTGCTCTTTCTGCGGTAAAATATTTTCAAAAGGCTTTAATTTGAGACGCCATTTAGAAAATAAATCCTGCAAAATGGATGACCACAGTGATCAGAGCGAAATAACCAGTAGCGAAGAGGAACACAGCGATGACAGTTCTCCAGAGAATTTCACCGACGATTGTCAAGAATCAGAATCCAGCGAGAGCAAATATGGCTCAAGTGACTCTGATGACAATCAATCATTACCACAGTGCTGGACAACTCTCATTGACGAAGCAATGGGACGACATGAAGTAAAGGTAGAAAGCCTTATGGAAGAGTATGAACACCAAGGTGAAACAAAACCGAGTGCGGCTAAAGTAAAAGCACATAATAAAATGTTGCCAGTTTTTAGAAAAGAACTACGAAAAGTATTGATGGAAAAGTTGGAATGGATGCATGCAATGAAAAGAGATCCATTATCAAAAGATCACGAGAACTAGACAGGATCTACTAGACACAGGGGAGTATGGTTGGAAAGAGGCAACGCAAGTGGCCATTCACAAACGAAAGTTTTTGTTGAACGATCTAATCAATCAGTTAGATGACGATGATGTCTCTGACCAAGATGTGGAGATGCATTAGGCTTGAAATATTTGTTTCATACAAAAAATAATAATAATGTGAACCTTCGGCTCGAGATTGTACATAAGATACAACATTGCCACTCATATTGTAAATAATACTTGCCATCATGGCCACCTACCAATTACGCTATAAATTTAATCCTCTGGACTTTGGTCATTCTGGCCACCCCTCCCCCTCCAACTACGCTATAAATTTAATCCTATTATGAATGTATGACCTCCCCTCCCCCCAAAAACTACGCTATACTGGGAGGGGTAAACTACTTACATGTAACTTTCAAGAGAGGTCTTGCTTTCAATTCATTCGTATGACAAATGGACGGCAAAGTAAGGACTTCAAGTCATGCATTGTAAACAAATTTCCATCCAGAATCAATAGTTTCTGCTTTTCGTATGTTGATGGATAGATTTCAAAATCTAAAAGTTCAACTATTCGTCGCGCCTCCTAGGCGAATGGGGAGGAGGAGGAGGATAGGGAAGAGGAGGAGGGGGAGGAGGGGGAGGGGTAGAAAGGAGGGGAGAAAGAGGTGGTGGTGGAAGGGGAGGGTTTTCAACATCATTTTGTCATGACAGTGAAGCTGACTGCAATTCAAGATTAAGAAGATAATTGTTTAAATTACTTTTGATTGCCTTTGTGAATGAAATGTGTAGAGATTGGGTGTCCGCCATATTGGAAAGGCCTTACCACTGGTAGGCCATTCAGTAGAAATGCACGTGCAGATATGGTGCGCATCTGAATTTTACACAAAGTTATCAATATTAACTTATAGCATCAGGAAGGTACATTGTACGAGTTAGAATACATTTTCACGATCAAGGTTGATATGCACTAATATTATTCCTTATAGAAAAGTTACAAGGAATCTCGGCCAACCCAACAAAAGCCTCAAAGAAAGAGTGCCACTCGAGAACCACGTGATATTTCAACAAAACAACAACTTGACAAGGAGTTTTATGTAAACAAAGACATTGACAATAAAGAAAGTACGAAAGGAAATAGTTCTTCAAAACAACTTTGTGATTCAACAAAAAATAAGACACCAAGCAGAGGAGGGGGGAAAAGTACAACAAATCTCAACAAGAAGCAGAAGATTTCAAATGAAGACAATAAGCCTAACATAAGCAGTGTTGCAATGAAGCTTCGCAAGAAGAATAAAGTAGATTATTTGATCAGCGGTACATGTGAAGACGAACAAAGCCAAGAGGAACCAGAGAATACTTCTGATGAATATGAACTTTTTGAAGAAAAGAAGATTAATATGAAGACACCAAAAGGGAAATCACCTTCTAACGAGAAGATATGGTCAAAGAGCTGTAATTCTAAAACAATCAAAAGTCCATCAGTGGTTGAGATATTGGATGATGATGATGACTTTGAGGTCTCTAGTAAACGTGTTATAAGGAAATCATCTTCACATAGTTCTCAGGGACATAGCAAACCAGTAGAGATGTTGTCCAATGACTCTGAATCTGAACACGGTAAGTAATGTTTACAACATGAGTAACAGTGTTGTATTATTTTGATTCACTTCGAGGCTTAAGGTACCAGGAGACCTTCGTGACCACTGTTCACTGAAAGCCGCGTAGCGCGCTAACCACTCGTCTAACATGTATAAAAGTATACATTTTCTTAAAGCTGAATAAATGTAGATTCTAAATATGCTTGAGGTTATTTCCTATTTTGTAAATATTTTTTGTTATTGCACATTTTAGAAAATTCGACCGGCCTTGTTCACAGAGAATTGTGCACGCGGGAATTCACTCGATTTTTAAACGGGAAGTGCCATTGTAATGAGCACACTTTGTTCTAAAAAACCGTGTCTCCGATTTCCGATAAACGCTTTTGTTAAGGAGATATTTGCTGTCAAAATTCATTAATGTGTTTTTAAGCGATTTACACATAAATCATCAAATAACTTTTAAACGAGGCAACGTATCAAAAATCGGAGACATGGTTTTTTAGAACAAAGTGTGCTCATTACAATGGCACTTTCCGTTTAGAAATCGATTGAATTCCCGCGTGCACAATTCTCTTTGAACAAGGCCGGTCGAATTTTCTAAAATGTGCAATAACAAAAAAAAATTTACAATATAGGAAATAATCTCAAGCATATTTAGAATCTGCAATAATTCAGCTTTAAGAAAATGTATACTTTTATACATGTTGGACGAGTGGTTAGAGCGCTACGCGGCTTTCAGTGAACAGTGGTCACGAAGGTCCCCTGGTACCTTAAACATGTTTTAAAGAAGTTTAACTAAAACAATTTTAGAAGTAATGTTTCAAAGCCGAGAATGAGGACTAGACGGGGTTTCCAGTCCGAGGCGAACTTCTCATACTCATTAATTATTACATGCAATGGCCTAAAGGCAATAAATAAAGAGTTACAAGATTTTAGCCCGGAAAAGCAAGAATTCCAGTCTGCATATTCTCTGCTCATGCGCATAGTCGAGTACATCGTATATAAATAATATCCCACATGTGTTGGACTCTTGAGTAGCATGAAGTAGAGCCTGCTTTCAGATTGAATCTCAAGGTCCCGATGATTGTTATATGAGTGATAAGAACTCAGGAAAGAGTACTTTGAAATCCATCATTTCTAAGTCCTTGCACTTTGAAATGCACTTTGAAATCCATCATTTCAAAGTACTCTTGAGCGGACTTTCCGGGGTTTCCAGGTCCATCATGTGACCGGATTTGATGCACCGGATTGGCTGGTTACCTCATGAATAATTAAGAGCAGGTGAATGAGAAAATCAAGCAAAGTTGGAAATGAAAATTTTTCACCCACCTTGAAATCTTGTGTGCAGGTAGACCATCCAGGGGGGTGCACAAAAACACCCCATGTTGGGGTCATCAAATGCATTGTTGCCATAGCAACGGCAATTGTTCCTTCTGGCCCATGTGCCACAAATTCAACCCAAAATGCCCTCCAGTTATAAAGGGCAAATGAATGAGGCTCGTTCTCCGGCGCATTTACACCAATTTCATTCAAATTTGTTCCACAAGCAGGGCAACTCTTCTAGTTTTTAAAATGGTCAATCACTACAATTCGCTTTGAGTATTCGCTCAGAAAATCAACACTTAACGAGGGGCCATGTCGGCCATTTTGGTAGACATGAAAAACAGGTTAAACTCTTTGGCTGATAACTCCTAAAGTACGCTCTTCTAAGATATGATACTTTTCTCACAACTTCTATAGACATTGATGTTTTAAATTCTACAAAAAGTTTTTGGGGGAAAATTATAATTTTACGGTGGGGGTTCGTACCATTCGAGGGAAATGGTCAAAATATGAAAAATTAGTCTTGTTCTAGCTCGATTATTTCACTCAAAAACTAATTTCATTTACTAAATATCACTATAAAGGCAATTCTTCTTATCTCCTAAACACATTCAATCCAATTGTTGAAAGTCTGAAGACGCGAAGTCCGAGAAATAAATATTCATAAAAGACCTACCTTGCGAATTTGGTCACTTTTCACAATGTCGGTCAAATCGAGGTGATTTTACCCAAATTATTCCACATTCTTGGCCATACATGGTGCAGTCACTAACAGGCATGAAAAACTCTTAAATTACAACTTTAAGATGTCCAGATTAAGATAACATAACAGTAATCAGGATACAGCATGAGTTTTGCTTTGTCTGTAGCAAAGTGCTTGGACCATATATACAGCTCTATGGAGGGGTTTTCCTGCTTCGATTGAAGTGATCGTCAATATTACGCTCTTGTACGACTTGGTCCTTCGATAGCTGTGCAGTTTGTGTGAGCGGGATGAACAAAGGTTATCTTAATCTGGACATCTTAAAGTTGTAATTTAAGAGTTTTTCATGCCTGTTAGTGACTGCACCATGTATGGCCAAGAATGTGGAATAATTTGGGTAAAATCACCTCGATTTGACCGACATTGTGAAAAGTGACCAAATTCGCAAGGTAGGTCTTTTATGAATATTTATTTCTCGGACTTCGCGTCTTCAGACTTTCAACAATTGGATTGAATGTGTTTAGGAGATAAGAAGAATTGCCTTTATAGTGATATTTAGTAAATGAAATTAGTTTTTGAGTGAAATAATCGAGCTAGAACAAGACTAATTTTTCATATTTTGACCATTTCCCTCGAATGGTACGAACCCCCACCGTAAATTATAATTTTCCCCCAAAAACTTTTTGTAGAATTTAAAACATCAATGTCTATAGAAGTTGTGAGAAAAGTATCATATCTTAGAAGAGCGTACTTTAGGAGTTATCAGCCAAAGAGTTTAACCTGTTTTTCATGTCTACCAAAATGGCCGACATGGCCCCTCGTTAAGTGTTGATTTTCTGAGCGAATACTCTAAGCGAATTGTAGTGATTGACCATTTTAAAAACTAGAAGAGTTGCCCTGCTTGTGGAACAAATTTGAATGAAATTGGTTTAAATGCGCCGGAGAACGAGCCTCATTCATTTGCCATTTACTGGAGTGCATTTTGGGTTGAATTTGTGGCACATGGGCCAGAAGGAACAATTGCCGTTGCTATGGCAACAATGCATTTGATGACCCCAACATAGACCACCCCCTGGGTGGTCTACCTGCACACAAGATTTCAAGGTGGGTGAAAAATTTTCATTTCCAACTTTGCTTGATTTTCTCATTCACCTGCTCTTAATGAGTTTGAGAATATTATCTACAAAATCTACATAACCTTTTGTGAAAAATGTAAATTGTCGTTTATCTTACCACAGGCGCTAGGACAATATTAAAATATGATTGTTTGCACATGTGTCGTTGAGACTTGATAAATCATAAAACCAAGATAACGTGAGACCAGTTAACATGAGACCGCTTACCATACACATCTCATGCTCGCGTCTCTCGGTCAACACTGATCGACCGTTGGCTTTCAAATCGTTATTGGAAGATACCACACTGACATGTGACTACGCATGAAATATTTGTATGTTCATAATTTATCAAATCTACAAGCGAACAACATATTCAAGCAATCATGTTTTAATATTGTCCTAGCGCCCGTGATAAACTAATTGCGATTTTGAGATGGCAATACCACAAGATATTGACGTTTGTCGAGTGATGATGATCAATGATATGATGATGTTGTTTTGTGATGTTATAGGAACTGATGCTTGGGTAGAAGTGTACCTCTCTTCCCACAAATCCTGGTTTTGTAAGTAATACATATTGTTATATCCCCATAGTCAAACTCGTTTTCTCATTGGTCGAGAGCACGTCACGTGGCGGGCGTCAAATCTTAATAACTCCCGCGCGGGCAATAAGTTCACGTGATCGAAGCGTGAGAGGGGAATAAACGCACATGATCAGGTCAAAATCGATGGAAAATACTTGTGGCGCCGTTGTTAACAACACATTTTTAAGTGTTTGACTATAGGGATATAACAAAACTCTTAATGACTGTTCCCTCGGAAAAACAGTTAATTTTGTTTCCCGAGAATCTCAATGTTTCCCGAGACGAACAAAATTAACTGTTTCCCTCGGGACCAGTCATTAAGTGTTTAATATATACCTCTAAAATTTCACATAAACTAATGTTACACAATTTTTAACTAAAATTCCAGGCATTGATATGGTGTCATATAGTGTTGGGAAACCAGAGTTATGTGAAGACAATGCTAGTCAACCATTAACATACGTCGTTGGATATGATAATGGTAAGCTATCACTCATATTTGTTATCATATTCATGTATTTTTGATACAAAATCGTCTTCATTTGCATAGACTTTAACTTTGATTTTCTCGTCCAAACTTACTGGTATCTTGAAAATTATAATAGAACATGATTTTATACATCTGTGGATATGATGATAAATGCGATATTGTATCTATTACTTATCGAAAAGTAAATATTCAAAGAAATAACAAAGCTCTGGAAGTATTGGTGAATTGTACTTATCCTATATATAGGCTATGATATGGCCTTGCGCACAGAGTTGCAAAGTGCAATAGGCGCGATTGGCAAAAAGGTGAGAAAAGTGTGAGATGGACCTAATCACGTGATTGGCATTCCTATACTATCATATCCTGTGTGTTGTCGAATATAATTATCATACAGTCATTCTCAAAAAGGTCGTCCAGATGAAAAGACTACAATACTACAATAAAGTTACGTGATTCAATATGTTTTTGATTTCAGCGCGCAGAACTGCGAGTTGATACCAGCAATCGGCATTACATTCAGTTTTCACAATGCCGTGTACTTTTGTATCTCAAATTGAAATCACACACGAGGAAATTGAATACATAGTGAATCATGTGACTTGATTGTAGTATTGTAGTCTTTTCATCTGGACAACCTTTTTGAGATGATGACTGTATAACAATGAGTGGTATACTGGCTGATAGGAACATCGTAAAATCCATATCAACACCACTCCAAGTGGCCAGTGGTGATATCATTGATATCTTCACATGTGAATATATCGTTCTGTGTTTTCTACCACTGGTTGTGCGCTCACTCGTGAGATATATTTCTCAACACTCGAAGATAAATTCCGTATCTCTGCGCGGTCATGTAATATCCTCTATACCAGCGGTACATCCTCTATAAATATGCATTGCAGTTACAGTTTGGAAAATTGTGCTTTGTGCATCCTGTTTACTATAAAACTACAAATTCCTGTTGTTATTTGATTATTAGTGTTGGGATTTTATGTCATGCACAGGTATGTACACTCTGTGCAAAACAAGTTTTTGGCCCAAATAAAATATTAATCAATTTTCTTATAAAAATGTAGGTATTTGTCACATTGGTGGCTGGATGACACTGTTATATACTTGATGAATTCTGGATCGTAAAGTATTTTCAGTGAAAATATTGTTCAGTTTGCTGATGATATTATTTCATAGAAAACCATATGAAAGATGTTACAGGGAGATATGCTGCAAACTTATCAAAAACACAGAAAATGCGTACTGATGCTGAATGGTGGGAACAGACTTTGCTACCATACAAGACAAGACAGAAGGTACTAGCTAGTGACAGATGCTAAAACAAGGGACAACCAGCTGAAACCAGCTGAAACCATCATTACCACTGATTTCATTGATACGCGCCCGACAGAGAAAAGTTCCTGGTGCAGCACAGGGCATTTTGTCTGTGCATGCGTGAATTGCCAACATGAACACAAAGACCCTCTGACACGCGCATACATGTATATCCCGCGCCATCCCGCGCTAATTTAAATACCAGGAATAACAAACAAGATGGTGAAGTTCTATCTCTTATATTTATTTATTAACTTGTCTATATGAACATATGCAACTCTAAAATGATGGATTCTATTTTATCAATGCTGAAGGCATGCTGCAGTTGTCATAACCAGTATTTACGATGCATTATGAGTTGCATATTGCAAGGAGAGGGAGGTCCAGACATGACAAGCTAAACTGACAATGGCTGCCGTCTTCGTCGTATACATGCACTTTGAACATTCATAGCAGGAGCTATGCATTTTTTGGAAGTCATTTATTGTGATGAATGGAATGACTATTTAATAATCTTCGCCTCCGTAACATTAAGCAGCTTGGGGATCGGTAGAAATCGAAAGATAATTTGACTTGAATGCTTGGAGTCCACATTTCTGCTCGTTGCGAGTCCCGTAAATGGTAAGCAAAAATATTGCAATGCAAAACAGTGGAAACAAGTTTTAATTTTCTTAACAACTAATTTTTCTGCAGAGTCTGTTCTCTCATTTATACTTTCAAAGACTTAGAATAAGGAAATAGACGAAAATATGATAGAACCATGGCTTCGAGAAGTAACACAAAACATCAATTCCGCCATTACACCGAGTATAGGGTGAGAAGAATCTACCGGTATTAAATCTGACAGCTATGCATTTTTTGAAGCCCCATTCTCTATAAAAACTGAAGTTATATAAAGGAATGAATGCTGTGGTAATTATAATAATAATAATAATATAATAATATTATTATTATTATTATAATGCTGTGGTAATTATCTCCAACTTGGGGGTCGGTAAAAATTTCAAGAAATATCTCATTAAAGTTCGACCTAAATTGAACACTTCTACATATTCACCGGGCCATAGCTCGAAATCGCGTCCACCTGAAAGACCATTTCATTAAAATTCTAAAAGTTTACTTGCATCACAATTACCAAGCGTTAATGCTGTAGAATACTTGATTGTAGAAATAATTAACGCTGAACATCCAACTCCAAACACCACAGTCGCATTTCAATGTAAAATATCTCGCCATCAAAAGAAATAACAGCGGCCAAAGATATACCCAGGGGAAGAAGTGTTTATCGTCTTTAAATATGAGTAATTTTCATGACGTTTAAATATTAGAAACGCGTAGATCTCCTACAAAATATCCTTAAATTGAGCTATCGAGCTGGAAAATGGTTCCAGACGTCACTGGTCAATGCTGTGTTGGCGCATGCGCACACAAAATACCCATATGCTTCCTGGTGCGAGTTTGTCGATTCTCTTCCGTCAATCAAACACATTTGGCGAGACTACGAATTACAACCAAGGAGCTTGACTCAATAACATTCGTACGATTGAGAGATAAAAGTGCCTTTGCAATTATTATAACTCCAAAAGACAAAGAGAAATCATTTTGTAAGTATTTCCATTTCATTTTTAGGAATATTTCCACTGCAAAATTTGATTGAATTTGATAACCGATAGTCCTAATTAGTCTCGCAGAACTTCAAAGCTGCATTCGACACCAAATGAGCAAGTATTTCATTCTAACTACCTTAGACAGTTATCAGATCGACAAAAGTAAATAAAAACGAAAAGTTTATATTCCTACCAGTTTAATCTCTCAATCATACAAATGTTTATTGAGCCAAACTCCTTGGTTGTAATTGGTAGTCTCGCCAAATGTGTTTGATTGACGGAAGAGAATCGCCAAGTTTGCACCAGGAACTTTTCTCAGTCGGGCGCGTATCAACGAAATCAGTGGTAATGTCAAAAATCAAATCACTTCTGACATTCTGTACGTGTGGTCAAAATGCTTGCTTTGCCCGTGTAAACGGGGCTTTACTCTGAACTGAAGTTTTGTGAAAATCAGCTTTTTCTCACTTAGAACTCCAAGCAATTCATAGAGATCAAATACATCCCTCTGTATATTTCAGTAGAATAACGTTATTCGAAATGATTTTACTATTTAAAAGCTTGTGCTTCCAGCTACAGCTACATGTATTAATCGTTTTTCAACAGGGTTATTGAGTGGCCATCATAACAGGTTTTAAATGACAAACTTTTTTATTCCTTTTACAGAAAATGGATGAAAATGAAGATTCCCAGATATTAGGTAATAATATATATACAGTACCGTACTGTGAAAAAAAACTACGATTGTATACAGTGTATGTACAACAATACAGCAATGCATTTTGGTAGAAGTTCAATACCACATCCATGATAATATGCACAACCTCTGGATATGAGCTAGCACGCGTTGTGATTGGTTTGTAACTATTAGGCTATCAGCTCCTAAAGTTTGTGAGTAGCGAAATCTG